>CM056052.1:539533759-539871259 GCA_029574335.1 Rana kukunoris | reverse complement strand
GTTGGGGTTTATATGCTGCAAACAAAAAACCAGACTGCGCGCCATGGGAAAAGGCAGCCTGGAGGCCAACCGCAACAAGTCCTCCCACCACGAAACCAACTCAGCGTACATGTTGTCGCCGAAGCCGCAGAAAAAGTTTGTGGACCAAGCCTGCGGCCCGAGTCATTCTAAAGACAGCGTGCTGAGTCCGAAAGGATCTGGGGGGCACCAGCATTACGCCCAGAGCAGCTCCACCCCAATTAATACCCGTATAGAGCCCTACTATAGTATCTATAATAGCAGCCCCTCCCAAGAGATAAGCACCCCCAATAGCCTGCAGCCGGTAAACTCCACCTTCGGTTTTGCCAAATCCTATATTGCCATGCATTACCACACCACCAATGATTTAATGCAAGAGTGTGAGACCACCTCTGCCAAGCAAATACCCGTGCCATCTGTCTGACCATGAGACTGTAATATGCATCTTGTAACGTGTTATTGCCATACAGCTATAGGTTTACACTTTACTATTTCACAAGTATTAGGACTCACTTAATGGAAAAAAAATATTTTTCATATAACTTTATTAAACAATGTAACAGTTCACATTAATCAGAGTGGGGTTTTCTATGTCTCATTAAAGAATTGATCGATAGCAATCTTTCTCAACCAGGGTTCCTCCAAAGGGTCCTTGTGTGGTGGGTGATCAACTCATCTCCTGCCTGGTGGTGCCCATATATATTTCCCATATTATTGCCACTTGGCACCCCCGGGGGTGTGGGACCAGTGGAGATTCTCCGATTCTCAGGTAAGAAACTAGTGACACCAATGATCATGTTAGCTGTCTGTTAATGGAGTATTTTTACCACTGACCACCAATGTAAGGATCATTTAAACCATGTTCAACTAATGTAAAGGGCATCTTACCTTTGACTGCCAACATAAGGAGCATTTTTCCAACTGACCACTAATATGCAGAATTATTCTTCCCACTGACCACCAATGTAAAGAAACATTCTTCCCACTGACCACCAATGTAATGACCATTCTGTCAATCACCGCCATTGTAAGGATCACTCTTTCCACTGACCACCAATGTAGAGCCATTATTGCCTTTGACTGCCAACATAAGGAGCATTCTTCCCACTGACCACCAATGTAAGGACTAATCTGCCCACTGACCACCATTGTAAGGAGCATTCTTCCCACTGACCACCAATGTAAGGAAAATTCTTCCCACTGACCATCAATGTAAAGATTATTTTAACCACGTTCAACTAATGTAAAGGGAAGCTTACCTTTGACTGCCAACATAAGGAGCATTTTTCCAACTGACCACCAATGTAAAGAAACATTCTTCCCACTGACCACCAAAGTAATGACCATTCTGTCAATCACCACCATTGTAAGGATCACTCTTTCCACTGACCACCAATGTAAAGCCATTATTGCTTTTGACTGCCAACATAAGGAGCATTCTTCCCACTGACCACCAATGTAAGGACTAATCTGCCCACTGACCACCATTGTAAGGAGCATTCTTCCCACTGATCACCAATGTAAGGACTAATCTGACCACCATTGTAAGGAGCATTCTTCCCACTGACCACCAATCTAAGGACCTTTCTTCCCACTGACCTCCAATGTAAGGATCATTCTTCTCACTGACCACCAATGTAAGGACAATTCTGCCCACTGACCACCAATGTAAGGACAATTCTGCCCACTGACCACCAATGTAAGGACCATTCTTCTCACTGACCACTAATAATGTAAGGACCATTCTTCCCACTGACCACCAATGTAAGGACAATTCTGCCCACTGACCACCAATGTAAGGACCATTCTTCTCACTGACCACTAATAATGTAAGGACCATTCTTCCCACTGACCACCAATGTAATGACAATTCTGCCCACTGATTACCAATGTAAGGATCATTCTTCCCACTGATCACCAATGTAAATCCATTATTACCTTTGACTACCAAAATAAGGAGCATTTTTTCCCACTGACCACCAATGCAAGGATTATTCTAAACACTGATCATCAATATAAGGACTATTCTGCCCACTGACCACCAATGTAATGATAACTCTTCTCACTGACCACCAATGTCAGAGGGCGTTCTTTTCACTGGCTACAAGTGTAAGGGGGTCCCTCTCCCTGAAGATTTTATTTTTAGGGGTTCCCTGAGACCTGCACATTATTCTAAGGGTTCTCCCAAAGGAATGTCTGTTCTGTAGAATTGTTCAGTGGAACCATGTGTGTGATATTTCCTATTATTGTGCATTATCAGGACGCTGGTCTCTATCTCCAGCATTGCACAGATAGGCAGCGTTCTATATAAACAGGTTGGGGACACGGAGGTGACCGAGTTGTATTGCTTAGCTGCAGGATAATTCAGGTCACCAGGATGCTGTGCTGACTGTCAGGGCTGTGTCAATCTCTGGACTGGATGGACAAAAATACAAATCCTTTAGCGGGTCCAGATATGTATTTCTGCCGTGTATATATATATATATTGCTGTTTGCTTGGAGTTCTGCTATAAATTTACAAATCGAGTTCTGTGCTAACGTAGGATTAAAGGGACCCAGCCACAAAAATGTTGCTGGTTAAAAAAAAGACTTTCTGCGAAGGAAGAGGGCGAATACGTATCTGTACCGCTACAGGAGGAATTGTGTGCCATTGGGGAAGCACAAGCTCCCTGCCGATTGGAGAGCCGTATCTCTGACTTGGCAGGGGGCGTGTGTGAGCTCTGCAGAGAGACCACTGCTTCCACACAGAGTGAAAGGGTCCTTCATTCTGGCAGGGGCAGGGGCAGGCTTCTCTACTCAGGCTGGGTCTGCTTTCTAAAGAAGATGATTTCATCTGAAAGTTCCTTTGGGCGTTACACCCGAAATTCGCGATTTTGAGTGTTTTTTCGGGTGTTTGTGGGCGTGTGTTTCAGAATTTCTGAGTGCTTCTGTACAGTGTTTTTAAAGCGTTTTGAGCTTTGGCTTTTTTTTTTATTATCCAGTAGAGAAAAATATCATCTGTTTCATTATTTGTTGCTATGGGTTTCAGCTCTTTCATCCACTTGTATTTTTTGTTATTATTATTTATTTAAAAAAAAATTGTAAGTGGTTAAGAGTTAGGGGTTAAAGGTTATAGTTACGGTTAGGGGTTAATAAATATATTGTACTTGTTTATTTTGTTAGGTTAGTATTAGGGGCTAATATTAGGGTTAGGGGTCAGGATTATGAGTCAGTATTAGGGGCTAATATTGGGGTTAGGGGTCAGGATTATGAGTCAGTATTAGGGGCTAATATTGGGGTTAGGGGTCAGGATTATGAGTTAGTATTAGGGGCTAATATTGGGGTTAGGGGTCAGGATTATGAGTTAGTATTAGGGGCTAATATTGGGGTTAGGGGTCAGGATTATGAGTTAGTATTAGGGGCTAATATTGGGGTTAGGGGTCAGGATTATGAATTAGTATTAGGGGCTAATATTGGGGTTAGGGGTCAGGATTATGAGTTAGTATTAGGGGCTAATATTGGGGTTAGGGGTCAGGATTATGAGTTAGTATTAGGGGCTAATATTAGGGTTAGGGGTTAGGATTATGAGTTAGTATTAGGGGCTAATATTAGGCTTAGGGGTCAGGATTATGAGTTAGTATTAGGGGCTAATATTAGGGTTAGGGATTAGGATTATGAGTTAGTATTAGGGGCTAATATTAGGGTAAGGGGTCAGGATTATGAGTTAGTATTAGGGGTTAATATTAGGGTTAGGGATTAGGATTATGAGTTAGTATTAGGGGCTAATATTAGGGTAAGGGGTCAGGATTATGAGTTAGTATTAGGGGTTAATATTAGGGTTAGGGATTAGGATTATGAGTTAGTATTAGGGGCTAATATTAGGGTTAGGGGTTAGGATTATGAGTTAGTATTAGGGGCTAATATTGGGGTTAGGGGTTAGGATTATGAGTTAGTATTAGGGGCTAATATTAGGGTAAGGGGTCAGGATTATGAATGAATGAATGAATGACTTGTACAGCGCAACGCATGCGAACTGAATCGCCTCTGGGCGCTTTTTCCAGTCAGTGTCTGCTTGGCTGGTGCGGTCATTTTTACCCCGTAGGATCTAGACACGCTAGGGACACACAGTCATACACACATATATACATATATACAGGGCCAATTTGGACGAGATCCAATTTACCTACCCGCATGTCTTGGAGTTAGTATTAGGAGTTAATATTAGGGTTAGGGGTCAGGATTATGAGTTAGTATTAGGGGCTAATATTGGGGTTAGGGGTCAGGATTATGAGTTAGTATTAGGGGCTAATATTGGGGTTAGGGGTCAGGATTATGAGTTAGTATTAGGGGCTAATATTAGGGTAAGGGATTAGGATTATGAGTTAGTATTAGGGGTTAATATTAGGGTTAGGGGTTAGGATTATGAGTTAGTTTTAGGGGTTAATATTGGGGTAAGGGGTCAGGATTATGAGTTAGTATTAGGGGCTAATATTGGGGTTAGGGGTCAGGATTATGAGTTAGTATTAGGGGCTAATATTAGGGTTAGGGGTTAGGATTATGAGTTAGTATTAGGGGCTAATATTAGGGTTAGGGGTTAGGATTATGAGTTAGTATTAGGGGCTAATATTAGGGTTAGGGGTCAGGATTATGAGTTAGTATTAGGGGTTAATATTAGGGTTAGGGGTCAGGATTATGAGTTAGTATTAGGGGCTAATATTGGGGTTAGGGGTCAGGATTATGAGTTAGTATTAGGGGCTAATATTAGGGTTAGGGGTTAGGATTATGAGTTAGTATTAGGGGCTAATATTAGGGTAAGGGGTCAGGATTATGAGTTAGTATTAGGGGCTAATATTGGGGTTAGGGGTCAGGATTATGAGTTAGTATTAGGGGCTAATATTAGGGTTAGGGTTATGAGTTAGTATTAGGGGCTAATATTAGGGTAAGGGGTCAGGATTATGAGTTAGTATTAGGGGTTAATATTAGGGTTAGGGATTAGGATTATGAGTTAGTATTAGGGGCTAATATTAGGGTAAGGGGTCAGGATTATGAGTTAGTATTAGGGGCTAATATTGGGGTTAGGGGTTAGGATTATGAGTTAGTATTAGGGGCTAATATTAGGGTTAGGGGTTAGGATTATGAGTTAGTATTAGGGGCTAATATTGGGGTTAGGGGTTAGGATTATGAGTTAGTATTAGGGGCTAATATTAGGGTTAGGGGTCAGGATTATGAATGAATGACTTGTATAGCGCAACGCATGCGAACTGAATCGCCTCTGGGCGCTTTTTCCAGTCAGTGTCTGCTTGGCTGGTGCGGTCATTTTTACCCCGTAGGATCTAGACACGCTAGGGACACACAGTCATACACACATATATACATATATACAGGGCCAATTTGGACGAGATCCAATTTACCTACCCGCATGTCTTGGAGTTAGTATTAGGAGTTAATATTAGGGTTAGGGGTCAGGATTATGAGTTAGTATTAGGGGCTAATATTGGGGTTAGGGGTCAGGATTATGAGTTAGTATTAGGGGCTAATATTAGGGTTAGGGATTAGGATTATGAGTTAGTATTAGGGGTTAATATTAGGGTAAGGGGTTAGGATTATGAGTTAGTATTGGGGTTAATAGTTTTAAATTATTTTATTTAAATTTTCATACAGAATATAAAACCTTACATACTTTTACAAAGGCAAATATACAAATCATTAAAAAAAAAACACAAAACATTCAAAAAATACACATAAACAATAATGGATCTATCCTATAGCACAGGGGGTCTCCAAACTGCGGCCCTGTGGTTGGATGTGGCCCTTTGCTTGCCTTAATGCGGCCCTTGGGGCATTATTCCATCCAATTTAAAGGGGGCCTAATTCTTGTTGCTGACACCAATGGGGCACTTTTCCTCCATCTAACACCATCAATTCTTTCCATTAACACCAAAGATGTTTCCACTGTCACCAAAGATATGGTATTATTTACTCCCACTGGACACCTGGACATTTTTTGCTCCCAATGGCCCTAGTCAGGCCCCCCTAAAGTCTGAAGGACCGTAAACTGGCCCTTTGTTTAGAAAGTTTGGAGACCCCTGCTATAGCATATACTCCTCTTAAATTTCCCAGGGCTATCTGAAAAAATAGAGAGTGGGACCACCCCTTCCCCCTCCCAAATCCCCCACTCCCAGGAGAGAGAGAGAAGAAAAAAAAGGGTGGGGGGGTGAATGAATCTCCCAACTCCCTACAATATTATAGAGAACCTCTTCATTAAATTAAAAAATTAAAACCGCAGAGGTGATCAAATACCAGAAAGCTCTATTTTGTGGGGGAAAAAAAACGCCAATTTTATTTGGGAGCCACGTCGCACGACCGCGCAATAGTCAGTTAAAGTGACGCAGTGCCAAATCGCAAAAATGTGCAAGGTCCTTAACCTGCATATTGGTTCTGGGTCTTAAAATGGATGTCCGCTCAAAAAAAAATATTAAAAGCCAGCAGCTACAAATACTGCAGCTGCTGACTTTTATTATTAGGACACTTACCTGTCCTGGAGTCCAGCGATGTCCGCAGCAGAGGACGAGCGATCGCTCGTCACCCTGCTGATCCCCCCTCCATCCACGGTGAGGGAACCAGGAAGTGAAGCGCTCCGGCTTCACTGCCCGGTACCCTACGGCGAATGCGCAAGTCGAGCTGCGCCCGCCAATTGGCTCCTGCTATGTGCTGGGAGCCGGGTGTTCCCAGCACACAACTTAGGGGTGACAGGAGGTAACGACATGCCCGCATTCTGCCCGAGAATGCTGGGCCAGAAGTGGGTGCAAATAACTGTCTTTAGACAGGTATCTGCACCTCCCTCCCCCCTGAAAGGTGTCAAATGTGACACCGGAGGGGGGGGGGGTTCCGATCAGCGCGAGTTCACTTTAGGTTGGAGCTCCACTTTAAGTGGTTAATTGAAAAGAAATACAAAGCATACTGTGAATGGCAGCCATCCTGAGCAACAGTACGGTGTGCAGAGGGGAAGCTGCGTGGCCCAGGACCCAGAAGATCAGTTATTATTGTATTAGCCCCCGGCTACCACAGTGATTAACACCCCCCCAGAAGATCAGTTATTATTGTATTAGCCCCCGGCTACCACAGTGATTAACACCCCCCCCCCCCCAGAAGATCAGTTATTATTGTATTAGCCCCCGGCTACCACAGTGATTAACACCCCCCCCCCTCAGGTATGAAATATGCAAACTGGATCAAAGTAAGTATTAAATAAAGATCATACCCAGAGTCCAACTTCATGGTGGTTTGTAGTGGTGCAGTGGGCCTTAAACAGCTCCCAATGGCTAGAGAAGCGCCGCTTAAAGCATAACTAAATGCAATACTAAAGACAATGCCTTTTTTTTCAGCACGTACAACACCAATACATTTATTTTTTAGTACTCACCGATACCAATTACTAGGGTTGTCCAGATACCGATACTAGTATAGGTATCGGGACCGATACCGAGTATTTGCGGGAGTACTTGTACTCGCACAAATGCTCCCGATACCTAAATAGAATACTTTTTTTGTATTTATCAACATGTTCTGTGAAAATTCTTTGAGTTTTTTACTACTGCGTGACAAGCAAATAAAACATTTTTATTCATTTTTACTCATTTTTACTCTTTTATAATGTCTTGAGTTAGAGTTCTTCATAATTCTAAAGAAAATATCCTTAGTCTGTATTGTGGTTTGAAAACTGTCACATGACATTTAAAAAAAGTATCGGTATTCGGTATCGGCGAGTACATGAAAAAAAGTATCGGTACTTGTACTCGGTCCTAAAAAAGTGGTATCGGGACAACCCTACCAATTACCGATGTATTTACAAATGAAATAAAAATATATATATTTTTTCATTTTGCACTTTTTTTCGAAGTGAAACGTGGAAACATATGGTAAAGGTGTAAAAACATTACCAAACAAAGCAAGCAAAAAAAAGTTTTAATTATTAATAGTTTATAAAGTAGAAGTGATACGCCCAGCACGGATTAGCATCAGGAGCACACTACGGCGCACGTCTCCCTAGTAGTAGGGCGTGTATGCTTTGGCTCCAGGCAGGCAGGTAGGCAGGTCTCTGCTCAGCTCTGTCCCAGCCTCTCAACAATCGTATCCAGGAGCAGCAACCCTCCTCTCCCCCTGACACTCTCTCCTAAGGTAAGCTGGTACCTGACTACCCTGCGCTACCCCCTGGGACTAGATACGGCCGTCCTTCTTAGGATAGCTGTAGCTTCTCCAAGTCCCAGGGAACGAACGATCGGGCACCCCCCTCCCCCCGGCATCCGACAATCCATCCCGTCGTCCCCCTCGCCCCTCCTGTGATCCATCGCTCTCCACCTCACCACGGTAATCCTCGGGGCTCCTAGACAGCCCCGAATACCTATATCACGGCCACGAGTGCGGGAGGGCGTCCCAGGAAAGTCCACGGCTTCGTCCGCGGCCTAGCGGGACCCCCTCCCCGCACGCCGAATAGCACCACTTCACCACCTGTCTTCGGGCCCCCCCGAGGTCTCCCCCCCCCCCACGCGCTACCCCCTTATTGGTCCCTTCTCTCCCCAGTCGGTTCTCCCCTGTACTTTAGCTACACCTATAGGACCACAATACACCTCCCACTCCCTTACTCTCCCTAACACAGGTCCTTCTTAATTTTTTGGAAAGCTAAACACCCCCTCTTTTTTTCATAAATTGATCCAGGGTGCAACCGATCGCCTATTGGGATCAAGAAGGATTTTTTTCCCCAGGTAAGGCAGATTGGCACAGCACACCTGGGTTTTTTTGCCTTCCTCTGGACCAAATTTGAAAAAAATAGAGGACATAGGGAAGTGACAGGTTCGCTTCCCTAATCCCCCCTCCCCAGCATCGCCCAACCCCCCCCCCCCCCACAAATACTTCCCGTATTTTCTGCAACTATGGGTTATCTGAAATACTCTGCAGAAAACATCTGGGAATTAAAACCGTTCGCCTCAACACTCCCAACGGTCACCGAAAAAGCCTTAAAAAGCGAACATCTGTTGAGAATCAATAGACGATCAACAGGAAAAAATCGCATCAGAACACTCCAGCCCAAACACATATCCTGCGCTCTGGTCAATACCAGATCCGCAGTAAAACACCGACAAGAAATCCATGATTTCATCCTTCTACATGATATAGATTGCCTCTTTATCACAGAAAGCTGGCTCACAGGCGACTGCAACACCATTCTGGGAGAATTGGTACCTGCAAGTTATCGCATACAAATGCAGAACAGAGTGGGGCAAAGCGGGGGAGGTCTGGCGGTGATCCACAAGATTCACCTCTCGATCACCAAACCAGTCCTCCAATACTCGCTTCCATTCATGGAAACCCTCACTCTTCAGCTGCAAACAAACCCCCAAGACACGGTTCATATGTTACTGTGCTACAGACCCCCTGGCCCAAAAACTGACCTTGTCGCGTCATTAACAGAATTTATTTCCTCTTACACCCTAAGCATCAAACACCTTTTGGTGCTGGGGGACTTCAACCTCTGGGCCAACTCATCGTTGGACCCAGTCGCTGACGCCTGCATCGACCATCTGGAAGGATTAGGTCTGCAGCAATTAATTTGAGGCCCCTCTCACGCCTCAGGCCATACCCTTGATCTCATTTTCAAACAGGATCTGGAAATAGAGATTGGGGAAAATGAGCCACTACCATGGATCGATCACCATGCCATTAAATTTAAACTCGCCAGTCACCTCAGGCCAAATAAAACAAGAAAACCGGTGATAACGCACTGGACTAGGTCCCAGAAGAAGCTCCACTCGGAACTCTTCAAAACGACCCTAGGAAATAAAATAAACACAATACAACAACAACGAACAGCCGTAGAAACCCTTGACGCCATCAACAAGGCGCTACTTCAGTCCGCCGACAGGGTGGCACCAAAACGCAAAACTTGCTTTCGGAAAAACAACGCCGGATGGTTTAACGACCAGCTGACGTTGCTAAAGCAAGATCGTCGTAGAGCAGAAGCTGCCTGGAAAAGGAGCTCTTCAGATAGAAACCTCACTATTTATAAGACAATAACAAAGAAATATCATAAAGAAATCTTTATGGCGAAAAAAAATCATTTCGCCAACATCATTTCCAAGGCCCTAAACCGCCCTCGCGAACTCTTCAAGCTGGTTTCGCAATCGATGAATCCAGCCTGCTTAGAGCCCCCCAATGCTGATTCACAAGAATTTTGCAAGGAACTATCGGATTATTTCATTAATAAAATTGAAAGAATCCGGGTAAGCATTGAGCAAAATGGAATCTGCATGAATCCCAACCCCGATACCATTATATACCCACCTCAAGCACAGAAATTCACCTTAAAACCCATCTCCATCGCTGCCACTAAAAATATCATTGGGACTCTGCGCAACAGCACAGCACCTAATGACATTATTCCCACTAAACTGCTGAAAGAAAGTGCCGATATACTGGCACCAGCTATCACGCAACTCATAAACCAATCATTCAAGGAGGGCATGGTGCCCTCCTTGTTGAAACAAGGTACAATAAGACCTATCCTGAAAAAACCCACCCTGGACCCGAAAGACCCAAACAATAGGAGGCCCATAACGGGTCTAAATGTTTTCTCCAAGATCATGGAGAAAGAAGTTGTACAACAGTTACAACAACATTTAGAAACCCAAAAATTACTCGATACGTTTCAATCAGGTTTCCGGCCCGGGCACGAAACTGAAACGGCTCTGGTAAAAATATGGGATGACGTCCTAGAGGCAGCAGATGAAGGGGAATCTTCTCTCCTGATCCTGTTGGACCTTAGTGCGGCCTTTGACACGGTAGACCACGGACTACTACTTATCAGGCTAGCTGAAGTGGCCAAAGTCGCGGAAGAGGATCTACTTTGGTTCTCTTCCTTCTTGAAAAACAGATCACAAATAGTGAAATTGGGATCTTTCACGTCAGAAATGCGTACGGTATCATGCGGAGTCCCTCAGGGATCTCCCTTGTCGCCGGTACTGTTCAATATCTATCTCCGTCCCCTCTTTGAGATCATCAGCAACCAGAAGCTACTTTACCATTCCTACGCAGACGACACTCAACTGTATCTCCGCCTTAGCAACGGAAAGGATCATTCGCTGGGACTAGAGAGATCCCTCACCCTTATAGATAACTGGATGACATCCAGTTATCTAAAACTTAATGGATCAAAAACAGAGCTTCTCCTGTTTAACGCAAACAGGAAAAGTCTCCCTACCTCAACTTGGGCCCCACCGCCCATCTTGGGAAAAATTATCGCTCCGAGCACCAAAGTCAAAAGTCTCGGAGTTATTTTTGACTCCCACATGACAATGGATGCACAAATAGGGGCGGTAGTCAGCGGATTCCACCATCTGCTACGCCAATTACGCCGACTCACCCCCTTCATCCCTAAAGAGGACATTGCAGTAGTGGTGGGTACAATCATCAATTCCAGACTGGACTATGCAAATGCCCTCTATTTAGGACTCCCCAAATACCAAATCACTCGCCTGCAAGTCGTTCAAAATACGGCTGCTGGATTAGTGACTGGGAAAAAACCATGGGAGTCAATCCCCCTTTCGCTGAGATCTCTTCACTGGTTGCCAGTGAAAGATAGAATCACTTTCAAGGCACTCTGCCTTACACATAAGTGTATTCATGGAAACGCCCCCCAATATCTATGCGAAAAAATAAAAGCCCACAACCCCAATCGCACTCTGCGATCCACAAATCAAAATTTACTGTACATCCCAAAGGCAAGATATAAGTCCAAAGGAGATCGGAGATTTGCTGTCCAAGGTCCGCGACTGTGGAATGCACTACCAACCACCATCCGATTGGAGTCCGACCACCGGGCCTTCAGGAGAATGATTAAAACTCATCTCTTCTGAGGGAAAAGCGTTTCCTTATCGAAGGAATGAAAATAGCGCCCAGAGGCGATTCAGTTCGCTAGTGTTGCGCTCTATAAGTTTTTCACTCACTCACTCACTCAAAAAAATAAAAAAAATCAGCAGGAAGACAATAATTAAATGGAGAAGGAGAATAAGGAGTTAAAAATGGTTGTAAACCCACTTTTGAAAAAAATTTAAATAAAATGACACCAAAGGCATAATGAGCTAGTATGCGTATCATACTAGCTCATTATGTAATACTCACCTGGGATCAAAGTCCCCCGCTGCGGTGCCCGACACAGCACCGGCCGGCGACATGTCGTCTCGGAGTTACTTCCGGGTATCGTGGCTCCGGCGCTGTGATTGGCCGCCAGTCACGACATCTCCTCCTTTAGAAATGGCACGATTGAAGTGTGCCAGCGCCATTGTCTACGGCGTATGCACCATAGACATCGGCGCAAGTCTCTATTGTAAATATCTCCAGCACCTACAGGTAAGCCTTACATGGTGTACAGCCACTTACGGACCACTGGCCATCATTATACGTCGGCATTTTAAAGTGGTTTATCGTTATGGTAGCAGCTAGCTACCAAACCCGGGATCCTCCTCTTCAGTGGGCGGTCCGCTTTCAGATAAAAGTGGCGGCGGGAGAGAGCCCCCCCCCTCCCGTCACACTCCGGTGCCCTCCGCTGCTTACCAGAGCAGCGGCGGAGGCGATCACGTCTGCTCCCCTCTGTGGTATGGAGAAAAGTGAGATGAAGATGTCCCCCAAATAACTCCATAACATTACAGGGATGGAATCGACATCAAAACGTCACTACCGCCCATAGATTTTAACCACTTCAGTACCATGGGTGTTTTTCAGATTTGGTGTTTACAAGACTAAAACATTTTATTTTGCTAGAAAATTACTTAAAACCCCCAAACATTATATATATTTTTTTTCTAACACCCGAGAGAATAAAATGGCGATCATTGCAATACTTTTTGTCACACCATATTTGCGCAGCGGTCCTACAAGCGCACTTTTTTTTAACAAAATTCACTTTTTTGAATTAAAAAAAAGACAGCAATAAATTTGGCCCAATTTTTTTTATCTATTGTGAAAGATAATGTTACGCCTAATAAAATGACACCCAACATGTCACGCTTACAAATTGCGCCTGCTCGTGGCATGGCGTCAAACTTTTACCCTTAAAAATCTCGATAGGCGACGTTTAAAAAATCCTACAGGTTGCTTTTTTTTTGAGATACAGAGGAGGTCTAGGGCTAGAATTATTATCTCGCTCTAACGATCGCGGCGATACCTCACTTGTGTGGTTTGAACTCCGTTTTCATATGCAGACGCTACTCACGTATGCGTTAGCTTCTGCGCGCGAGCTCGTCGGGACGGGGCACTTTAAAAAAAAAAAAATGTTTTCTTATTTATTTCTATATATTTTATTATTTTTTACACTGGAAAAAAAAATTGATCACTTTTATTCCTATTAAAAGGAATGTAAACATCCCTTGTAATAGAAAAAAGCATGACAGGTCCTTTTACATATGAGATCCGGGGTCAAAAAGACCTCACATCTCATATTTAGACTAAAATGCAAAAAAAAAAAAAAAAAAAAGAATTGAAACTGTCATTTTTTCAAATGACAAAAAAAAAAAATGTTTCTTTAAGACGCTGGGCGGGACTGACGTTTTGACGTCACTTCTGCCCAGCAGAGCTATGGGGACGGGTGAGGGACATATTTCCCTCACTCGCATCCCCACACAGCAGACGAGCGGACCCGATCACTTCCGCCGCTACCGACGGCTCTGGTAAGCGGCGGAGGGCGCGGGAGACCGGCGGGAGGGGGGGCCCTTTCCCGCCGCCGATAACAGGGATCTTGCGGCGAATCCGCCGCGGAGACCGCCGTTATCTTTTACAGGACTGCTCACACTAAAGATGGATATCTCGGTTGTGGCAGCAGCTGCTGCCGTTACCGAGATATCCATCTTTAAAGTGCCGCCGTATAAACTCGTAAGGCGGTCGGGAAGTGGTTAAAGCAACATTTTTTTTTTTTTAAATACAATTTTTTTATTGCATTTTAGTGTAAATGTGAGATCAGAGCTCTCAGGCCTATTTTGGCACTTCTCTCCTACATGCAAAAATCATAATTGTTTTGCTAGAAAATTACTCAGGACCCCCAAACACTATATATGTTTTTTTAGCAGACACCCTAGGGAATAAAATGGCGGTCATTGCAACTTTTTATCTCGCACGGTATTTGCGCAATAATTTTTCAAACACCTTTTTTTGGGGGAAGAAAACGGTTTCATGAATTAAAAAATAACAAAACAGTAACGTTAGCCCAATTTTTTTATATAATGTGAAAGATGAAGTTACGCCGAGTAAATAGATACCTAACATGTCACGCTTTAAAATTGCGCACACTCATGGAATGGCGCCAAACTTCAGTACTTAAAAATCTCCATAGGCGCTGCTTATTTATTTTTTATTTTTTTACAGGTAACCAGTTTAGAGTTACAGAGGAGGTCTAGTGCTAGAATTGTTGCTGGCGATCTAACGCACACGGCGATACCTCACATGTGTGGTTTGAACGGCGTTTACATACGTGGGGGCGGGACTTATGTGTGTGTTCGGTATCTGCTCCCCCCTGAAAGGCACCAAATGTGGCACCGGAGGAGGGGAGGCTTCCGATCAGCGGAAGTTCCATTTATGGGTGGAACTCCACTTTAATGAATTATAAAAGTAAAATCCATAGTACTCACAAAAGGAGAAATAATACAATATCCAAGACACCAACAGGCGCATATCCATCAGATTGGGCGAAGATAACACATTTTAAGGACCATGTCCTCATCCTATGGCTAGCTCTGAGGCAGAAGGCATGGACCTCGAAACGCGTTAGTGGTGCCCAATTTGATGGATGTGTCTGGCGGTATTTTGGATACTGTAACGCTTGTTTTATTTCTCCTTTTGCGAGTACTATGGATTTTACTTTTTAATTCAGTGAAGAGTAATGCCCTAGGCTGGTTTGGGTTTCTCTCCCCCCCCCGAATTGAAGAAAGGCAGCAAGGCTTCAGCGCACACATTGGTGGTTCAAGTTGCTAGAAATCTACAGTGGTCCATTTTAGTGGTTGAAGGTGGAAGGTCTGACCATTTGGGCTCCATGAAGATTGGACCGTCAGGAAGGTTGCCATACCTGAAGAGTGGACTTTGTGTACCTCCATGAGTGCGGCACTAGACTTCCAATACCATCCATCAGCACAATGCGTCGCTGAAAACGCTCCAGAACTGCCACGGATTCCATGCAATTTGGCTCAACAGAAACTCAACCCAACCAAGGCAAGAGGAGCTCTGTCCATACAGATGCCCCTCCTCCTAGGCCAGGGATATGCAAATTAGCAGACCTCCAGCTGTTGCAGAGGCATGATGGGACTTGTAGTTTTGCAACAACTGGAGGTCTGCATATCCCTGTCCTAGGCTCTGGCCACACAGATGTTCCCCCCTCCCCTCCTAGGCTCTGTCCCTCCTCCAAGCCTCTGTCCACACAGATGTTTCTCCTCCTAGGGCTAAGCTCTGTCCACACAGATGTCACCGTTTTTCATAACACACTTTAGTGGCACGCAAATAAAGATTATAGTTTGTAAGATCATTGCATCCTATTATACCTCGTCAAAATGTATTCTGCTACATTTCTTTGGTCAAACCCAAATCAGTGTATATTTAGTCTGTAGGAAAGTTATAGAGTCCACATATGTGAATGAAAACTGATCCTGATGCACTATGGCCCATCTCATTTCTTGAGGCCTTAAAATGTCAGGATGGTACAAATACCCCCCCCCCCCTTAGACTGTCTAAGATATTTAGCAAGTGGCCTGGTGCTTTTTTTGAAGTTATAATTTGTCACAATTTGTGGATAAAAGTGGTAAGGCGTTAGTCTCCGACGGGTTCAAACTGTGCTTTCCGTACAGCCGATAGACCAGGTTCAGATCCCTTAAAGGGGTGTTCCAGCCAAAATTGTGTTTATTAAAAGTCAGCAGCTACAAAAAGTGTAGCTGCTGGCTTTTAGTAAACACTCACTTACCTGGTCCTGCGTTCCAGCGACGCGCCGACCGGGGCTCCACTCCTCTCCCCCCCCTCCCCAGCCGGCGTCTCCATCTCGACTGTGGGCACCCAGCGGTGACAGCCTTCAGCTTCACGGCCGGGCACCCACTGCGCATGCGCGAGCCGCACTGCGCATGCGCGCACGGCTCGCCGCTGATTGGAGAGGCGATCGCATGGGACCTGTCAGTGTCCCATGTGATCGCCTACAGGGAGGGGCTGGTGTAGGCGATTAAGGCTTAATTGCCTAACCAGCCCCTCGGCGGAAGCAGGAAGTCCCACTCCTACTGAAGCCCCCACTCCACCCCCAAAATAATTACATGCCAAATGTGGCATGTAAGAGGGTGAGGAGCGGATTAAACAAAAGTAGTTTTTTAGGGTGGAACTCCTCTTTAACGCAGGGGTGTCAAACTCAATTTCATTGTGGGCCGCATCAGCATTATAATTACCCTCAAAGCGGCAGTTGTATCTGTAAAATTAGATGACCAGCTCATCCCCTCCCCTTATATTAGATGTCAAGAGCCACCCCACCATCAGAAGTTGAGTCCCCCACTCTCCCTTGCATCACATTGCACCCCCTTTTTCTTATGCTGCTGCTGGGAAGAAGCTGGGTGCATTGCTTGAAAGTAGAAAATAAGGGTCTGGAGGACCAGAGGAGGTCTGGAGCTCTCCTGCAGCTGCAGAAGAGGTGCAAGGGCCACATAAAATGGCCTGGAGGGCCAGATTCGGCCCGCGGTCTTGTGTTTGACACCTGTGCCTTCGAGTCTCATGAGTAGGAACATGAAAAGACCCCTTGAACAAGGGTCATTAAACCCACATCATAAAAAAAAAACAATCCATAAATGGTGTATTACATGCTGTTCATACTCAGTCACTATGATATTAGTTTTCTGCAAAAAAATTTAAGTTAGACTTACCGGCAGGGCTTTTTTCCCTCAAACAATAGGTGCTGGAACTCAACCACAAACCACCCCCCAAAACCTCTGCCCACACACACACACACACACACCTCAAAACCGTAGGAGGGTCTTAAAGGGGCATTAAATAGCATAGCAGGATTGCATTACATGCAGAGTTCAGGGGGTTACACACAGTGCAGGGCTGACACTTGTAAACACAGAAACCAGACTTCTGCGTTTACAAGCGATTGTGGTGAGCAGGCATCAAAGGGTCTGATCCAGAGGTGGTGGAATGAAGTTCCACCTGAAAAGAAGCCCTGCTTACCGGTAACTTGTTTTCCAAAGGTCTCTCAGGTTCTGTCCTGAAAGACGTTTAGGGAAATCCTGGTTGATCCTGCTGCTCACTATTTCCAGTTCACGTCCCCAATTCAGCCAGGGATTTTGCAGCTGTGATGGCAACGCTGCACACGCTCAGTTTTCAACGAGTTTCTATGCATAACATTTTCTCTCCATCACATCTGATCAGCCTGTGTGACTATAGAGTCACACATGTGGAAATATACACAGTGGCAAATAACTGCCCACTCCCTCCTCACCCATTCCCACTAAGTAGTTAAACACAATGGGGCGGGATATTACACGTAGATTGATGGAGGCTTCACCTTCCCGTTATCCTAAGACACAGGCTGGAGTGGATGTGGCACAGCCTAGGACTGGCAGATATCCGCCCACACCATGTTATTGACAAACAATAATAAAGATTTGATTTCCAATATATATTTGTATGATGACTTAAAACAGTTTGATATTTATTTTTACTTTGTATTTCAAAGGCTTTTATTTTGAACATGTGACCAGCAGCAGAGCACTAGACACTCCTCCTGCTTGTTTCCCTGCAGACAGACTGGGAGAGAGCTGGGTCATGTGACAGCTGGATATCGATTAGGGAAAAAGTATAGTTAGGAAGTAAGCAGTTTATGATCGCCCTAGAACACATTCACTGCTACAAGGTGGCCATTCAGAATTATGTACATATACACATGATTCTACACTTCCGTCCAGGGGGCGCATGCCGTCTGCTTCTGCTGTGATTAGTCACAGCAGAAGCTGATCGGTTGCTAGCAAATGGATGTCCAGCGGCACCTACCGATCGTCAAGGAGAAAAGCTGGACAGAGCTCTGCATATGTAAACAATGCAGAGCTCCATCCTGATAGAGATGTGATGGATTTTCTTTCCCTGCAAATCCAGCACATACCCATGTGAAAGCAGCACACACATTTAATCCTAGATGTTTAACCCCTTCCCAGCCAGTGTCATTAGTACAGTGACTGTGCATATTTTTAGCACAAATCACTGTATTGGTGTCACTGGTTCCAACAAAGTGTCAGAATGTCCACTGCAATATCACAGTCCCGCTATAAGTTGCTGATCGCCGAAATCACCATTATAAAAAATAAAATTCCAGTATATATTTTCACACACTCACACACACACACACACACACACACACACAGTTTGGAGATGCTACAAGTTTTATGCAAGCCAATCAATATACACTTATTGGGATTTTTTTTTTACCAAAAATATGTAGTGGAATATTCATTAGTATTAAACTGAAGATTTTTTAATTTGTCAAATACCAAAATTGTTAAATCTGTGTTTGTATATAGCGTAAAAAACAAAACAAAAAGAAAACAGAATTTATGAAATACCACCAAAATAAAGCTTTATTTGTGGGGACAAAGGGACATCAATTTTGTGTACAGCGTTGCACGACTGCACAATTGTAAGTTAAAGAAAAACAGTGCCGTATCGTAAAAAATGGCCTGGTCAGGAAGGGGGTAAAACCTTCCAGAGGGGAAGTGGTAAATAGATTACAGTGCCATCGCCCTTTTACAAAAATAAAAGGGAGAATGTAAATTAAACAGTGAGTGTTTAGCGTCACTTTAATGTCCTTTACTTTGGGCCAAGCCGGGGGAAATGGACCATTAACAACAGGTGAGCTTGCTGGGCAGGCTGTATGAACTGTATGTGGTCTCAGCTACGTATATTATCCAGCGCTGTGTTTCGACAGCGAGACGAGACCTTCCCGGCCTGGTTTACCTTATATACTATTATTATAAATAAATACGCGCTTTTCAACGCAATCAGAATCTACCGCCTCAGTAAATTAACTCCAAAACTGGATAAAAAAAAAAAAAAACCCACGACAAAAAAGAAAAACACATTTGTATTTAAAATCTGTATTTCCAATATATACACACACATATACACAAATCTCAGAACAGTTCTCCTTTGTACAGTGTTGCTCCCGCTGATTCGGATCATTTTTGGGTCTCAGTTTGGGACGGAGAGGAGGCCGTTTTCATCAGCGGTATCCAGAATCTTACATATCACCGGAGATTCCACCTGAGGACATTGGAGGAAGACACAATGAATGGCACTCCAGACAACAAGTAGGCTGGTTTATGGCAAAAGCAAGGGTTAAAGGGAACTCCTTCCACAAATGATTACTTATTTTAACCACTTCAATACCGGACACTTTCGCCCCTTCCCGCCCAGGACAATTTTCAGCTATTAGCGCTGTCACAATTTGACAATTGCACGGTCATACTACACTGTACCCAAACTAAATTTTTATCATTTTGTTCCCACAAGTGAAAGGCTGACCGAAGGTCAGCCTGGGTTTGTAGGAGGAGTCAGGAGGTATTTAAACCCGCCCTCCATCCTCCTTCTGGGCGTCGGTTTTCTTGTGTCCCACCCACCCATCCCGTTTATTGTCATTTCTTCTTTTACTTCTATTTGGGTATGCCCCCTATTTGGCATACTGACCACGTGACCCCGGCACACCTCAGGTCACTTTCCCACCTCAGATCAATTTCCCCGTTTTCCCCTCAGACCTTTCCTTAGCACGATCACCTGAGACTCAGAGTACAAATAGAGCTTTCTTTTGGTGGTATGTGATCATTTTTGCTAAACAAACTAAAAAAAGACCAACATTTCTGATAAAAACAAAAAAAGTTTCTTAGTTTGTCATAAAATGTTTCCCCCCCTTCACTGATGGGCACTGATAAGGTGGCACTGATATGTAGAATTGATGGGCACCGATAGGTGGTACTGTTTCCAATTAGCACATTTGTTCATGACCAGCTAGACACCAAAAACTGAACGTGGAGAGAGGCCTGCAGCTTTTTTTGCTAGAAAAATACTTGGAACCCCCAAACACATATATATATTAGCAGAGGCCCTAGAGAATAAAATGGTGGGTTTTTCAATTCTTTATGTCATACAGTATTTGCGCAGCGGTTTTCTAACGCAATTAAGAACTGTAATGAAATTTTAATGCAAACACAGTGAGGTTCATTAACAAAAACTGGAGGGTGCAAAATCTGGTGCAGCTGTGCAAGGTCAAAAATTAGAAACCAGCTTTTAGAGTGCTTTCACACTCACAGCGCCCAGGTGTTGGTAGTAAAATGCCACTATTTTTAGCGGCACTTTACCAACGGTTTTGCAGCGATTTGCAGCCACTAGCGGGGCACTTTTAACCCCCTGCTAGCAGCCGAAAAAGGGTAAAAGTGTCCGCCAAGCGTTGATTTGCTGGCAGTGCTGCCCATTGATTTCAATGGGAAGGGGAGCTTTAGGAGTGGTGTATTCACCACTCCTAATGCACTGCAAAGAAGCGCTGGCAGGACTTTTTCTAATGCCCTGCCAGCGCACCACTCCAGTGTGAAAACCCTCAGGCTTTCACACTGAAGTGGCTCTTTCAGGACGCTTTGCAGGCGCTGTAGCCTCCCATATGTGGGAGTGATGTCACTCGGCTTCAGCCAGTCACAGAGCCGGAGTCCACGGCCCTGCATAGTAGCCCATTATGCTTGTACTTTGCAGGGGAAAAGAGGATGTAAAACCCATGAGGGTTTACTTCCTCTTTAAAAGCCTTTACAGTTTATCAGTGGAGGGTTACAGAGAAGGTCTGGCGTCTGAATGTCATTCTCCCCTTGCCAAAAAAGGCAGAAGCACGGGCTGAAAAATAAGGGTGTCCTCCAAAGAATTGTTTTCAATATTTTTGAGCGATTTGCTGAAGGTGGGGAAATGATATCGGACTTTCTACACAATCTATATGATCAGACCTCACAATATACTCTTACAAACAGAATTTTCACTGATCGCTGTGAGAATAAATAAACTGTACTTACCCCGAGAACATACTGGCATGTTTGTGGCTCGAGCATATATACAGTAACAGCATGTGGGGACTCGGACTCCTTACACCTATCAGAGAGAGGAGAACAGTAATCACGCCAACATGAGTAACAACCCGCTATATAAACAGCCTGAAATAATGCAGAACACACAATATACTCACTTTAATTTCACTATGACGTGTCTGGGCTTATTCGTGAAGTCACAGATATCTCCTCCACCGTAGAAATGCGACACCATTCTGAAAAACATTTTAGTAGAAAACCAGTTTTACTAAAAACGCACCTACCAAGGATCTCTCTTCACAGGCACATGCATGTACTACTGGGATCCAAGCACAGGTATATTATGTTACTATTCCCCTCAATGAGGCCAACAATGGGGCACGATTCCCCCCACTGACACCAATATGGGGCACTATTCCTCTCACTAAAGTGAGTGAAGCACTTAGGGGCTAGCCCTGTGCCCCCCCCCCTTTTTTTGATTAACAACATAGTAGGGAGGTAGGTGAATTATGCACTAAAATATTTAGGGCCAATAAGATGGGAAGGGGAAAGGATTCACACAGAATGGGGGGGGGGGATTCATTTCATTTTGAATTTATCCTTGAAAGGGCCTCATGATTCACCGACTAAAACATACTTAAGCCCCTTTTAAAAAAAAAAAAAGTAACCCTTGGGGGGGGGTGGGGGGTGGAGCTTGTGGGGGGATTAAATAGCGAAGCGTTTCACTCTTCAACTTTTCGCTCCCCTCCTGGGTGTCTTGTTTTGGGGTTTATACTCTGTGGGCTTTTTTTCTTTTCCAAGAAACTTGGAGTTAATGCTAAAGGATAGATCCGTTCTAGTGTTTTTATGAATAAAGGGTAAAATTGTTTTTGTAAAGTATGTAAGGTTTTACATCTGTCTAAAAATAAAAAATCCCCCCCCCCCAATAAGGGGCACTATTTCTCCCACTGACACCAATAAGAGCCCTTTCACACTGAGGCGCTATAAAAAAGCCCTAACTTAAGCCCTAAATTAAATGCAACGCTGCAGGCGTTTTAACAGCGTTTTTCCAGTGTTATTGAAGCATGGACATTTTCAGTCCTGCTGTTGTAGATGCTCTTTTTTTGTTTTCATGTTTACATTTTTGAGAGATCATGTGAATTTTCTACAGCTCAGAGCGGATTATAGGCACTATTGAGGCGTTTGTACATCGCTTTCAATTCATTTCAATTAAGAGGGGCGTTTTTGGAGCGTTTTTTTTAAGCGCCCAAAAGCTGCTGCTTGCAGGACTTTTCTCAACGCCCCGCCAGCGCAACGCCTCAGTGTGAAAGGGTCCATTGAGATTCAAGGAGAGCGTTTTTGTGAGCGTTTTAAGAGTGCCATTTTTTAACGCTAAAACACTGTAAAAACGCTCAAGTGTAAAATGGTTCTAAGGGGCACCATTTCTCCCACCGACACCGATAAGGGGCACTATTTCTCCGACTGACACCAATAAGGGGCACCATTTCGCCCCACTGACACCAATAAGGGGCACCATTTCGCCCCACTGACACCAACAATGGCATGATTTACTCCACTGACACAGTCCAGACCACTAAAGTCTGAAGGACTGTAAACTGGCCCTTTATTTGTAAAGTTTGGAGACCCCCTGATATAAGACATAAAAAATTGGCCAGCCAACCTGCAGCAGCAGAGCAGGGCATTCAAGGCAATAATTAAAAATAAAAATGCTGCTTGTAATGTTGTCACAGGGCACTACACTAATGTAACTCAGCCGTGAGGACGTGTGCAACCACCTCATTCCCAGGGTTCTCTAATATTACACTAATAGAGGGACATGTAGTAGTACAGAGACTCACCTCACAGTCTGGGCTCCGTCTCCTGGAGGGTGGAAGAGCCTTGCAGCGTTCTTCTTTGCCCAGTCTAGATGTTCCTCTTCTTTCCATTGGCCAACAACAAGTGTAGTCCTGCCAGTGTCTTTATCCTTCATATAAAAAAATGTGCAAAAATCAAAAACTCATGTATTCAGTGAAACAAAGGACAACTTCTATGTGGCATGATGATGATCAGCACAACAAAGCTTCTAAAGACAACCTCTCCGCATGCATGGCTCATTATCTCCATCTCCTGGTTGTAGCGAGTATTGCAATTACCTCATGGTATTGGTGAACATGTTTTCCATAGCAGAATTCGTACTTCCACCAGCCGACACCCTGAGAATGACATCAAACAACACAAACATAAGCAATACAAATGATCTCAGAGCAACCCGACGCAGCACATTACAAACAATAACATTTTCTGTATTTATAAAAGCATGTATAAGTGGTTTATAAACCTGGCAATCAAAACCATCAATTACTTCTCCCGATTCGTTCATCCTGGTCCTCGATCACAAAGGCCACTGTACTGGAAATGGCTCTATTACCTTTGCAGAGAGGCCACTGCTTCCACACAGAGTGCAAGGGTCCTACTGTACAGCTGTTGACAGAGGGCAGAATTTTTTACTTGGGCTCTGATCACTTTAGAAAACAAAAGCCTTAGGACATCGGATAACTTTTGTTTTAATGCATCTGGAATTTATTTAGGGAATTTAAAAGGCAAAGTTTAGGAATACGATATATGTTACAACCCACATTTAGGGTATATCCTACGGGGTAAAATGACCGCACCAGCCAAGCAGACACTGGCTGGAAAAAGCGCCCAGAGGCAATTCAGTTCGCATGCGTAGCGCTATACAAGTCATTCATTCCATGCAACATGCTCCTTTACACCCACCTGCTGCCATCACTCCCCTCTCTGTGACAGCAAGCAGGGGGGGGATCTTCTCCCCACACCCAAGGTCACAACTTAAAGGCAGTGCGGGACTCCACCCACATGGCTGTATCATTCATTCACAAGTTCAGGTACCGTCAGCCATTGTAGTTTTCAAAGAACTGCAAGGGCGGTGCTGAGCGTTCTCATAGTTCATGGCTTGTTCCTGCAATTCAGTAACTGCCTGCCTGTATTGGAGGTACGGGCATACAAAAGTTACTCGCCACCAGTTGCCCCACCCAATTCATACACTGCCCTGCGCCTAATTGCACCCATAAACACGCCCTCGTAGATTTTCTCAGTAATGCAAGGCTTTCTCGCTGGTGTGGAGAGCCTCTTGAGGGGGAGAGGGCCAGCAGGAGTGTCAGGACGCCCACTAACACAGCTCCTTTCTCTAGAGAGTGTCCTGACACTCCTGTTGGGCCTCTCCCCCCTCAAGAGGCTTTCTCCACACCAGGGAGAAAGCCTCGCATTACTGTGTGGAGTTACAAACAGAAGAACAGGAAGTGAGGATTTCTCAGAAGAAATAAGGACATTTAAAAGCAAAAATGGAAGGATGAGGTAAGTGAAGAAGGAGGACTGCACTGCATTAAAGAAAGCTTTTTAGGGAAGACAATTTTACTTTACAACCCCTTTAACATTAAATTAGGAGCTCATTGGTTTTCTGGAAGCTCTAGGGGTATTTTTTTGTTACCTGTAGCAAATTTATAAAAATACAAAACATGCAAAAAATGAGTACAATGAATATGTTCATTTTTTATATTGCCAAGAAAATATCTACCCAGTGGTTTGAATACATTCAAGAGACAGCATGGCACTGCACAGATACAGTACAAGAAGCCAAAATTCCTTCCTTACCCCATGAAAGCAGTACGATCCGCTAAGAAATTCTTTGATCAGCTGCTCATCGGTCAGCTTGGAGATGTGTGTGGTTCCCACAGTCACCTGCTGCTGAGATCCCACAGTGACCGGCTTGTGAATGGTGGAAAACTTGTCCTTTATAGACAGTTTCTCTTCCTGTAATGACATGTATAGAACATACAATGACAAACATACTTCCCACAGTAGATCTAAGACACGTAAAATCATTCCTGTCTCTGGTGGGGTGGGGGGTTGTGCATACGCCTTTAGGAGTGCACCCAAAATATGTAATCATGCAATAGACCTCAATGGCCCCATATTTAGGAGCCAATCAGTACATTGGCAAGTCATGTAATCATGCCAATAATTAACTACTGCCCGCTCTCTCACAGTATCTGTACAGGCCGGGCGATGTACCTGTACGCTGTGGCCTTGGTTCCGGTATGAATGCACACCCCCCCAGCGGACCCGTTCTGTGATTGGATGCAGCACGAGTTTGGCAGCTGATTTCAGTCAATGATTTTTGGCTGAAGTCAGCTGATCGGCTGCGGCCAAACACACACACGGGTTGATTTACTAAAACTGGAGAGTGCAAAATCAGGGGCAGTTCTGCATAGAAACCAACCAGCCTCCAGGTTTTATTGTCAAAGCTTAATTGAACAAGCTGAAGTTAGAAGCCGATTGGCTGTCAACGCACAGCTGCACCTGATTTTGCACTCTCCAGGTTTAGTAATCAAACCTGTGTTTTTGTAAACGCATAACTCCGAGAACGCTGTGTACTGTGAACAGCGATCCGGCTGTTTCTTACCTGAACCCGATCGTTCCAGCGTCGAGAACGAGCCCAACGGACCCCAGAAAATTAGATATCTATCTAAAAAATTCCCCACAATTACAGCTTTCTATTGGTGGAATTTGATCACCACTGCGTTTTTATTTTTGCGCTATAAACAAAAGAACTGACAATTTTGAAAAAAAAAATATATATATATATTTTTTTTTACTTTCTGCTATAATTTATGGGGACGGAATTTTTATTGATGGCCAAACAAATCTGCAAAATAAATCTTTATCTAAAATGGAAAAAGCCGCCCTTCAATTGACTAAACACGCCCCGCAGCTTTGTTTGGTCATCGATAATTTAAAAATGTGCCTCCTTTCATGCAAGTAGCCACCCCTCACCTACCTCGGCAAACATGAGACAACAGCCGATTGTAAACTCAGCTGTTCTGGGTCTCCGTATTGCGCATGTGCAGTTCCACCCGGGCATTTCTCTATAGGAGGCATTTCTCGACAGGACACCGGGAGTCTTCTCCCTGCACCCGCTGTCAAAATTGAAAAAGGGCGCAGCTGTGCATGGCTCTGCCCACACGGCTGCATCATTCAGTCACAGAGTTTGTGAAAGGCTACAAGTTCCATCGCCTTTGCAGCTGACGGCTTGTAGTTCTCAACGAGCTGCGAGGGTCTCTTAGTCCATTAAGCTTCCTGACGTTCAGCAACTGCCTGCCTCGGAGGTACAGTCAGACCGCTACACTACAGAGACTGTCTGCAGGACCCAGACATGGCACCCTCAATCTGCTGACTGTGCTTTACAGGCTCCCAAGAAAAAAAAAAAAGAAAAAAATATGTGCATATATTTTTTTTAAAGGGATCTGTAAAAAACACACCACATTTTCACAGTATAGTGTCACTTTAACCACTTAAGGACCCCTTCACGCCGATATTTGTCGGCAGAATGGCATGGCTGGGCACAATCACGTACCTGTACATGTGTCTTTAAGACAAAGGCCCGGTCCGAAGCTCCATGACACGATCGCCGCCGGTGCCCCGTGATCGGTCACGGGAGCTGAAGAACGGGGAGAAGTGTGTGTAAACACACCTTCCCTGTTCTTCATTGTGGCAATGTCAGTGATCGTCTGTTCCCTGATATAGGGAAAGACTATCACTGACGTCACACATACAGCCCCGCCCCCCTACAGTTAGAAACACATACGAGGTCACACTTAACATCTACAGTGCCCCCTAGTGGTTAACTCCTAAACTGCAATTGTTATTTTCACAGAAACAGTGCATTTTTATAGCACTTTTCACTGTGAAAATGACAATGGTATCAAAAATGTGTCAAAATTGACCAAAGTGTCCTCCATAAGGTCGTAGTCACAAAAAAAAAAACTGATCGGCGCCATTAGTAGTAAAAAAAAAATAATAATAAAAATGCCATAAAACTAACCCCTATTTTGTAAACGCTATAAATTTTGCGCAAAACTATCGATAAACCAAAAATAGGTAGAATACGTATGGGCCTAGACTGAGGAAAACATTTTTTTTTATATATTTTTGGGGGATATTTATTATAGCAAAATTTAAAAATCTTTGCATTTTTTCAAAATTGACGCGCAAAAAATAAAAACCGCAGAGGTTATCAAACACCACCAAAAGAAAGCTCTATTTGTGGAAAAAAAAGGACGCAAATTTTGTTTGGGAGCCACGTCGCACAACCGCGCAATTGTCAGTTAAAACGACAGTGCCGAATCACAAAAAGGGGCCTGGTTCTTTACCTGCATAATGGTCCAGTCTTAAGTGGTTAACCACTTGCCGACCGCCCACCGTCGTTCTACGTCGGCACTTTAAAGATGGATATCTCTCGGGTTGCCCTCGAACCCCCTTTTTCTTATGGAGGGGTGCTTGCGGCGGCCCCGCGGGATGAGACAGTCGTGGCCTGAGGTCCCCCCTTCCCTACTACACTCCTGTACTCCCTATGTTTCAGGGTCCGGGTGGGTTGGCTGGGATTCACTAATTTCTCATCCGCTCCGAGCGAGACTGTGCCTTGGGTCATGCCCTTGGCCGGATGGCTATTTACGCTCCCGATACTGGATTTGTACATCAATGTATTTATTGTAATTCACTTTGTAATGCAATGCTGATTTGTCTAATAAACTTTTCCCTGTTAAAAAAAAAGAAGAAGATGGATCTCGGTAACGGCAGCAGCTGCTGCCACAACCGAGATATCCATCTCTTCAGTGGGCGGTCGGTCAAACGATAATGGCGGTCTCCGCGGCGGATTCGCCGCAAGATCGCCGTTATCGGTGGCGGGCGAAGCCCCCCCCCTCCGCCGCTTACCGGAGCCGTCGGTAGCGGCGGAGGCGATCGGGTCCTCTCCCCTCGCCCTCATCCGTCCCCGTAGCTCTGCTGGGCGGAAGTGACGTCAAAATGTCAGTCCCGCCCAGCGTTTTAAAGAGACATTTTTATTTTTTAAGTCATTTGAAAAATTACATTTTAAATTCTTTTTTTCTTTTTTTTTTGCATTCAAGCCTAAATATGAGATGTGAGGTCTTTCTGACCCCCAGATCTCATATTTAAGAGGACCTGTCATGCCTTTTTCTATTACAAGGGATGTTTACATTCCTTGTAATAGGAATAAAAGTGACAATTTATTTTTATTTTTTTATTTTAGTGTTAAAAATTGGTAAAATAAAAACGAAAAAAAATATTTTTTAAATCGCCCCGTCGAGCTCACGGGCAGAAGCGAACGCATACGCGAGTAGTGCCCGCATATGAAAACCACACAAGTGAGGTATCGCCGCGATCGTTAGAGCGAGAGCAATAATTCTAGCCCAAGACCTCCTCTGTATCTCAAAAAATGCAACCTGTAGAATTTTTTAAACGTTGCCTATCGAGATTTTTAAGGGTAAAAGTTTGACGTCATGCCACGAGCGGGCGCAATTTTTAAGCATGACATGTTGGGTATCATTTTACTCGGCATAACATTATCTTTTACAAATTTATTGTTGTCTTATTTTTTAATTTAAAAAAGTGATTTTTTTTTCAAAAAAAGTGCGCTTGCAAGACCGCTGCGCAAATACGGTGTGACAAAAAGTATTGCAATGACTGCCATTTTATTCTCTAGGATGTTAGAAAAAAAATATATATAATGTTTGGGGGGTTTAAGTAATTTTATAGCAAAAAAAAAAGTTTTAGCCTCGTAAACACCGAATCTGAAAAACAGGCTCGGGGCTTAAGTGGTTAAAAGGTAAGGCTTACATTACTGTGCAGCACAAACGTGTTTCAGCCCTAAAGCAATTACCTCTTTGTTGGGTTTAATTGGCACCTTTAGCGTCTCTTGTTGCTGCTGTTCAAGCTTTTCCAGACTCTGAGGCCTTAGAGGTGACCCCGACATTGACTGGCAAAAAATATCATTTATAGGGGAGGTTTTAAACCTGTGAGAGCGAGAAAAAGGGGTTAATATAAGCATTGGCAACAAGACAAAGTCATAGCTATACGAGTGTGGGGTTAGGTGTCATTTTCGCCAAGAATTATTTTCACAACTGCATTTTGTTTTCATCATTTTATATCTTATGAAGACAATCTTTGTTTTACAAACATTTATGACACACCAAAACATTTCTACAGCTTACTTTTGTATCTCCTTTTGTCCTATTAAAAAGCCAATACTGAACCGTCACTGCTGTGATGGTTTACCGAGTTCTGAAAACAAATCGGCTTCCTTCAGTAATGTCATCAAAATGGCAATGTCACCCATAAAAAGCAGACAAGAGCGCCATCTGCTGGCTCTATAACAGAATGTATTCATACTATTATGCAATATTTCATATTACCGTATTTCCCGATGTACAAGGCGACAACCCCCAAATTTTATATTTTTTTTTTTAAAAAATCACTAAGGTGAGTACAGGCAAAAAAAAAATATCTTCAAAAAATATAAAATTTGATGACCCCCCTTTGACGCTTCATATTTCTTCCTTCCTGCTGGACGCGGAGCCATATACTTCCTTTTTGCTGGAGCCAATCATGGCGAGCGATGTATTCTATTAATGAATACAAAGCCTGCTTGGATTGGCAGAGGCTGTGACATCATCAGCCCACGCCTCTCTAACTCTCAAAGCCAATCTGAGCAGGCTACTGTATGCAGTCTGCTTGGATTGGCAGAGGTTGTTACTCCAATCTAAACAGGCTCTATTCATCTGAATACATCGTTCACCGGGAATGGCTAAACAGTATATACTGTAGGTAGCCAAAGCTACCTACAGTATTACCGCACATCCAGCATGCATCTGCGCTGCTGACCCGGCGTATAAGACGACCCCTGCTTTTTTGTGATTTTTTTTTTTTTAAGTGTAAAAAGTTAGGAAAATGTAGTAAACCATTTCAGCTTCGAAAAAAAAAAAAAAATCACAACCAGGCCATTTTTTGCTATTACTTTAACCGGCAATTCTTCATTCATGCAGCAATGCTGTTAAATGAGTGAGGACAGGTAGTCTTAAAATTACACACTATGGGAGATTTACTAAAACTGGAGCACACAGAATCTGGTGCAGCTGTGCATAGTAACAAATCAACTTCAAAGTTTTATACCCCTTTCACACTGGGGCGTTTTTCAGGCGATTTTGGGGCTAAAAACAGCTCTCCTGCAGTATCAAAGCATTAGTTATTTCACACTGGGGCGATGCGCTGGCAGAACCATTGAAACTACAGTAAAGCACTGCTAAAAATAGCGGCACTTCACTACTGCCGCCGCAGCCCATGCCCCAGTGTGAAGGCAGCCTTATTGTCAAAGCTTAACCACTTAAGGACAGCCGCATGTACATTTACGTCGGCACAATGGCACCGACAGGCACATCAACGTATATATACGTTGGTGCCTTGAGGTGGGTCGGGGGTCCGATCGGGACCCCCCCCCCCGGTACATGCGGCGGTCCCCGCGGCTGTACGAGCGATCCGGGATGAGGGGGCGGCTATTTGTTTTTGTCTGTCCCCTCTGGATCTCTCTCAGCCAATCCGCGCGCCCGCCTGTGTGTCACTTCCTCCTCCTGTGTAAACACAGGAAGGAGGAAGCGATGTGATCTCTCCCTCTGCGTTTTTTTCAACCACCGCTGAGGAGAGATCGCAACACAAGTAAGTCTGCACTAACACTACACACAGGCACATTTAACCCCCCCCCTGTCACAGTGTCACTGAATGCAGTAATCATACATGTATGATTACTGTATTTAGTGGCAGTGGGACAGGCAGTGGGACAGGCAGTGGGACAGGCAGTGTTAGGTCTAGGTCCAGGGTAGCCCCCCGTACCCCCCCCAATAAAGTTTAACCCCTTGATCACCGCCATAGTTAACCCTTTCACTCCCCATTGCCAGCATCACTAAGCGATCATTTTTCTGATCGCAGTATTAGTGTCGCTGTTCCCGCTAGGTAGCTAATTTTTTTTTTATTGCAATTTTTTTTTACTAAAGACATGTGGCTAAATAAATTTTGGCCTAAATGTTTGACTAAAATTTAGTTTATTGATTTTTCTTATAACAAAAAGTTAAAAAATATTGATTTTTCTTCAAAAATGTCGCTCTATTTTTGTATATAGCGCAAAAAATAAAAAAATCGCAGAGGCGATCAAATACCACCAAAAGAAAGCTCTATTTGTGGAAAGAAAAGGACGCAAATTTTGTTTGGGAGCCACGTCGCACGACCGCGCAATTGTCTGTTAAAGCGACGCAGTGCCGAATCACAAAAACCCCTTGGGTCATTTGGCAGCATATTGGTCCGGGGCTTAAGTGGTTAATTGAAGACGGAAAAAATAAAATAATCGCACCCTGAAGTCGACAAAAGTAATACAGAAACAACTTTTGGGACTCAGTGCTGCAAATGCAGCCTCGCACCGATCTGGATGGTGCCATTGCCAGCAATAGCCGCAGATTTGGCGTGTCGAATCGCTGCAATGTGAACTAGGGCTTAGAAGCGGATTGGTTACTGTGCACAGCTGCCCCAGATTCTACGTGCTCCAGTTTTAGTAACTCTCCCCCAATGTGACACAGAATAATCCTATAGTAAACTCACCTGTACTTCGGATGAGTGCACAGTAGTGGTGTCAAAATAATAACTTCATATTCACATGTGATGACTTCTGCTACAGACAAGATCTCGTGTTTGGCCTCCGGATGGCATATATACATGACCGTACTGCTTCGTGGCAAGTTCTGTTTTAAGCTGCACGGTGTTCCATCACTCATTTCCAATGGATAGTACGGAGTCATCTGTCCTTCAATATTTTTGGTGGGGATCTAAAAATAAAAAACACACCATGTTGAGAAAAATTAAGTGCATTCTTGGGGGAAAAAAAGGGTCTTGTAATAGGAATTGAAGGGTGAACACAAATTAAAAACAGCAGCCAGATGCCGAATTCCGGCCACAAAGAAAAAAAAAACTTTATTAACCACTACCGGACACTTTCACCCCCTTTCTGCCCAGGCTAATATTTAGCCTTTAGTGCCATCACATTTTGAATGACAGTTGAACATTCATACAGCACTGTTGGGCAATGTTACATAGTAGGTGAGGTAAAAAAAAAAAAGAAGAATACAAGTCCAACCAATGTGTGATGATATGTCAGTATTACCTTGTATATCCCTGTATGCTGTGGTCATTCAGGTGTTTATCCAACTTTTTTTTTTTTTTAATACCCCCCGCTGAGACCACTGCCTGTGGAAGGGAATTCCACATCCTTGCTGCTCTTACAGTAAGAACCCCCTACGTCACAGGGGTGTCAAACTGGTAGCCCTCCAGCTGTTCCAGAACGACAAGCCCCATCATGCCTTTGTCTGTGGGATACATGCTTTTAACTTTTAGTCTTGCAATGCCTCATGGGACTTGTAGTTCTGCAACAGCTGGGGGGCAGTCAGTTTAACACCTGTGCTCTACGCAGTACAAGGTTAAACCTCTTTTCTTCTAATTTTAATGAGTGGCCACATGTCTTGTTAAACTCCCTTCCTCGAAAAAGTTCTATCCCTACTGTGGGGTCACTGGTACGGTATTTGTAAATTGAAATATCCCCTCTCAAGCATCTCTTCTCCGGAGATAACAAGTTCAGTGCTCACAACCTTTCCTCATAACCAATATCCTCCAGACAATTTATTAGCTTTGTTGCCCTTCTTTGTACTCGCTCCATTTCCAGTACATCCTTCCTGAGGACTGGTGCCCAGAACTGGACAGCATACTCCAGGTGCGGCCGGAACAGAGTCTTGTAGAGTGGGAGAATTATCGTTTTATCTCTGGAGTTAATCCCCTTTTTAATGCATTCCAATATTCTGTTTGCTTTGTTAGCAGCAGCTTGGCATTGCATGCCATTGCTGAGCCTATCATCTACTAGGACCCACAGGTCCTTTTCCATCCTAGATTCTCCCAGAGGTTCTCCCCCTAGTGTATAGATTGAATTCATATTTTTGCCACCAAAATGCATGATTTTAAATTCTTCCACATTAAAAAACTCTTTTGCCATGTAGTTGCTCACCCCATTAAATTTGTTCAGATCTTGCAAGGTTTCCACATCCTGCAGAGAAGTTACTGCCCTGCTTAGCGTCGTTCGCAAATACAGAGATTGAGCGGTTTATCCCATCCTCCAGGTCATTTATGAACAAATTAAATAAAATTGGTCCCAGCACAGAACCCTGGAGGACGCCACTTCCCACCCCTGACCATTCCGAGTATCCCCATTTATCCCCATCCTCTGAACTCGCCCTTGTAGCCAGTTTTCAATCCATGTACTCGCCCTATGGTCCATGCCAACAGACCTTACTTTGTACGCAGGGGTCTTCAAACTATCGCCCTCCAGTTGTTCAGGAACTACAATTCTCCATCATGCCTAGTCATGTTTGTGAATGTCAGATTTTTACAATGCCTCATGGGAAGTGTAGTTCCACCACAGCTGGAGGGCCGTAGTTTGGAATCCCCTGCTGTACAGTAAACGTCTATAGGGGAACTGTGTCAAATGCATTTGAAAAATCCAGATACACCACGTCTACGGGCTTTCCTTTATCTAGATGGCAGCTCACTTCCTCATGTGTAGCATGGGCAATCCGCGCTACCCCCATCAAAACAAAGTGCACATGTGCAAATGCCTAAATAGCTCACCTCCTCATAAAAGGTTAATAGATTGGTTTGGCATGAACCAATGAATGGGACAGAGCTGCGCTGTAGCCATCTTTCAGCTATAGCACGGTAAGGAAGTAGTTAATATATCATTATGATTAGTGAAATCATACAGACCGGCCATGGTTCCCCTTCTCCATCTATTCCAACTCATTGCTAGATCAAATCCAAGAATAAAAAACGCTTATAAAAAAAAGGGACATATCGGTCTTCTGCTTTTCTTAAATGATATTAAAACCCAATAAAATCAACAATGAAAGAGATGCTACCATGCTTTGTAAATGTATTGGTTTACACGTAGATATTTGTTTTACTCACTCTAGTGCTTTCCGCTTTCCCTCCTTCATGCCGGCGGTCCCCTGCAGGACATAATAATCATACAAGGTTAGTCAGAAAACATTCTCAATGGAATATTTAGAATTGTAAACAAAAGTGAATGGTGGCTGGGAGTGTTAGCTCTTAAAGCAACATGACCGTCTGGGCGATGGGATACCAAGTAGTGGAAGGTCCGTGGTGCTCAACTCCTGTCCTCAGTACCCACTAACAGGCCAGATTTTAAGTATTACCTTGGGGAGATGCAGACTAGAATACTGAAATTACTGAGCAGCAAATGATATCACCTGTCATGTATTTCAGTTCTCTTACAAACCTGGCCTGTTAGTGGGTCCTGAGTACAGGAGTTGAGAATCACTGGTTTATGTACAACATATGGGGTGGAGTTGCACAGATGCCGAATTTGTATCGGTGAGTACCGATACTTTGGGTCACTTACTTGCTGATACCGAGTACCGATACCTTTGTGGAGCGATTTGAGCCCATACAGAATTAGAGGGCTCAAATAGCACTGCAAAGAATCGCACGTGATTTAAAAAGGAATGTGGCGCGATTCCCGTCTGAATTGCATGCCGTTTCCCGCACTGCTCCTGTGTGAACCAAGGCTTTTCATAGTGATTTCAGCCCGAGTTCACACACAGGAGCAGTACAGGAAACCACATGCGACTAGGACAGGAATCCTGTTCAAACACATGCAATTCTTTGCAGCGCGAATTGAGCCCTTTTATTTTCTATGGTCTCAAATCGCACAAAGCTTTTGGATATCTCAGTATTCCGTTTCGTGAAAATACTCCGTATCGATACAACCCTAATATGGGGTTAAAGAATGAAATTTGAGGGGAGATACAGAATGCATTAAAACCCTCAAAGGTAATAGAGGCCAATGTTACTAATGGGAAATTGAATCATATAAACTCCCAGCTGTGCAGCTTCCATAGGGGAGAGAGGCAAAAGAGCACAGGTCTTTGTAATTTAGTGGCAGCGAATTGGGACACATTGGGGGTCGATTTACTAAAACTGGAGAGTGCAGAATCTGGTGCTGCTCTGCATGGTAGCCAATCAGCTTCAGAATATTCAAGAGGAGCTCATATACTGTAGCTGCTGACTTAATATATGGACTCTTACCTGTCCAGGAATAAAGCGGTGTTGGCACCCGATCTAATTCTACAAATCTGCTGCAGGTGCAGACGCTGACATCTTCACCAAGGGAAACAGGCAGGGAAGCCTATAGGCTCCATAGCTGGTTCCCTACTGCACATGCGCAAGTTATTCTGTGCATTCTGAATGGTCACGCCGTCTTCTGGACCTGTGAAGCCACGTACACTTGGTCGTTTTTTGTGATAAAATAAAATAACGTTTTGAAAAACGTCATTTAAAATGATCGTGTGTGGGCAAAACGTCATTTTATGTCTTCTGAAAAACGACCAAAAAAAAATTGGAACACGCTTCAATTTTTTATGTCGTTTTTTAGAATCTCGTTTGTCATAAAAAATGATCGTGTGTGGGCAAAACGACGTTTAAAACAATGTTTTTAAACCCGCACATGCTCAGAAGCAAGTTGTGAGATGGGAGTTTCAATGGAACAGAGTGCCGTCGAACGTGGTGTACGTAACCGCGCTTTGCAAGAGCATTTTCAGAAAACGATGGTGTGTAAGCAACGTCTTTTTAAAATGAAGTTTGAAAAACATTTTGTTTCGTGAGATAAAACAACGTTTTTTTACATCACAAAAAGTGATCGTGTGTACGCGGCATTAGAGCGTTCCAGTAGGCAGTGGGAGGAAGAAGGAGGGGCCAAACATACTTTAAGTTTACTGCAGTGATCTTACCCAAAAGTTGGAGCGGGTACCTATCAAAACCAGGTACCCACTCCCCCACAAAAAGTGCCAAAATGTGGTGGGGGAGAGGGGTGCAAAGAAGCAGAGCTTCCCCCTTTTGGGTGGCGCTCTGCTTTAATCACTTCAATACCGAGCACTCACCCCTTCCTGCCCAAGCCAATTTTCAGCACTGTTACACAATTGCGCGGTCATGCAATACTGTACCCAAACTTTGTTTCCGCTATAAAATTTTGTAAAATAAGTAATTTTTATTTTTCACTGATGTGCGCTGATGAGGCTGCACCAACAGAGAGGGCACCAATATGCAGCACTGATAAGACGGCACCAAAGAGGAGGCGCAGACAGGCATCACTGATAATCATGGTAATGATTATCAGTGCAAATCTCGTCAGAAAAGCCGCTTATTGGCTCTCCTCTACTCACACGCTGTCAGGAGTAGAGGAATGCCGATAACTGGCACTTCCTATTTACACTGTGATTGGACACAGCCAATCACACGGTAAAAGAGCCTATGTCATAGGCTATATACTGTGGCACCACTGATCGCCGAGCAGCAGGTTCAGGAGTTCATATGACGTTCAGTCACAACAATTAAACCACTGCCCGGCCGTCATTTTGCTAATGGGCCAGGTGGGATGTGGTTAAGCTTTGACAATCAAACCTGGAAGCGGATTGGTTTCTATGCAGAGCTGCACAAGATTTTGTAACCTACCAGTTTTAGTAGATCGACCCCACAATTCACTCTTGGGAGCCTTCCAGGGAAATAGAAAACTTAAAGGGGGTTTCATCCCATTGGTATCCACCTAAACCTGAAACGTTTTGAAGTTGGCTTTCAGAGGTCAAAGTATTTAAAAATGACAAACCTGCATCATGTGAGCTCTTCTTCACCATGTTTCCAAGGTAATACTCCTGAATACTTGTCTGTTTTTAAGAAAAAAAAAAAAAAAGGCATTTTCATCATATGTTTCCTTGAAAGTTCTCCAAGCGGAGTAGTCAGAATAGATTACATGCACACACCTGTCCCGCTTCTTTCTCCTCATGGTATTGCCGTATGTGTTTCCCATGGCACACCTCGTATGTCCAGTAAGACTCGATCTACAATGGTAAAAAGCTGCATATTGGTAAAGGAACCACAAGGCCACACAATTCTCTAGCTTTAGATTTATATCAAAACTTTCTACTTGTTTCCAAGTCAGTGACTGACAAAGGACTAGAGTCACTACACAAGAATGACTGTTAGGCCACGTACACACGATCAGACCGGTCTGATGAGAATGGTCCGACTGACCGTTTTCATAGGACCACGCTGAAGTGGTCTGATGTGCGTACACACCATCGGGCCAAAAATCAGATCAGACCAGAACGCGGTGACGTAGAACACAACGACGTGCTGAAAAGTGAAGTTCAATGCTTCCAAGCATGCGTTGACTTGATTCTGAGCATGCGCGGGTTTTTGGTCCGATGCTTTTGTGTACTAACCATCGAATCTGTCCGACGGACGCCAGATTTTAAAGCAAGTTTTAAAACTTTGGCCGTACACACCATCGAATTGGTCCGATGAAACTGGTCTGAAGACCAGTTTCATTGGACCGGTCTGATCAGGTGTACGCGGCCTTAGAGGAACTGCAGTCTGCTTACATCATGGGTCTTCAAACTATGGCCCTCCAGATGTTTAAGAACTACAATTCCCATCATGCCTAGTCATGTCTGTGAATGTCAGAGTTTTACAATGCCTCATGGGATGTGTAGTTCCGCAACAGCTGGAGGGCCATAGTTTGAGGATCCCTGGCTTACATCATTTGTAATAAAAACATTTGCCATTCTGAAGCTTCACTCCAACCATATCCAGGTGGGATCGCTGTATGGTCACAGATGGTGCAGGATACCACCGATCCAGTGCGAAACGCATTGGCTGTTCCTTGTTTTGTACTGCTGTGACCTGACTTGTATATGCTGTCAATTTAAATAAAGACCACTTCATCAGGCTTCGGAGTGCGGCTATCCATTCATCTATTTCCTCATATTTTATATATACACTGCGATTCTGTACTTGCCAAATATGCTGCTGCAGAAATCTCCCTCAACCGACTCTGGCTGCAGCCATTTTAACTGTGGGCAGCTGAAGCTGCTGCCTGTTCACTTCCTGGATTTATACAGACACACACCTCCAGCTCTGTGGCCCTGCAGCTCTCATCACTCTTCCCTTCATCCTTCCTGGCAAACTCACAATAGTGATGCCGTGTACACACGGTTGGAATTTCTGACAACAAAATGTTCGATGTGAGCTTTTGGTGGGATATTCCGACCGTGTGTATGCTCCATCGGACATTTGTTGTCGGAATTTCCAACAACAAATGTTTGAGAAAGGGTTCTCAATTTTTCCGACAACAAAAGTTCTTGTCGGAAATTCTGATCTTATGTATGCAATTCCGACGCACAAAAATCCTACGCATGCTTGGAATCATTGAACTTAATTTTTCTTGGCTCGTTGTAGTTTTGTACATGACTGCGTTCTTGACATGTGATGGTGTGTATGCAAGACAAGTTTAAGCAAACAATCCATCGAAAAAAAAAAAATCCACGGTTTTGTTGTCAGAATGTCCGATCGCGTGTACGCGGCATGAGAGTGTGCGAGTGAGCCTAGACTAATGACCAGACAAGAAACGGGAAGTGGGCTGTATAAGGGATTTACTGTCAGGAAAAAAAAAAATGTTTTACTATCCAAAGTTAATCACTTAAGACCCGGACCAAAATGCAGGTAAAGGACCTGGCCAGGTTTTGCGATTCGGCACTGCGTCGCTTTAACAGTCAATTGCGTGGTCGTGCGACGTGGCTCCCAAACAAAATTGGCGTCCTTTCCCCCCCCCCACAAATAGAGCTTTCTTTTGGTGGTATTTGATCACCTCTGCGGTTTTTATTTTTTGCGCTATAAACAAAAATAGAGCGACAATATTGAAAAGAATGCAATCTTTTTTACTTTTTGCTATAAAAAAAATATCCCCCAAAAATATATAATTTTTTTTATTTTTTTCCTCAGTTTAAGCAGATACATATTCTACCTATTTTTAGTAAAAAAAAAAAAAAAAAAAACACAACGCAATAAGCGTTTATCGGTTGGTTTGCGCAAAATTTATAGCGTTTACAAAATAAGGGATAGTTTTATTGCATTTTTATTAATTTTTTTTTTTTACTTCTAATGGCGGCGATCAGCGATTTTTTTTGTGACTGCGACATTATGGCGGACACTTGACTATTTTGACACATTTTTGGGACCATTGTCATTTTCACAGCAAAAAAAAAAGGAATTTGAAATGCATGGTTTATTGTGAAAATGACAGTGCAGTCTGGGAGTTAACCACAAGGGGGTGCTGAAGGGCTTATGCGTGACCTAATGTGTGTTAACAACTGTAGGGGGGTGTGGCTGTAGGTGTGACGTCATCTATTGTATATCCCTATAAAAGGGATGACACGATCGATGACACGCGGCTCTCCCCGTTCTTCAGCTCTGGGGACTGATCACGGGACTCCAGCGGCGATCGGGTCCACGAGTCCCGGAGCTTCGGACCGGGTCACGGGCGCGAGGCCGCAACCCACGGCTTGGTACTAGCACAGCACGTACCTGTACATGCATGTGCCCAGCCGTGCCATTCTGCCGACGTATATGTGCAGGAGGTGGTCCTTAAGTGGTTAAAACAAGGGCAGAAGAATAGATGTAGAAAAAAAAAAAGAATGACTGAAGATCCACTTTAAGGCATTAATAGAAATAAAAAGGACATCAGCAATGGCAGCCTATGGCACAGGTTTCCTGTGGGAGAATACAGTAGAATGAAGAATCCAGAACAAATACCCGATATGAACAGCTGGTCTGTTTGAAGAGAGGTTCGAGCAGTTCAGCCGGTGTTGGTCCTTTATAATCCCGTTCTTCCTCCTTTAAAAAAATAAATAAAATAAAAAAGTAATACATTCATGTACACATTTTTCGTATTTTTAAATCTGAACTCCACCTTTATTTTCGCTAGAACTGAATGGAATGATTAGTCCTCAGCATAGCTCTGTACCATGTTGCTCTGTTGTCTGCAGATCCCTTATATTCTAGGTTTAGTTGTGGTTTAGTACCATGTTACACTCTGTATATAGTCTGATGTAGACCAAGTGCCACTTCCGAGTGCATCTCTAGCCCAAAACACACCCCTCTAGTCAGACTGTGCAAATAATGAATCTTCCATCACAGTTCTGATGGTGGGTGGGATTGACTACATTCTAATTAGCATTCAATCCCGCCCAGTCACACCTACAGCAAGAGTCAAAATTTCTCGAGTCCCGATTCACAGATCACAGTATTATTCAAATTTAAAATAGTAAACACCTTCATACACAGCCTGTTCTGAAAGCTAGCTGTGCTACTGCTGGGGAGGATTGAAGGGATTACAATTAGGGCCCTTTCACACTGGTGGGTTTTTGCAGTAAAAATAGTGCTATTAAAACGCGCAAAAAACGCTCCCCATGCCACTCTCCATTAAAAAAGAATTAAAAACGTGGTAAAAACGCGGAAAAAAAAGATTTTTGCCACGGTTTTAACGCGTTTTTACCACGTTTTTAATTCATTTCAATGGAGGGGGGCATGGGGGGCGTTTTAATAGCACAATTTTTACCGCGAAAACGCGGCAAAAACGCACCAGTGTGAAAGGGCCCTTAGAATTTAGTGCTGCCCAGTTAAATATGCCAACCAGTGTAACCAAGGAGAAGTCTACCCCTCAGATCCTACCCTCCCAGAGCCTTGCTTTCTTTAAAGTGGTTAGTTTACATTAAAGCGGAGTTCCACCCAAAATTGGAACTTCCGCTTATCCCACTCCTCACCCCCTTACATGCCACATTTGGCATCAGGAGGAGTCGGACTTCCTGTCCCACTTTCTCCTTCCGCCGAGGGGCTGGTTAGGCAATTAAGCTTAATCGCCTACAGAAGCCCCTCCCTGTAGGCGTTCGCCTAGGACACTGACGGGTCCTAGGCGATCGCCTGTCCAATGGAGCGGCGCATCGCTGGGCCGCGCGCATGCACAGTGCCGCTCGCGCATGCGCAGTGGGTGCCCGGCCGTGAAGCCGAAAGCTGTCACGGCCGGGTGCCCAAAGTATCAATGAGGATGCCGGCCGGGGCTCCGCTCCTCTCCTCTCCCCCCCTCCCTGGCGCATCGCTGGAACACTGGAGCAGGAAAGTGTCTGTTTATTAAAAGCCAGCAGCTACACTTTTTGTAGCTGCTGACTTTTAATAAACATAAATTTTGGCTGGAACACCCCTTTAAGGGCTCTTTCACACGGAGCGTCCGTTCAGATCCGATTGCCAGTTTTTTTTGCGGACCTGAACGGACGCTCCCTGCTCCTCTATGGAGCCGCGGATGTCAGCGGAGACAAGTCCGCTGACATCCGACCCGCTAAAGTATGCCGCAGGAAAAACCTACTTTTCCTTCCGTCTGGCGGATCGAATGAACACGGACAGACGGTCCGTGTTCATCCGATCCCCCCATAGGGGAGAGCGGAGAAAAGACAGGGTGGTCCCTGCACAGTGTGCGGAGACCGCCCTGTCATCCGGCAGCTCAGCGGAGCGATCCCCGCTGAGCAAACGGAGGTGCACGGGGCGGATCATTACATTACGTTCACGGCGTACATGGTGATCCGGCGTAGCTTAGGCAGTTGTGCCGGCATGGTTGCAAGCATGCGCATAAGGATGTAGTTTCATGCGTCCACGTCACGGCGCACGCGCAGTCCATAATACGCCGGGCGTAAAACACTGCGCCATGCTCGGACTATCATTTGCATGGGGTCACGCCCAATTCCACCTACGCCGGTCTTTGCCTTTGAAAAATACGCCACGCCGACGCAGCTTTGGGAGCAATAGCTTGCTGAATACAGTGCATGCCTCTCTGCGCTGCGTAGGCATGGCGTACGGTGTTTGCACTACAGCGGCGTAATGTGCACCTAACTCTCTGTGAATCTGGGCTGCCACCCAGCATTCAGGAGTCAGGCAGAATGGCAATCTGCCTATGTAAACAAGGCAGTTCGCCATTCTATGACAAGAAACACTGCGATCCTTTGATCCTACAAAGCAGGAACACGGATCTATGCCTTACCACATTAAAATCACCTCCCACACAGTTAGAACCATTTAACCCCATGATCGTCCTTGATGTTATCCCCCTTCCCTGCCAGTGTCATTAGTACAGTGACGGTGCAAAATTTTAGCACTGATCACCGTATTAGTGTCACTGATCCCCAAAAAGTGTGTCAATGTCCAATTTGTCTGCCACCATCCTGCTAGAAGTTGCTGATCGCCGCCATTACGAAGAAAAAAAAAAAAAAAAAAAAAAAACCCCATACCATAGTTTGTAGACGCTATATCTTTTGTGCAAACCAATCATGCCAAAATGGTCTGCAGTACTGCTTTTGGCTTGAGGTGGGGGGGGGGGGGGGGGCGCCGGAGTCTAGCAGAGACGATCACAGCCGATCGGCAATGCAAGGAAAGGCCCGAGGTAAGCACGGCTGACCTCGGCTAATCTCGGGTAGGAAGTCTTGCTGAGGTCAGCCAAGTGTCCTCGGTCCTTTTCGGCCGTTTCCAAGGCTTTCCGGCGCCCCCCATCCTTCTGGCCGCATGCAGTATTGCATCCCATTGAAGTCAATGCGGAACAAATAAATTTGGTTTCCACTGACTTCAATGGGCAAACTCACTTTGATATACAAGTACTTTGGATTACGAGCATTCTCCTGGAACGGTTTATGTTCGTAATCCGAGGTTCCACTGTATAAACCTATGGGAAAATTGTTGTTAAAATGGTCTAAAGCCCAGACAATAGAGAAGTTACCTGATTCTCATTGGCAGAAGGAGGAAGCATACACTTGTATTTCTCTTTATCAGCAGTTGTCATAATGATGTAATTGTCCTCCTTGTAAGGAATTCCCGTGGTTGGCTGAAAGAAAAATATGTGTCACAATTTTTCTCTTTCTACGTTTAATCTTTTCACTCCGCTTAACATTTTCCCCAAACACATTTTTTACACCACTTTCATACTGTTTGTCACTTTTCACAGAGGTCCCCCAATTTGGGGGTCACCCTATTCATCTTACAACTGTGCCACTTCATACACTCTGACCCTCTCGGGGTACCGTTTGTGTTGGCTGCTGTTGCCTTGTTACGCCCCTTCAGCTCCCGGCTGTAAAGCTTTTGGGCGGTCTGATCTGCATTGGCCGTGCCACCATTGCGCAGTTGTATATGTAAGTTTGTGGGTTAAATGTATATATGGGGGGGCTCTCATGCTATATTTGCCCAGTTTCCCACAATTTCTTTAGATCATTGAAATAGGATTGTCTTTCTTATTTATAGATGATCACTATGGTTTTGCTCCTGATGAGTGGCTAAAACCCCCCCGAAACACACAGAGTTAACTACCACCGATATGTGTTTATTCATCAACTTTTTTTTATGGACGCTCCTTCTAACTTAATTTCTTTTCATTTTTAATAAGTGGCACTTCAGTAGGTCATTAATCTGTACAGATATCAACTGCAAGGTGTGTAAATATGCATCAATTACTCCATGTATCTGTAAATTATAAAATTTCCTTGTTGGAATGTTAATTACTGTGCAATATTTGGTTCTAATGTAAAAAAATATTGATATACAGCAAAACGCATTAAATTGTAATATGACAATTTGAACCAATCAAAGCATGGGTCTCCAAACTATGGCCCTCCAGTTCAGATACTACAATTCCCATCATGCCTAGTCATGTCTGAATGTCAGAGTTTTGCAATGCCTCACGAGACTTGTAGTTTTGCAACAGCTGGAGAGCCGTAGTTTGAGGATCCCTGAATTAAAGGCCGTCTTCTAACCAAATGTATCCATTTGCTTTAAAGTCCGGCCCCCTGTCCTCTTTTTAACCCCTTCCTTTCCAGCCCATAGGGGAATCACGTCATGGTGATCCCCTCGCCGATGAGACTGGACGTTGCACAACGTCCAGTCTTCACGGCGTTCTAGGGCGCGCGCGCGATCCCGACGGCCGCGATTGCCGCCGGGCACCCGCGATTTCCGGCAATCACGTCAGGAGTGTGGATCTGTGTGTGTAAACACACAGATCCACCTCCTGTCAGCGGTGAGGAGACTGATGTGTGTTCCCAGTACAGAGGAACACACATCGATCTCCTCCCCCTGTGAGTCCCCCTCCCCCTACAGTTAGAACATACTTTAGGACACATTTTAACCCCTTCAGCGCCCCCTAGTGTTAACCCCTTCCCTGCCAGTCACATTTACACAGTAATCAGTGCAGTTTTATAGCACTAATCGTTGTGTAAATGTGAACGGTCCCAAAAACGTGTCAAAAGTGTCCGATATGTCCGCCGCAACGTCACGGTCACCAAAAAAAAAAAAACGCAGATCCCCGCCATTACTAGTAAAAAAAATAAAATAAAAATGCCATAAATCTATCACCTATTTTGTAGACGCTATAACTTTTGCGCAAACCAATCAATATACGATTATAGCGTTTTTTTTTTACCAAAAATACGTAGAATACGTATCGGTCTAAACTGAGGGGAAAAAAAGTTTTTTTTTTTAAAAAAAATATTGTGAGATGTATTAAATAAAAAGGAAAAAATATTGTGTTTTTTTTTTAAATTGGCGCTCTTCTTTTGTTTATAGCGCAAAAAATAAAAACCTCAGAGATGATCAAATACCACCAAACGAAAGCTCTATTTGTGTGGGGGAAAAAACATAATGATTTAATTTGGGTACAGTGTTGCCTGACCGCGCAATTGTCATTCAAAGTGCAACAGCGCTGAAAACTAAAAATTGGTCTGGGCAGGAAGGGGGTGAAAATGCCCTGTATGGAAGGGGTTAAATATTGAACCGGGATGGAGAAGGGGGATTCGAACGGCCCCTTGAACCTCATTTAACCACAGGGCCTATTTTGGCACGTTTCTCCATGTAAAAAACACATTTTTTTTGCTAGAAAATTAATCAGATTTTTTTTAGCAGACACCCTAGGGAATAAAATGGCGGGCATTGCACGGTATTTGCGCAATCATTTTTCAAACGCCCTTTTTTTAGGGAAAAAACAGTTTTGTGAATTAAAAAAACAATAAAACAGTAAAGTCAGCCCAATTTTTTTGTTAAATGTGAAAGACGATTTTCGCCGAGTAGATACCTAACATGTCACACTTTAAAATTGCGCACACTCATGAAATGGCGCCAAACCTCGGTACTTAAAAATCTCCAATTTTTTTTACAGGTTACCAGTTTAGACTTAGAGCAGGTCTAGTGCAATAATTATTGCTCTCGCTCTAACGCACGCGACGATACCTCACACATGTGGGGTTTGAACGGCGTTTACATATGTCGGAGGGACTAGGACGCGTGTTCGCTTCTGTGCGTGAGATAACAGGGACAGGGGCGTTTTGAAAATGTTTTATTTTTTATTTTATTTTTATTGTACTTAAAGGAACACTAAAGGTTTGTTTTTTATTAGATCAATTGATTGCTGTAAGCTAGAGCATTTAAATATCACATACCTCGTTTTTCCTTTCGACTTCCAAAATACAGTAATCCAGGTTTGAAAATGCCATTTCCTGTCTCTCCTCTTCTTGCTTTCCACCAGCATCTGAGCCGTTTTGCATGGTGGAAAGCAGAATGTGCTCACCCCCTCCCTATGACTACAGCCCTGCGTGAAGATGCTCTCTTATCCCTCACAGGCATGGAGGCTAAGCCTAATGGGAACTGTAGTTCCCATTAGGCCGTGATGTAGCAAGAATGAATGCGCACCGCAAACCAGGAAGTCAGTGAGAATAACGATTCAGGAGTGACAGAGGTGAATAAAACAGCTCGATTTCAACAGGTATCAAACTAGTTATAATGCAAAACATTACTTTTTACTTTATCAGCTACTGTCAGACTTTAAGAGGAAAATATTTGTCTTTACAACCCCTTTGATTTTTTTTTATCACTTTTATTGCTATTACAGGGAATGTAAACATCCCATGTAATAGGAATCAGTGTGACAGGTCCTCTTTATGGAGAGATGTGGGGTCAATAAGACCCCACATTTCTCCTCCAGGCTTGCAAGCATGAAATCGGTGAAAAAAAAGCCGATCGCGGCTTTGTTCACTTCCGGGTAGCGGGTGTGACGTCATAACGTCGCGCCCGGGCCTCCGACGGTCATAGAGATGACTGGTGACCGTCTGGTCACAATCATCTCTATGCTTCACCAACGAGCGCCGGCCGATTCGCTCTCCGGGCCCCCGATGGCACCGGAGAGCCCGAAGAAGCACTGGATGGCGGCGGGAGGGGGTGTCCCCTCCCGGCGTCTATAAGAATGATCAAGTGACGTAATTGTCGCTATGATCGTTCTTATGGTTCACAGAATCGACGGCTGAAGACGGTGATATCTGAATGATGCCTGTAGCTGCTCCCATCACTCAGATATCACCGCACAAAGCCAAGGACGTCCATGGACGTCCTTGGTGATTAAAGTCCCAAAAAATGTTTTCTTCTTATTTCCTTCTCCATGTGCCACAATACATTTCAATCTCAGGACAGTGTGGTATATTTCTGCTGCTCTAGAACAGTCGGTAAAGGTCTATGTTTGTCATACATCTGTTGCCTTATATTTTATTCCATATTTGTACAGTGATGATTACTATACAACCAATAGCTTTAGCCGTCATGAATGAGCAGCTTGCTTTTGATTGTGATTGGCTAAGCAAATCACATCTTACCGGCAGCCAGGCACCATACCATTGCTTTGGGCTCATCACAGATCACAACAGTAAGCAAGCTGTTCCTGAACAGAAAACCATTCATGACAGGTTGTTTACATTATAATCGCTATGACCAATCACAGTGATCACATAGTACCTGGTTACTGGGTCTCGGTAACAGTGATCCACACATAGTGGTGAGATGGCAGTCACCACACCATGATCCCACCTTCACCAAATAATTTGGACCAGTGCACAAAGCAAGGTCAAAAGGATGAGTGAGTTTGGGGTGAAGGAACTTGACTGGCCTGTACAGAGTCCTGACTTCAACACAACAGAACACCTTTGGGATGAATTGGAGACTGCGAGCCAGGCCTTTTCGTCCAACATCAGTACCTGACCTCACAAATGGGCTTCTGGAAGAATGGTCAAACATTCCCATAGACACTCCAAAACCTTGTGTTCCCAGAAGAGTTGAAGCTGTTACAGCTGCAAAAGATGGGCCAACTTAATATTGAACCCCCATGGACTAAAAGGGCATTAACCACTTGGTATCTGCGCTATGGACGAAAGACGTCTGCAGCGCGGCTCTCAAGTGCCGAATGGAGGTCTTTGGACATCCTGTTTACATTCCCCGGGGATGCGCAGCGGGGAAGCCGATGCGTGTGCCTGGCGGCCGGGATGTCTGCCGGGTACCCGCGATCGGCGGTGACAGCAGGGACGTGGAGCTCTGTGTGTAAACACAGAGCTCCACGTGCTGTCAGGGAGAGAGGAGACCGATGCTGTGTCCCTTGTACATAGGGACACAATCGGTCACCTCCCAAATTCACCCCCCTCCCCCCACACAGTTAGAACACACCCAGGGAATACATTTAACCCCTTCCTCACCCCCTAGTGTTAACCCCTTCAATGCCAGTCACATTTATACAGTAATTAGTGCATTTTTATAGCACTGATCGCTGTATAAATGCAATATCGCAGGCCTGACAAAAAAAAAAAACGCAGATCGCCGCCATTACTAGTAAAAAAAATAAAAATCATAAATCTATCCCCTATTTTGTAGGCGCTATAACTTTTGCGCAAACCAATCAATATACGCTTATTGCGATTTTTGCAACAAAAATATGTAGAAGAATACGTATTGGCCTAAACCGAGGGAAATTTTTATTTAAAAAAAAAAAAAAGAGATATTATAACAAAAAGTAAAAAATTGTGTTTTTTTTCAAATTTTTCTGTCTTTGTTTATCGCGCAAAAAATAAAAATCGCAGAGATGATCAAATACCACCAAAAGAAAGCTCTATTTGTGGGAAAAATGTATTAAAATATAATTTGGGTACAGTGTTGTATGACAGCGCAAATGTTATTCAAAATGCGTCAGCGCTGAAAATTGGTCTGGGCACGAAGGGGGTTTAAGTGCCCAGTAATGAAGAGGTTAAAGATCATGTATGTGTGTGTAAAGGCAGGTGTCCCAATACTTATGGTATTCTAGTGTATATCAGTGACTGTCCATACCACCCTGTAGCAGTACATCTGCAGGGCAGCAAGTTGTTAAAAACATTTTTTTGGGGGAACTACCCCTTTAACATTGATTGAGGCTCGTTTTGTCAAGGGGAATCTGTGTTTTTTTTTTAGAATCGAAGCAGTACTTACCGTTTTAGAGATGCATCGTCTCCGTCCCTTCCGGGTATGGTCTTCGGGTCTGGGCGTTCCTATTTGATTGACAGGCTTCCGACGGTCGCATACATCGCGTCACAAGTAGCCGAAAGAAGCCGAGCGCCAGTGCGGCTCTATACTGCGCCTGCGCACCGTCATTCGGCTACTTTCGGAAAATCGTGACGCGATGTATCCGACCGTCGGAAGCCTGTCAATCAAATAGGAACGCCCAGACCCAAAGACCATACCCGGAAGCGACGGAGACGATGCATCTCTAAAACGGTAAGTACTGCTTCGATTCTAAAAAAAAAACACCCGATTCCCCTTGACAAAACGAGCCTCAATCAATGTTAAAAAAATTTTTTTGGGGGGAACTACCCCTTTAACAACTTGCTGCCCTGCAGATGTACTGCTACAGGGTGGTATGGACAGTCACTGATATACACTAGAATACCAAAAGTATTGGGACACCTGCCTTTACACACACATACATGATCTTTAACCTCTTCATTACTGGTCACTTAAACCCCCTTCGTGCCCAGACCAATTTTCAGCGCTGACGCATTTTGAATAACAATTGCGCTGTCATACAACACTGTACCCAAATTATATTTTAATACATTTTTCCCACAAATAGAGCTTTCTTTTGGTGGTATTTGATCATCTCTGCGATTTTTATTTTTTGCGCGATAAACAAAAAGACAGAAAAATTTGAAAAAAAAAACACTATTTTTTACTTTTTGTTATAATATCTCTTTTTTTTTCTTTTAAAATAAAAATTTCCCTCGGTTTAGGCCAATACGTATTCTTCTACATATTTTTGTTAAAAAAAAAATCGCAATAAGCGTATATTGATTGGTTTGCGCAAAAGTTATAGCGCCTACAAAATAGGGGATAGATTTATGATTTTAATTTTTTTTACTAGTAATGGCGGCGATCTGCGTTTTTTTTTTTTTTTTGTCAGGCCAGTGATATTGCGGCGGACGTATCAGACACTTTTGACACAATTAACACCCGATTCCCCTTGACAAAACGAGCCTCAATCAATGTTAAAAAAAAGGTTTTTGGGGGGAACTACCCCTTTAAGCAATACCAAAAGGAAAGTTCTGAGAATGAATATATATATATATATATATATATATATATATAGTGTGAGGTGCACCTCGGTCACAGGTGTATGTGCAAAGCAATCAAGCCTTCCCAAGGGCTTATATCATATGAAAAAATAATAATTAGAGAGATAGAGCTATATATATATATTATATATATATATATATATATACACATATATATACACACACACACACACACACACAGTAAAACAAATTGTTACACTCAAGCACATAAAAACCCAAAAACATCTTTCATATTTTACCATAACAATTGGTTATTTATTGCATTTTTATGCCCCCTAAAATTAACTTTGTGTGTTTTCTTGTTGATGTAAAGGTTCACCTTTTATTTTCTAAATTGGTTCCTTTAAGCTCGTGCATTGTTGGTTCACTTACCTTTTTCTTCCATTTCCCTTCTAACTGTTTGTTTTTCTTTGTCTGAATTTCTCACTTCCTGATCCTCCTCAGTAAGCTGTTCTGGCTGACTAACCCCCAGCCAGAAGATGGTGGAAAGCTTACGGAGGAGAAACAGGAAGTGAGAAATTTAGACAAAGAAAAAAACACATTTAGAAAGGAAATGGAAGTGAAAAAACAATGCACTGACTTAACCACTTAAGGATCGCCGCATGTACATTTACGTCGGCACAATGGCACCGACAGGCACATCAACATATATATACTGTTGGCGCCTTGAGGTGGGTCGGGGGTCCGGTCGGGACCCCCCCCCGGTACATTGGGCGGTCCGCGCGGCTGTACGAGTGATCCGGGATGAGGGGGCGGCTATTCGTTTTTGTCCGCCCCCTCCGGATCGCTCCCAGCCAATGTGCGCGCCCGCCTGTGTGTCACTTCCTCCTCCTGTGTAAACACAGGAAGGAGGAAGCGATGTGATCTCTCCCTCGGCGTTTTTTTTATCCACCGCTGAGGAGAGATCACATCTCACAGTAAGTCTGCACAACACTACACTGACACACACTACATATAGGCACATTTAACCCCCCCCCCTCCCCCCTGTCACAGTGTCACTGAATGCAGTAATCATACATGTATGATTACTGTATTTAGTGTCAGTCAGTTAGTGTTAGGTTCAGGGTAGCCCCTGTACCCCCGCCTAATAAAGTTTTAACCCCTTGATCACCGCCCTAGTTAACCCTTTCACCCCCTATTGCCAGCGTCACCAAGCGAATATTTTTCTGATCGCTGTATTAGTGTCGCTGTTCCCGCTAGGTAGCTAATTTTTTTTTTAATTGCGATTTTTTTTTACTAAAGACATGTGGCTAAATAAATTTTGGCCTAAATGTTTGACTAAAATTTAGTTTATTGATTTTTCTTATAACAAAAAGTAAAAAATATAGATTTTTTTCAAAAATGTCGCTCTATTTTTGAATATAGCGCAAAAAATAAAAATCGCAGAGGCGATCAAATACCACCAAAAGAAAGCTCTATTAGTGGGAAGAAAAGGACGTGAATTTTTTTTGGGAGCCACGTCGCACGACCGCGCAATTGTCTGTTAAAACGACGCAGTGCTGAATCGCAAAAACCCCATTTGGCAGCATATTGGTCCGGGTCTTAAGTGGTTAAAGGAACCAATTTAGAAAATAAACAAACCTTTACAACCCCTTTATAAAAAATTAAAAAAAAGAAAAAAAAAAAAGAAAACCACTGTCTCCTAACTTTTGTTAGCTGGCTCCAAGATTCAGAGCAAATTTGTCAAGCCCCGAATTAGATGCACCCAATAAATTATGTGTTGTACAACAAGAGTCAGCGATTACAAAACAAATATAAAGTATCACATGTGTAAATAGTAACAGTGACGCATGATAAACAAAACGGCTGCAAAGAACAAATTAGATACAAAGTGCAGTAATAAAACGTCCTAAAGATGATGGCCCAAAAGTTAAATCAGTCAGACAGTGACAACATTTCGGTCCAAACATCGAAAGTTTTGGAGTTATTAACCACTTACAGACCGACTTGCGCCAATTTACATATACGGCGGCCCCTTTAACCACTTGCTTACTGGGCACATAAACCCCCTTCGTGCCCAGGCGAAATTTCAGCTTCCGGCACTGCGTCGCTTTAACTGACAATTGCGTGGTCGTGCGACGTGGCACCCAAACAAAATTGGCGTCCTTTTCCCCCCCACAAATAGAGCTTTCTTTTGGTGGTATTTGATCGCCTGTGCGGTTTTTATTTTTTGCGTTATAAACAAAAAAAGAGCGACAATTTAAAAATATATATATTTTTTACTTGTTGCTATAATAAATATCCCAATTTAAAAAAAAAAAATATATATTTTTTTTTCTTAGTTAAGGCCGATACATATTCTTCTACGTATTTTTGTAAAAAAAAAAAATCACAATAAGTGACTGCTTTGCGCAAAAGTTATAGCACCTACAAAATAGGGGAAGGAATTATGATTTTTTTTTCATATTTTTTTTTTTTACTAGTAATGGCGGCGATCTGCGATTTTTATTGGGACTGCGATATTGCAGCGGACACTTTTGACACATTTTTGGCGCCATTCACATTTATACAGCGACCAGTGCTATAAATATGCACTAATTACTGTATAAATGTGACTGGCATTGAAGGGGTTAACACTAGGGGGGTGAGGAAGGGGTTAAATGTATTGCCTGGGTGTGTTCTAACTGTGTGGGGGGGAGGGGTGTGACTGGGGGAGGTGATCGATGCTGTCTCCCTATGTACAAGGGAAACAGCATCTGTCTCCTCTCCCTGACAAGACGTGGAGCTCTGTGTTTACACACACAGCTCCATGTCCCTGCTCTGTCACCGCCGATTGTGTGTACCTGACGGACATCGCGGCCGCCGGGTACACGCATCAAATCCCCGGTGATGCGTCGGGACTGTTTTTCCCTGTGGCACGCGCGGGGAATTAGAAGTAAATCACGTCCAAAGACGTGACCCCGGCGGACTCAGGTCCGCGCTGTTGACGTGTTCTGTCAATGGCGCGGACCCGAAGTGGTTAAGAGCCACAGCATGCGTGTGCGCGTGGCCGCTGTTGATCACCCGCGATCGCGGGCACGAGAGCCAGAACCGGGATTAGTGTGTGTGTGTGTGTGTAGGAACACAAATCCCGGTTCTGACTGGGGAGGAGAGATAGATCGTGTGTTCCTAAGCAGGAATAATGATCTGGCATCTCCCCTAGTCAGTTCCACCCCCCTTAAAAGTTGAAAACACATCTATGGAACACTTTTAACCCCTTGATTGTTGGGATTGCTGGGTGATAATAAATCGGAGACGATGCCGTGACGGAGGCGATATTGTGTTTTTATTGAATGGCGGCGCTCAGGTCACCATTCCTCCAATGCGTCGGTAAGCGTCTCCGGAAGGCGTAGACCCTCCTAGAAGGGGCGCAGACCATGGCTGACGGGTCTACACCCACCGTTTCATTATAAATAGGACCCGAGTATTCCTGGGAGGGTTTTCCAGGGGCACACCTGTGAAACCGGAAGTGCCCGTGCAAAGATAAGTGCTGCACCCCCCAATTCCGGTGTCACCCCTCCCCGGAGCTTCTGCAGACCCCTGTGTCACGTGATCCCCCCTCCCCTCCTTTATTTCCCCACCAGTAACTGACCAGCGAGAAGTCCGGTCCCGGCCAGTTGAGTCGGAATGGGATGTCATCGCTGAGGGCCGGCAGAGACCTCCCTCCATAACAGAGCCGGAGCAGCCCGCACAGGGTGACCAGAAGCGGGGCAACGGCGGCGCTCCCAGCCCGCTCTCTCCTGCTCATCCTCTTCCCCCGGACTGCCTGCACACCAATGTTGCTCCTCCCGGCCAATCACATCGCTGAGCGGCGCGGACACCGCTGGACACGCCACGTCTCTTCCGAGAGGAAGCAACCCGGTGTTCCGTCAAATTATTGATGGTTTAAATACACCGGAAGTGACGCGGATTGGAGGCTTTTTGACGGGTTGGAGAATTTGACAGAACACCGACTTCAGAGAGCGACAGCTCAGCACTTCCGGGTGCAGGACGTCCTTTGTTTTTTGTTTTTTTCTCCCCTCAATAAACTTTATTGTACCACACATCTTTACAATATACAACTGTGGACTTGTCTGTTAAAGAGGTGTTCCAGCCAAATTTAGTGTTTATTAAAAGTCAGCAGCTACAAAAAGTGTAGCTGCTGGCTTTTAATAAACACACACTCACCTGCTCCACGATCCAGCGACGCGCCGGCCGGGGCTCCTCTCCCCCCCTCCCCGGCTAGGGTTGCCACCTCATCCCTTTAAAACAGAACACATATAAATTACACAGATTCTGAGGCTAATTTATTGCAGGTAAGGCCACCAAGTGAGTTTAATTACCACCTTAATCAGCCACAGAACCTGTGTAATTAATATGTGTTCAGTTTTAAAGGGATGAGGTGGCAAGCCTATCCCCGGCCGGCGTCTTCATCCTAAGTGTGGGGCACCCGACCGTGACAGCCTTCGGCTTCACGGTCGGGCACCCACTGCGCATGTGCGAGCGGTGCTGCACTCTCCTATTGGATAGGCGATCGCATGGGACCTGTCATGTGTCCCATGCGATCGCCTACAGGGAGGGGCTGCTGTAGGCGATTAAGCTTAATTGCCTAACCTGCCCCTCGGCGGAAGGAGGAAGTGGGACAGGAAGTCCCACTCCTCCTGAAGCCCCCACTTCCCCCCAAAAAATTACATGCCAAATGTGGCATGTAAGGGGGTGAGGAGTGGGATTAGCGGAAGTTCCAATTTTGGGTGGAACTTTAAACGCACCTTGCAACTTGCTGATAAGCCATTTCTTCTTGAAAATATTTAGCTGTGGAATGAGCAATTCATTATTATTTTTTATTTCTGGATAATGCTGAGGAGTTCCTTGAAAGTTTTGATTCCAGAAATTGCCCAGGTGGTCCTTCACCCACCTTCTGTACCTTCCTGTCTCATAGTCACAACAGGCATTGTGACAAAATCCCTTTAAAATTAGGAAATCCCAGGGTGTCACCGGATCTAGCATCCCCATTGGAAGATTTCCCCCTATATTTATGTTCATGGCACCAAACTTTTGATTTTCTTTCAAATGCTTCAGAAAGCGCTGAAGCCTGCTAGCAGCTTGTTTAAAGTGGCAATCAGCACTCCCATTAGGATGTTTGTTCAACATATTGGACCAGAATGGTTCTTAAAGTGGTTGTTAATCCTCCTGAGACATTTTTACATATAGGTAAGCTAAGAATAAATATTACCTATATGTACTGAAAAGATCTCTTAAACATGCGCAGTTTCAGAGATATTTACCTTGTAGTGCACCAGTGATGTCACCGACACATGCGCAGTGAAGAAACAGCCCTCTGTGTGTTCTGTGAGATTAGACGACCCGTCAGATCTGGTAACGGAAGTGACGTTCCATCGCCGCCATCTTGGTACACCCCTAACTCGTCGCAGTAAGTCTACAGTCTGAAGGCGGCAAGTGGACATCTTTTTACACCAACTGGAGTCTTGCATTTCACACTTTTTTTTACCAGTAAACTCGGCTTATATAGTGAAATACAGTATTTAGAAATCCGTCTGACTGTTTTGATGTTTTATTTTAAAAGCAGCGGCAAGCCTGCTGATATGACAGAACAACGCTGCTTTTGAACTTCAAATGCCCTGCCATGCCCCCCTTAACCACTTAAAGCCAGGACCAATATGCAGGTCAAGGACCCTTCTCCTTTTTGTGATTCAGCACTGCGTCGTTTTAACCGACAATTGCGCGGCCATGCAACGTCCTTTTTTCCCCACAAATAGAGCTTTCTTTTGGTGGTATTTGATCACCTCTGCGGTTTTAATTTTTTGCGCTATAAACAAAAATAGAGCGACAATTTTGAAAAAAAATGCAATATTTTTAACTTTTTGCCATAACTTTTTGCCATAATAAATATCCCCCAAAAATATCTAAAACATTTTTTTACTCAGTTTAGGCCGATACATATTCTTCTACATATTTTTGGTAAAAAAAAATCACAATAAGCGTTTATTGATTGGTTTGCACAAAAGTTATAGCGTTTACAAAATAGAGGATAGATTTATGGCATTTTTATTAATATATATTTTTTTTTTACTAGTAATGGCGGCGATCAGTGATTTTTTTCGTGACTGCGACATTATTGCGGACACTTTTGACACTATTTTGAGGCCATTGTCAATTTTACAGCGAAAAGTGCTATAAAAATGCACCGATTCCTGCGAAAATGACACTGGCAGTGAAGGGGTTAACCTGTAGGGGGCGCTGAAGGGGTTAAGTGTGTCCTAGGGAGTGATTACTACTGTGTGGGGGCATGGCTTTGTGTGTGACATCACTGATCGTCGTTTTCCTATGACAGGGAACAGACGATCAGTGGCAGTCATACTAGGAAGAATGGGGAAAGGTTTGTTTACACTTACCTCTCCCCGTTCTTCAGCTCTGTGACCCGATCACAGGACACCGGCGGCGATCGGGTCCCGCAGGCGAGGTCACGGAGCACAGGACCAGGTCGCGAGCATGCTGGCGGCAGCGTGCTCGCGACCCATGGCTGGGCTCTCAAAGGGGACGTACAGGTACGTGCTTGTACCCAGCCGTGCCATTCTGCCGACGTATATCAGCGTGAAGGGGTCCTTAAGAGGTTAAATGAGAACTAATATATAGTTACACCCACAAATGTTTTTTTTTATTTTTACCACAACTATTCCTTTATTTTGGCCTTTCAATTTACAAATGCAACAATTAAAAAAAATAGATGAAAAGGTTAAGCTCTGGAAAACACTTTTTGAAAGAAATTGTGCATTTTCTATACAACTATATAGATCAGACCAAAATGAGGAGGAATGAGGGACAGTTGGAGGCCATGCATGCCCCAGAAGAGAGATATCAGACACCACTGTTCTCACTATCGAATAACACATTTTATTATAATAAAATCCTGTACAGACATTCTAGAACAAGGATGATTGCAGTGATTGGATTCCTTTAGCAGAGGTATAGAATGAAGACTGTGCTTTTCTTCGTACATTTGTAAACATATTTGGAACAGTGTGTCAAGTCCTATACAATGATCATGAAGATGGCAGATAAACCATTTACTGACAAACACAAATAAAGTTTTGTTAAACAGACAGTGACAGCGAATCAGGCAAAGATTCTGAGGTTGACAAGGCCCAAAGGGGCCCAAGGACTTTCCATGGTGGAAATCTAGAAGTTAGGGTCCTTTCACACGTACGGACCGTTCGTCCGTTTTTTACAAGTCCGTTTATGGACTTGTAATGCATCCCTATGGGATTGTGGACGTTAGCGGATGATGTATCCGCTAAAGTCCGCAAAGATCCGCGTCCGCAAAGATCCCTTTTTTTCGGACGGAAGAAAACCCTATTTTTCTTCCGTCTGGCGGATCGGCTCGGATGAATACGGTCAGACGTTCCGTATTTATCCGATTCCCCATAGGGGTAAGCGGAGGAAAGACAGGGCGGTCTCTGCACAGTGTGCGGGGACCGCCCTGTCCGCCGACAGCTCAGCGGGGATTTATGGACGATGGACACACACGGAGCGGATCAAAAACGGTCCGCTCCTTGTGAAAGAACCCTTATGCCGCGTACACACGGTCGTTTTTTGCGATGAAAAAAAACGACGTTTTTGTGAAGTAAAAAACGACGTTTTTGAAACGTCACTTTCAAAGACGATGTTGCATACACACCATCGTTTTTTTCACAAAAAACGAGGTTACGTTCACCACACTTTTCCATTGAAGCTCGCTTCATAACTAGCTTCTGGGCATGCGCGGGTTGAAAAACGTCGTTTTAAACGACGTTTTTGCTACACACGGTGACTTTTTGTGAAACAAAAAACGACGTTTTGAAAAACGACACAAAAAATTCAAGCATGTTGGAATTTTTTTTTGGTCGTTTTTTTTAAGACAAAAAACGACGTTTTGCCCACACACGATCAATTTAAATGACGTTTTAAAAAACGTCGTTTTTTTTCATCGCAAAAAACGACCGTGTGTACGCGGCATTACTGTCTATTAGTTATATAGTCCCAATCAGGGCCGATCCTCCCTATAGGCTCACTATGCAAGCCGCTTAGGGCCCCGCAAAGCTGCGAAGGGCCCCCAAATTACTAGAGGCCCCGCCTGGTGAGAAGTAATTTTCGCCCTCTCACCCCGCTTCTAAACTTGCTGGCTGAGTCATTTCCGACAGCAGAACACCCCCTCCCCCGCTTCTCAACTTTCTTTAATGTGACATGTCACTTTCGTCATTGCCCCCCGCTTCTCATTTTTAATGTGCCATGTCATTTTGCTTAGGGCCCCAGGGAGGTCAGGATCGGCACTGGTCCCAATACATTGGAAACAATTTTGAAAAAAATAAATAAAAAAATAGCCATCTTCAATGAAAGGTAATGTACTTTTGAGGGTCAGTGCAGTCAAAACCAATATTCGGTCATATAGAGACATTTGATTGGGATGGGCGGTGGTTAATCTTTTGACTTGGCGTTTTAAATGTCTGAGGACATCAGCAGAGAAATGTTCCTGCTTCAGATCTTGGTTCAGTTTGCTTACGGTCTGATCCCTTTTACAAAACAGCCATTTATTTTCCCCCAGCCCTCCATATTATGGAGGGAAAATGGGAACTCGGTTAAAAAGGGTTGCCAGGTGTGTAGATTACTTAGGTGCAGAGATGTCACCACCAGAGATTCTGAAGGACCTTCAAGTAGAAATCCAGCTTACAGCGGAGTTCCACCCAAAAATGGAACTTCCGCCTTTCGGAACCCTCCCCCCTCCACCTTTGTCACCTTTCAGGGGGAGGGGCTTGCAGATACCTGTATAATACAGGTATTTGCACCCACTTCGGGGAGAGACTGCCACGGGAGTCACTCCACTTCCCGTTCCCCCCCACCTTCTGGGAAACACACTGGTCCCAGGAAACAGCGGGGACCACTGGGAAAGCGCCACACTACTTGCGCATGTGCAGTAGGGAACTGAGCAGTGAAACCGCAAGGCTTCACTTCCCGATTCACTCACAGAGGATGGCGGCGGGGGCAGCTTAGAGAGACGAGCGATTTCTTGTTTTCTGCTGCCGACATCGAAGGCGTACTGGACAAGCAAGTGTCCATTTATTAAAAGTCAGCAGCTGCAGTATTTGTAGCTGCTGGCTTTTAATATATTTTTTTTTTTTCGCAGGACCTCCACTTTAAACACAACTAGCCTTTCACATTCATGTAAAAAAAAAACAAATTTCGTAGCGTGGGGTTTTCAGCACCCAAGGCAAGACAAGTAATTTGTGCCCCTAACCCACAGACATTTAGCTCTTCCTGAGTCCCTTCCACTTGTACAGTATTAAAACCCCTTATGGTACATTTTAGGATGTAACACTCTCTCTTTGTTCTCCTTTCTTTCCGTTTTATCTCTCTCTATCCTAATTTCTTGTTTTTATTCCCCCCCTATCCCTCTCTAGCCGTCTTTCTTGTTTTTTTTCCTCCCTTTTTTTTGGTTCCTCTCCCTTCAATGTATTCTCTATTTTTATTTCTTCTCTTACTCCTTTGTGGGTGGGGGGAATGGGGTGAGTGGCAGTGCTGGGGGGAATGGGATGAGTGGCAATGCTGGGGGGAGTTCTGATCAGCCAACTTGAGGTGCGGCAGCAAAAAGGTGGGCAGAGCGATGCAGGCTTCAGTAACAGCTCAGTATTCGTGACCACTGAAAAATTATCATTCGACCCTCAGGTTGAGAACCACTGCCCTAGAGAATCAAATAATTAATGTTGCCATTTTTTTTAATGTCACACAGTATTTGCGCAATTTTTGGGGAAACAATACACTTTAATCAATTGTATTGCACACAATATAATATCCATTTTTTTGGTAAAATATAAAAAATAATGTTACGCCAAGTAACGCACATGAACTTTAATGGCATCCCAGTGTTAGTCCGTAGGGTTCAATATTGAGCTGGGCCACCATTTGCAGCTATAACAGCTTCAACTCTTAGGCCGCGTACACACCACTAAATTAATCCGATCAAAGCGGTCTGACAGACCGTTTTGATCGGATTTGTCTGCTGGGATATATTGGTTTGATCGTGTACACACGATCAAACCAAAATCCCCGCCGGCAGACAGCACGGTGACGTTGACGCCGCCACGTCACCGCACCAGGAAGTAAAAAACTTCCACGCATGCGCCGAATCCATTCGACGCATGTGCAGGCAGATATGTCCGCTGGTTAGTGTACTAACCAGCAGACATGTCGGACAGACGGGTTCTCACCAGACAGATTTTAAAGCATGCTTTAAAATTTGTCTGCTGGAAAAACCTGTCTGTCCGCCCGTACACACGATCAAATTTGTCTGCTGAAACAGTCCGTCGGACCGTTTCCAGCAGATAAATTTGATCGTGTGTACGCAGCCTTATGGGAAGGCCGTTTACAAGGTTCAGGAGTGTCTATGGGAATGTTTGACCATTCTTCCGGAAGTACATTTTCGAGGTCAGGCACTCATGTGGATGAGAAGACTTGATTTACAGTCTCCGCTCTAATTTATTCCAAAGGTGCTCTATTAAATGCAGGCCAATCAAGTTCCTCCAGCCCAAACTTGCTCATCCATGTCTTTATGGACCTTAGACACACTCCTAAGCTTGTAGACAGCCTTGTAGTTGAAGCTGTTATAGCTGCAAAAGGTGGGCCAACACAATATTGAACCCTACGGACTAGGATTGGGATGCCATTAAAGTTCATGTGCGTGTAAAGGCAGGCATCCCAATACTTTTGACAATATAGTGTAGGTGTTGGGGGGGCCGCAAAAGGTGACAGTTTCAAGAACGAGTTACGTTTTTTAACTGGAATTCCATTTAAAAATGACTTTAAGGGTCTGTGCACCAAAAAAAAAATCTCAGTTTTTGGTAGGGAATAAAAAAAAAGTCAATATTGCTTTGCACTGTAACAATGCAGGGCACTGTCCCCCACCGCCGGCACACAAATAGGTTGTTTTTAGCATATTCTACCAACACCTCGAACCTGTAATTTTTTCCCATAATTCTACTTTAAAGCAGGCCTTTGGCCATAATAATGTGATAACAATTAATGTTCTTTATCAAAAGAACATACATTCCACAATAAGTTTATGCTACAATAAATGAGTATGCAGTGTAAATTGCCTCCAGCAATGCTCCATTTTTTCTTGATGGAGGCCACCATTTTGTTGAAGCCCAAAGAGCAGTCACTTCCTTTTTGAAAATCCTGCCCTTCACCTTGGTCTCAAAAACTATATGTCACTTTCTGCAATTAAAACATGTATATTTCCAGCTTTGATTGCATGTCTTGGCTCAGCGGAAGAGGAAGGGTGATAGCGCTGAAATTCATACCCTGGCTGCTGAGGAAGAAAGGAGGGAATATCGTGGAGATGAGATAAGATACTATCCTTGAAAATGCAACTCTTGTGTCTCCCTGGCAGCAGAGTTTGCCCTGTAACCACTCCTGCTCTTCTTTTCTCCTTCCCTAATCTTTGCCGTACAGTCCTTCCTGTTGCTTTCTTCCCCCTTCAGCAACAGTAAAGCTTATATAGCCAAAGCTGCAAAAGGGGCCAGCCTGAAGTGATCTAGCAGGACTTAACTTTCTGACCAAAGTATTACTTTAAGTTACTGGGTCTACACATCTGTGGCATTATAAGCGGTCCCACATTCTCTGTTGGGTTTTTCACTTTATAGTAAAGAAAAGTACAACAGGAGGTGCTGGAACACATAAAGGGGTGGATGCCCCAAAGCTTTCAAATAAGGCAGGTTCAACATTTTAATTTATAGCAGGGAGATGCTCTTGGAATCCCCAAGACAGAAGAAGAAGTTGGAGACTGACTACGACCACTGTATTCGACTAATTCCTAAAATATAACAACCGATTTCTAAATACGTACTTTACGCAGAATTGAGAAAGACGGTTAGAAAACTTCCTACACGAATATGAAGGGGCTTTCTAACTTAACTCCTATCATTGGTTAAAGTGTTTTTCTTGCCGTCCTGACGCTGGGAAAAGAGGTCTCGTCTACTTTTTCAGAAGGCCGTGTTTATGGACGTACAGCCCGGCTCAGGAGCACGGGTGTCTCCATAGTACACAGCTTGCTACGGAGACACCAGGAGGAAGGAGAAGTGGAGAGCTCTGGCTGGGGACTGCCACAGAGGATGATGGGACCACTCTGTGCAATATCATTTCACAGAGCAAGTTGGCTATAAGCACTTTATTGGAATATAAAATGTAAATTTGTTTTTAAATGTAATTAAAAATTAACCTTTAGTAGTACTTTAAGGACAGTGTAGGTTCTATTCAAATTCCACATGCTTTATTTCTAAACATTATGTGTATTAGGAGCTTTTTTTTTTAAATGTATATATATATATATATATATATATATATATATATATATATATACATACACACACACACACACACACACACATACCAAGCTTATATACAGTTGCGCTCATAAGTTTAAATACCCTGGCAGAATATATGATTTCTTGGCCATTTTTCAGAGAATATGAATGATGAACATAAAAAAACTTTTTCTTTCACTCATGGTTAGTGTTTGGCTGAAGCCATTTATTATCAATCAACTGTGTTTAATCTTTATAAATCATAATGACAACAGAAACTAGCCAAATGACCCTGATCAAAAAAGTTTACATACCCCAGGTCTTAATACCCTGTATTGCCCCCTTTAATAAGAGACATTAGAGGTTCTATTTTTTTTTTTTTTTTTTTTAATAAATAACAAACATGTCATACTTACCTTCACTGTGCAGCTCGTTTTGCACAGAGTAGCCTGATCCTCCTGGTCTTCTGGGGTCCCTCGGCGGCTGTCTCGGCTTCTCCCCACATCAGCTAATCCCCTTCATGGGAAGCTCTCTCCCATGATACAGCCGGCGGCTATAGCCTCCGACTATATCACTTTGCCCTGGCGCTACTCATCACTGATTTGATTGACAGCAGCGGGAGCCAATGGCTGCGCTGCCATCAATCAACCAACCAATGAATAAGCGGAGAAGCCAGCATGTTCACGGCGCGTGACTTTCGAGGGGTCAGGTAAGTAAACAGGAGGCACCTGTTTTGCATGAAGGTGATACAACATGTACCTTTACAACCCCTTTAACATCAATGACAACTTGAAGTCTTTTGTGATATTTGTGGATGAGGCGCTTTATCTTCTCAGATGGTAAAGCTGCCCATTCCTCTTGGCAAAAATCCTCCAGCTTCTGTAAATTCTTGAGCTGTTTTGTATGAACGGCACATTTGAAATCTCGCCACATTGAGTGGCTCAATGATATTGAGATCAGGAGACTGAGATGGTCACTCCAGAACCTTCACTTTATTCTGCTGTAGCCAATGACAGGTTGACTTGGCCTTGTGTTTTGGATCATTGTCATGTTGGAATGTCCAAGTATGTCCCATGCGCTTCCTGGCTGATGAATGCAAATAGTCCTACAGTATTTTTTGATAAAATACTGCATTCATCTTGCAATCAATTTTGACCAGATTTCCTGGGCCTTTGTAGCTCACACATCCACAAAACATCAGCGATCCACCTCCGTGTTTCACAGTAGGGATGGTGTATCTTTCATCATAGGCCTTGTTGACTCCCCTCTAAATTAAACGGTTTATGGTTGTGGCCAAAAAGCAACATTTTGGTCTCATCACTCCAAATGACTTAATGCCAAAAGGTTTAGGGGTTGTCTTCGTGCCGTTTGGCGTATTGTAAGTGGGATACTTTGTGGCATTTGCATAGTAATGGCTTTCTTCTGGCGACTTGACCATGCAGCCCATCTTTCTTCAAGTGCCTCTTTATTGTGCATCTTGAAACAGCCACACCACATGTTTTTAGAGAGTCCTGTAGTTCACTTGAAGTTATTTGTGTTTTTTCTTTACATTCCAAACAATGTTCCTGGCAGTTGTGGCTGAAATTTTAGTTGGTCTACTTGGTTTCAACAGAACCCCTTATTTCCCACTTCTTAATTAGAGTTTGAACACTGCTGATTGGCATTCTCAATTCCTTGGATATCTTTTTATATCCCCTTCCTGTTTTATACAGTTCAACTACCTTTTCCTTTGACAATTATTTTGCTTTCACCATTACTCAGAATCTGGAAACGTCAGTGCACCACTGGATAAAGGATGCAAGGGTCTGTCAGAAGGCCAGAAACTCATTGACCTTTTATATACACACAAACACACTAATTACAAGCAAACAGATCACAGGTAAGTACGGTTACCTTTAATAGCCATGCAAACCACTTTGTGTCAACTTGTGTGCATGTTATCAAGCCAAAATCACCAGGGTATGTAAACTTTTGATCAGGGTCATTTGGGTAGTTTTTGTTGGGATTATGATGTAAAAAGAAGTAAACAGTTGATTGAGGGAAAAAAAATGGCTTCAACCAAAACACCAACCATGAGGCAAAGAAATTTGTGTGTTATTCATATTCTCTGAAAAATGGCCAAAAAAATCATAAATTCTGCTAGAGTATGTAAACTTATGAGCACAACTGTATATAGTAGCTAGTTAAAATAAACAACCCTCATAGTGTATTTATGTACGAAAGGCAAATCCACTTTGCACTACAAGTGCAAAGTGCACTTAAAATTGCACTTGGAAGTGCAGTCGTTGTAAATCTGAGGGGTAGATCTGAAATGAGGGGAAACGCTACTGATTTTATTATCCAATCACGTGCAAGCTAAAATGCTGTTTTTTATTCTCCTTGCGTGTCCCCCTTGGATCTACAGTGACTGCACTTTCAGTGCAATTTCAAGTGCAGTTTGCACTTGTAATGCAAAGTGGATTTGCCTTTCATAAATAACCCCCTATAATTTTCAAATGTATTGGGACACCTGCCTTTACACACATGAACTTTAATCGCATCCCAGTCTTAGTCCATATGGTTCAATATTAGGTTGGCCCGCCCCCTTGCAGCTATAACAGCTTCAACTCTTCTGGGAAGGCTCTCCACAAGGTTAAAGAGTGTGTCTATGGAAATGTTCGACCAGTCTTCCAGAAGCACTTCAAACTCACTCATCCATGTCTTGATCGACTTTTCTTTTTAGCACTGGTCCATAAAAACAAGTTAAAATGATCTCAAATGCTGCAAAATGGCAACCAAAACAAGAAAGACGTGGAAGAAACTACCATTCAAATGGATGGAAAAAAATAACCAAAATGGCAACGACTCAGCCAAAGATCAGCTCCAGGGTGATCAAAGGTGGTCTAAAGTTACCTGTGAGGACTGTATTATTTGGAAGATGCCTATGTGAAGCCAAGCTATCGGCAATAAGCCTCTGAAAAGACCCATTGATGAAAACAACGACATGTGCAGCCAATGAACACAATGACTGGCCTAAAGAGAAATGGCACGACATCTTGGTTCCAGACCAACAAGACTAAAGTTATGAAGTGGCCACCACCAATCTTCAGACCTTAATCCAATATAAAACTTGTGGGGTGACATCAAAAATGCATTGAAACCAAGAAACGCAAAGGAATGGTGGAATGTGGTGCAATCATCCTGGGCTGGAATACCTGTTCACAGATGTAAAGTTCTAAGGACCAAAGTGTTTATACAACTAAATATTAGTTCAGTGACTCGCAGGAAAGCTAAATCTTTTATCTTTCAGTTTATACAGAATATGTGCGAGTTTGTAAAGAAAAATGCAGACGCTTTAATTTTTGCTTTTTTTTGGAAAAATCGAATATTCCCCTTTCTTCGTTTTCTGTAATGTAATAACAAAATTTGAAACCTTTTTCTTCATGTTTTGATTTGAAATAAACTGTGCGATGTTCCCAATGCATTTGCATGCATGGAAATAAACACACTGCTATTATTTTTAGCACAACTGTACATCTGATAGGTGTCACACAGAAAAAGTTAGTAGAATCCTCCTAAGGGCTCAGCCATAAGGACATGAGGTCAAGGAAGCTGTACGGTGTACATAAGTGTCCGCAGAACCTCCATAAACTTCTCCGGGACCAACAGTTTCTTCTGCATACAGGTTCTGGTTGCCCATGCATGCTCTATGGCCCCCTTGCTAGCATGTACATGAGCCCTAACTGATGTTCTGTCAAGTTTTCCAACCCGTCAGAAACTCCAACTGCGTAAAGCGGAGGTCCGCCAAGTTTTCATTATTTTTTTTTTTAAAGTCAGCAGCTACAATATACTGCAGCTATTTCCTTTTAAAACAAGCACACTTACCTGTCCAGCGTGCCTGCGATGTTGGAACCCAAAGCCGATCTCTGCCTTGGCTTTCGGATGCTGCCGCTGCAATCTTTGGTAAGGGAATCAGGAAGTAAAGCCTTGCGGCTTCACTCCCTGGTTCGCAATGCCACTGTTCCCTGCTGTCTCCCAGAAGAGGGGGGGCACCGCACGTGGCGTAGACTCCCACAGATAATGCAGTGATCTATGCCCGGAAGTGGGTGCAAATGCCTGTCTTAGACAGGTTCTGCTCCCCCTAAAAGGTGCCAAATGTGACACCAGAGGGGAGGAGGAATATGGACAGCGTAGGTTCCATTTTTGTGTGGACCTCTGCTTTAACTTTGGGTTTATTTAAAACAAGCAGTAATTGGATTTTTTGACAAATTGGTGGTTGGTTGGACACAACGCTGGCAACCAAATAGAGTCCGATGCAGGATATTATGAGAGGAGATTACCAAGGTTTTAAATAAACCGGAAGTGACGTGGTTGGAGTTGCTGTTGCATTGGAGATATTGACAGAACACAGGCAGCAATTAAAAAAAAAAAAAAAAATGTACGTATATATATATAATTTTTTTTCTTAATTGGGAAGGTTCAGGACCTCATTTGGAATTTTTCTGTTGTCCATGTCCCCGTGTGGGAGGTTGCCCTCATTTCCTGTATAAGAGATGGGTGTCTGCCCAAAAAGGGAAGAATAGTCTCCTATATGGAGGATGCAACATGTATGAAACACTAACTTTCCCATAAAGTAAAAAAAAAAAAAAAAAGGAAGGAAGAAGGTACTTTAAACTAAGCAGACTTTGTAAGTAAAAGATGCCTCACCCTTTAATATGTGGTCTCACATACTAGGTTTTATAACCAAGGAAAAAAAAAAAAAAAAGTATAGAATCATTAAATTATTCTCATAAAATAAATAACTATATCACTAGCTATTTCTAAGCATAAATAAAGCTGGATACACCTAGAGGACTTATTCCTCAGTGTCTGAAATAAGAACTGTCTGTGAGCCCCTAGCCATCAGAATTTTCCATCGTCAAGCAGTGGTTTTTGGGGCAGCGGCTTTGACTGTTCATGTTTCGGACACTTCAAAGCCCAATATATACACCGGTACCTAGCTTTTGAAAAAGGCTCCTATATAGTTTTCCTATCATATACAATTAATATTTTGAGGTCTCTCCAAAAGTTCTTTCACCATCTTTTCTAAGGAGAAGAGATGCTCGTCTGCATCTTCTGGTACAAGGTCCCTGAGTGAATTGGCGAGTTCAAACAGGTATTCTATGTTTTTTCCGCTGGGTCCGACGGCGTAGAAAATCTGCTCTGCGATGTCTTCTAAGGGAGCGGGGCCGAGGTAGTTGGGGTTATCACAGGTTCCGATATAGAGAAGGACATTGAACGGTTTTATGGAAGGATCTTTGGGGTAAAAGACAACAGTCGTAGTCCTGTAGCCGCCCTTCTCTCGGAAATCCAGGTACGCTTTGACTTCATCCTCCTTTCCCTCTGGCAGCCTGTAAGCAACTCCCCATACACAGCCCTGTTAAGGAGAAAATATACTGTTAAAGTAGATCTCTCAGTGACTACATGTAATCATCATTAAAAAGTACTCCTTAACCACTTCAATACTGGCCACTTTCGCCCCCTTCATTCCCAGACCAATTTTCAGCTTTCAGCGCTCTTGCAATTTCAATGACAAATACACGGTCATGCTGTCATGGAGTTGATAAAATGATTATTTTGCATTTATGTTATCTTTCTCCTAACCACTCAAATATTGCTTTCCTTTCTTTTATTGTTTTATTTCTTGATTTAATTTATATATATATATATATATATATATATATATATACACATACACACACACACGCATGTATTTCAGTATTCTGTGACAAGACACTATTATTTTCCTTGAATGAAAGTCATGAGAGAGTTAATCTCAGCCAGGATGAAGAGGACAGACAGATGGTTTAACTACTACTCCTAATCAACACCCTCCTCCCATCGGCCAAAGGCAAAATGGCTGCTGAAAGTCTAGAATGTTCCTTCGTGGCAAGGAGGACATGCAATGAGAGAATACCATATGTGGATGAGCCAATCAGATACACCCATATGAGATGATTTATTTAAAAGGGTGATGAGCGCATATACATTCAACACTGGAAAGATGTCAAAAAACAAAGAGCAAAGTGCAAACTGTGCAGCAAGGTGCAAATGGATATAATAAATATCAAATAAATAGTTCCATCCTTGATATTGCAGCTGATTCTGTGAAATAGGTGATTTTCTTGAATAAAATGAGCTCACATTGCGCTTACCTTTATAAGGCAAGGAAAAAGCCTTAAAAATGTGTATCACTTTGGTGGATCTCCAGTAGATGTCCCTCTAACCTCTCTGTGGAATGGTGTAGTGGTCCTAGTTGGGGTCCAGTGTTCCAGGGTATGTGGGGGGAGGTTTTCTCTGATGAAGCTGCGAGGCGCAGCGTAACATGTAAGACCCGGAACCGGAAGTAGACGTGTAATCCGATCGTTCGTCCGTTCATTTGTTTTAACTTTGATGTAAGTTGCTATTTTTTATTATTAAACCGTATCTACGTACTTCACTATGGCATCCTCTTTCCTTATTTGAGCACCACTGGAAAACCTCCCCCCACATACCCTGGAACACTGGACCCCAACTAGGACCATTACACCATTCCAGAGAGAGGTTAGAGGGACATCTACTGGAGATCCACCAAAGTGATACCTTTATAAGGCAAGGAAAAAGCCTTAAAAATGTGTAAGCGCAATGTGAGCTCATTTTATTCAAGAAAATCACCTATTTCACAGAATCAGCTGCAATATCAAGGATGGAACTATTTATTTGATAATATTTGATATTTATTATATATTATATGCATTTGCACCTTGCTGCACAGTTTGCACTTTGCTCTTTGTTTTTAGACATATTTCCAGTGTTGAATGTATATGCGCTCATCACCCTTTTAAATTACCACGGTTGTTTTATCACATATCACAATTCAGATTGAGCAGAAATTATATTATTTTTTCATTCTTTTTTCACTTATTTACTTGGTGGCGCAAGAGCCTCACATACTCATATGAGATGATGCTTGCTTATGTCACTTTGGCTATAGAACTGTGATAAGAAATAAAGCTTTTCCTCTCTTTGCTGTTGAAAGACGATGATGGCTGTAGTCTGAGTTATTGTCTGCTGTCTGCAGGCTCACATCGTCATGAATTTGGCTCAGCGGCAGAATAGAACGTGTCCTGGAATTGAGCCAGGGAAAAATCCATTACAATGCAAAGCTGTACCCAAATGCAATTTTTATTATTTTCCCACACAAATAGAGATTTATTTTGTTGGCATTTGACGACTCTGTTTATTTTTTGCGATATATATGCGATTTTTCTATTTTAAAAGAAATTCAATAAAAATCTAATTTTGTCATATATTTAAGCCAAAATTTATTCTGCTACATGTTTTTGGTAAAAAAAAATAAAAAATCCTGTTAAGTGTATAATTGGTTTGTGTGATCACGGACATATGTACGCAGATGATCATGTACAGCTGTGCGCAGGTGTTCATTGGGACATGTGATTTTACTGTTACATATGTGGGGGATTGGTGTTTTTTACTGTTTGGGGGCATTGGGCAGGTGATCAGTGTGTAAAAAGCTGTAAAAAACAAACAAAAAAAAAAAAACAGCTCATACTCGCTGATCACCGGCTGGCTTCAGCAATCTGCTCTCCTCGCCTCACTGACAACTTGTGTGAGGAGAGGAAAGCCGATCGCCTAGCAACCGTCTCTCTATTTACCTCACATGATGGCTGTGATTGGACACAGCCATCATGTGATCAGGAGGGACAATCACAGAGCCCTCCTGCCAATCTGGGTGACACGAGCGCATTGGGATTGGGCCGCTTGCCAACCACTGCGCGACGATATACGTTGGCAGAATGGCACGGCTGCACATAGGGACGTACCCGTAAGTCCTGTTTGAATCGCAGGCGCACGCAAGCTCCGTGAGTGTGACTACAGGTCCTGCGGACTCTATGCTCGCCGGCTGCCCGCGATTGTGTCACGGAGCTGCAGAATGGGGAGATGTAAACAAGGTGTTTCCCTGTTCTGCCTAGTGACAGGACAGTGATTTACTGCTCCCTGTCATCGGGAGCAGTGATCAATGTCCTGTCACTGGCAGCCCAGCCACCTCACAGTTAGAATGACTCCCTAGGACACACTTAACCACTTCATCGCACCATGGTGGTTAACCCCTTCCCTGCCGGTGTAATTTGCACAGTAATTAGTGCATTTTTATAGCACCGATCGCTGTATAAATATCAATAGTCCTAAAACACCATCAAGTTTCCAATGCGTCTGCCATAATGTCGCAGTCACGATAGTAATGGCGGCGATCTGTAATTTTTTATATATAAATCTATCCCCTATTTTGTAGACGCTATAACTTTTGCGCAAACTAATCAATATGCAATTTTTTTTAACCAAAAATACATATCAGCCTAAATGAAGGAAACATTTTTTTTGTATATTTTTTGGGGATGTTTATTATAGCAAAAAAGTAAAAAATATTTATTTTCAAAATTGGTCGCTCTTTTTTTGTTTATAGCACAAAAAAAAAAAAAAAAAAAAAAAAAAAAAAAACACAGTGGTGATCAAATACCACCAAAAGAAAGCTCTATTTGTGGAAAAAAAGGACGTCAATTTTGTTTGGGTGCAACGTTGGACGTGCAATTGTCAGTTAAAGCGACGCAGTGCCAAATCGCAAAAAAATGGCCTGGCCATTGGACATCTTCCGGGGCTGAAGTGGTAAAAATGTCAAATCAAAAAAGTTAAATTTTTCAATCAAGTATCCACATTAAAATACTTATCATAGGAATAGTCTGTTACAGTGAATTTATATTTAATTTTAATTAAAAGTTTAAAAATTGAATGGGCCCTGGTCTCAAAAACTCAACCACAGATTTAGAGATCTCTCCATTGGATGGTGCATTTGTACATAAAAGGTTCTTCATTGAAATACCATCTTTAGGTAAATGTATTATATATGAAATATTGCTATGTTAGTCGATATGGGAATATTTCGAAAATAATTCTAAAATCTCACAACAAAACAGGAGGAAGGCATTGTCTGAATGCGTCTCTTGCAGTGACAATCAGGGCTTAATATCTGAATAAACCGACACAGAAAACGCACAGGACATAGAAGGGATAATGGTCTGATAAGAACAACTTTAATGAACTGTAAAGCACACAGAAAGTGACAGAACAACCAGTGAAAGCAACAATGACCCCTACGCTGCATGTGCTTGTGTTTACCAACCACCAGGCACAACAGGACCGAGCCACATTCCAACTGCATTTATCCTGCAATCAGCCTGTGGATTTTTATTACCGACTGCATGTCCGTTTAGAGGCGGTTACTATAATATATATATTAGAATGATTAGTTTCTTACACCTTTTGTGTTATAATGCAAAACAATGAAGCCATCAGCCTAATTTGATAGCAGCAATATTAATATAGAATTTGATTTATTAAAATATATTTATATTATAATGTTTATTATAAGGAGGAGGAAATTTTGGTGGCGAAACCGTAAATGCAGGATGCACTCTGTTAAACTGGAAACAACAGTTTTAAAAAAAAATATTTATATATATAATCTTATTAAAATAAAGGTATCACTGCACTTTTGGTGAATGCGCTCTTTGTGGAAGGCAGTATCAACTCTCCTCCTCCACTTGCAAGCCCATCAACCAGTTATTTTCCTCCAATTACTGTACATCAGCATCACAGAAACTTTCTGCCAAGAAGCAGGGCTGTCTTAACGAGAGGGCACACCTGGGCACTGCCCAGGGGCCCCAGCTGCATGGGGGGGGGGGGCTCCTGCATTTTACCCAAAGCAGCTGGTCCTTGAGCCCACACTGCCCCGAAATTGGGGGCCCCATGATGGCACTGAGAGTGATAGGATACACAGGGGAGGCTGTCTGCCTCCTACCTACTTGATGTCTGTTTACCTGCACTGTCATCATTGTAGGGGCCCCAGAGCATTACTTAGCCCAGGGGCCCATGATGCTAGTAAGACGGCCCTGCCAGGAAGATCCAGAGTTCTTACATCAGTAGCATGTGCAAGAACCCTCAGATTGTAAACCCTCCACTCCCCGCACCACTTCACCACCAGAACCCCTGTAATCAGGGCCACCGCAATTTTGCCTGTCCATAGTGTGCACAACACATTAAACCAGAAAGCCAGTCAGGAGTGTTCCAATGGGATCTCTCCATCACCCGATTCCTCCAAGATATCCCACTGGAACACGCTGACTGGCCTTCTGGTACAATGTGTTGTGCACACTATGGACAGGCAGCATTTTTTTTTCTATATAGATTTTATCACAGAAAACAAGGGAAAAATATTAATTTTTTTTTGCCCCTATATATGATAAAAAGTATAACCTGGAAGTTCTGTTAAAAAAATAAAATAAATACCAGCGGTTAAAAAATACCATCAGCTCTGTCTGAAAAAAAAAAAAAAAAAAACTCTTAAACGTGACTGCGCCGAATACTAGGTGTCCTCAATGAGCCTCTTTGCCTGACCCATCCTGCCCTATACACCATTCTAATGGACCATGGAGACAACCTAATCATAGTAATGGGCCAATTATCCAGTAGAGATGGGCTCAGGCATGTTTGGGATCCTAGTCCTGACCCACTTGACCGATCCCGCTAGGAAGCCGACACTGCAAACTGCTAATCACAGGCAGTGACACATTTCCCAGTCTGTGCAGCTGCGGATCGGGAAATGTCTCACTGCCTGTGATTAGCAGTGTCAGCTTCCTGGCGGGATCGGGACTAGGATACTAAACACGCCTGAGCCCATCTCTATTGGCCAGTAGTAACATTGAAGCTGGCAGAAGGAACCACAGCCCACACCAATTAAAAAAAAAAAATAAAATAAAAAAAAAGTGTTTACCTCTGGATCTTCCACAAGTGTGACCACTCTTCCAGGCTGCAAAAAGAAAAAAAGCAATACTATTATACAGGATTTATTTAGCGCTGACAGCGCTTTACAACTTGAGGGTAGACAGTACAAATCCAATACACTTTAATGCAGGAGGAATCAGAGGGCTCTGCAAATATAACGTTTATTAAAGCACTTTTCTTGGCAATTTTTTTTTTTTTTTTATTCAAAAAAAAAAGTGTAGGTAAAGAAGAGCAGAGAAAGAAGAAAAGAAAAACGGAAAAACAAGAGAGAGTAAAAGAGCAAGATTAACCACTTGCTTACTGGGCACATAAACCCCCTTCGTGCCCAGGCGAAATTTCAGCTTCCGGCACTGCGTCGCTTTAACTGACAATTGCGCGGTCGTGCGACGTGGCACCCAAACAAAATTGGCGTCCTTTTTTTCCCCACAAATAGAGCTTTATTTTGGTGGTATTTGATTGCCCGTGCGGTTTTTATTTTTTGCGTTATAATGAAAAAAAGAGCGACAATTTAAAAATATATATATATTTTTTACTTGTTGCTATAATAAATATCCCATTTTTTTTTTTTATATTTTTTTTTCTCAGTTAAGGCCGATACGTATTCCTCTACGTATTTTTGTAAAAAAAAAAAAAAAAAACACAATAAGTGACTGCTTTGCGCAAAAGTTATAGCACCTACAAAATAGGGGACATAATTATGATTTTTTTTTTTATATTTTTTTTTTACTAGTAATGGCGGCGATCTGCAATTTTTATTGGGACTGCGATATTGCGACGGACACATCGGACACTTTTGACACATTTTTGGCGCCATTCACATTTATACAGCGACCAGTGCTATAAAAATGCACTAATTACTGTATAAATGTGACTGGCATTGAAGGGGTTAACACTAGGGGGTGAGGAAGGGGTTAAATGCATTGCCTGGGTGTGTTCTAACTGTATGGGGGGAGGGGGGTGACTGGGGGAGGTGACCGATGCTGTCTCCCTATGTACAAGGGAAACAGCATCTGTCACCTCACTGACAGGACGTGAAGCTCTGTGTTTACACTCAGAGCTCCACGTCCCTGCTGTCTCACCGACGATCGCGTGTACCTGACGGACATCGCGGCCGCCGGGTACACGCATCGGATCCTCGGTGATGCGTCGGGACTGTTTTTCCCCGCCGCGCGCCACCCTGTGGCGCTAGCAGGGAATTACAAGCAAATCACGTCCAAAGACGTGACCCCGGCGCCTCAGGTCCGCACTGTTCACGTATTTTGTTAATAGCGCGGACCTGAAGCGGTTAAAGGGGCAGGAGTTGGGGCGGCGCTGACCGAGGCGTGAAGGGGCAGAAGTTGGGGCGGGGGGCTGACCCGAGGCGTGAAGGGGCAGGAGGGGAGGAGGAGAGACCACTGCCACCAAAAAAGAAAAATAGGGGAAAGACAATATTTTGGATTTGTCCCCAGACCTAGGTGTGAGGATCTTCTATTGAGGACCTCCTGGCGAAACATGTAGACGACATTGTGGAGTATCCCTTCCAACATACCTATGTGGCTGAGCCCACACAAGCTTTGCAACTGGATTCCTACGGTGTGCAGCATCCCCCCCACAAGAGGACATTCCCACTGAGAGTAATCCTAATGGGATTGTGGTGCTGCTTCCAACAGGAATAATATAATAAAATCCCTTCCATATTTCTAATTTAGCCTCTGCATTTATGCCAGATGGTGTCAGGAGCTTTATTAACCACTTAAAGCGGAGCTCCACCCAGGAAAACAACATTTTCCCATGTTTAAAAAAAAATACTCACCCGAAATACCTGTTGCTATGCGGAAGTCCGTAATCTGCCTCTTCCACTCTGCGGTGCCTTTTCTTCTTGTCCTTCTGCTTGTGAATGGGGCGCGCTGCTTTCTGGGAACTGTGTGTGTTCTCAGAGAGCAGCGCGCCCATTCACAAGCCAGCGTGAGACTCACGCAGGCGCCGTACGGCTTCACTGCCCGTTTCCCATAGTGTGAATGGCGGCGCGGGACCCGGAGCGATCGTGAGACCGGCATCGGGGGGCCCATCAGCGCGGGCAAGTAGGACAAGGTAAGTGTCCTTATTTAAAGTCAGCAGCTACACTGTTAGTAGCTGCTGACTTTAAAAAAAAAATCGTGGCTGGAGCTCCGCTTTAAATACCAGCCACTTTTGGCCCTTCCTGCCCAGGACAATTTTCAGCTTTCATCGCTGTCACATTTTGAAGGACAACTGCACGGTCACACTACACTGTACCCAACCTAAATTTTTATCATTTTCTTCCAACAAATAGAGCTTTCTTTTGGTGGTATTTGATCAGGTTTTTATTTTTCGCTAAACTAAAAGAAGACTATTTCTGACAAAATAAATTTTCCCCTTCACCGACAGGCACCGATATGTAAAATTGATGGGCACTGATGGGCACCAATAGGTGGCACTGACAGGCGGCTGTGATGGGCGGCACTGATGATGAGGTACTGAGATTACCAACAGGTGTTACTGCTGGGCACTGATTGGCACTGTGGTGGGCACCGATTGGCCCTGGGAGACTTTATTATTGTGTTTATTGCTGGGCACCGATTGGCACAACTGAGGGGCTATGCTGATAATCAATGTGCTGATAATCAGCACAGACCCTCCCCCCCCTCTGACAGGGAGAGCTGCTGATTGGCTCTCCTTGTCAGCGCAAACCGAGGAATGCTGTTTACTGGCACTTCCTGGTTCACGCGATGATCAGCTGAGATTGGTCACAGCCGATAACGTGGTAAGAAGCCTCTGACAGAGGATTCTTATCACGATCGGAGATACGGGGTGTCAGATTGGCACGCCGCGATCGCCACGCTGCGGGCCCCCACAGGCATGCGCCGGCACGTTATCCAGCTAGACGCCCTTTGTGATGAATCTACATTGAAGTTGGACTGATGTTATGCATGCCGTTTTTCAAATTTGTGAGTACACTGGATATTTGTTTTGCACAATAGATGGTCTCACAATAACGCACAAGGCTGGCGTGCCCTCTCTTTTTGTCTCTGTTATAGTCGATGGTCTAAGGCAGGGGTATTAAACTCAATTTCAGCGTGGGCTGCTTCAGCATTATGATTGCCCTCAAAAGGGCCGGCTGTATCTGTAAGATTAGATGTCCAACGCATCCCCTCCCCTTTACATTAGATGTCAAGAGCCACCCCACCATCAGGAGTTGAGTCCCCCACTCTGCCTACATCACAGTGTACCCCCCGTTCCTTATGCTGCTTCTGGGAAGAAGCTGAATGCATTGCTTGAAAACAGAAAGTAGGGGTCTGGAGGAGGACAAGAGGAGGGCAGGAGAGGTGCGAGGGCCACATGAAATGGCCTGGAGGGCCAGATTCGGCCCATGGGCCTTGTGTTTGACACCTGTGGTCTAAGGGCTCCCCAATCTGAAGTCGGCAGCAAGGCCAAAGAAATGCTGGCTTTCCCAGGATCAGTGGCTTTTTTGGTATGGTGCGACAGAAGAGGAATACTACCCAAGACCGTCTCCATACGGATTCTTAAAAAACGTGAAATTCTAGTTCACCTGTAGCGCTGGCATTATTTCTTCCTGTACAGTCATACTATATTCTGTAGAGGTAGTCTCATTTATTAGTCAGTCCTGTATTCCTTTCTTTTGGAATCAGGTGCTTTACTCTCAAACAGCCCTACGGATATTTCGTTTAGAGGTGTTCCGTGTAAGCAAAGCTGTGCAATTGAGAGGCTCATAGCACATCCTGGTTGCTTTTCATATGTAAATACCTGGATTTCTGGCAACATACAAATAGGCATATTCAAAAAAAGGGGGGTTGGGAGGAGATTATCGCGGTGCTTACATATAATAATGGAAACCATACATATATAAAAAAAATAAAAAATATTATATATATATATATATATATATATAGATATATATATATTTATTTATTATATAAAATGTATTATGAACATGATTAGAAACCAAACATAGCAATTCATTGAGTTTTGTTAAATATCTCCCATTATGGTGGTCATGTAGAAAGGATTCCAGTTAAACAGAGATTTGATATTCATATGCTATCCCGACATGTTTCGCCTTATGGCTTCATCGTGTCTGGACTGGCACCTGATCCGCCCACATTCCTGCACTGGCACCAGACAGCCTCTCAGTGAGCTGCTGAGAGCCTGAGCTGGCCACTCCCCTCCACAGCCCAGCGCTCCAGTGAGCAGGTCACCAGCTCTCTGCTTAGGAAGCATTAAGAACTGAGTGATCGGCAGGGTTGTAAGTGTGTTAGAGCCGGTGGGGGACAGATGCAGCACCCACCTAGGTAAGCGTGATTCTGTTTAAAAAAATTAAAAAAAATGGAGTTACTTACCGGTAACGTCCTTTCCAGTAGTCTTTCAGGACAGCCACAATAGAGAGATAGGCTCCTCCTCTTCCTTTAGGAAACACTGCACAGCCTTTAAAAACTCTCCTCCCCCTGCCAGACCTCAGTTTTTATACGAGCACCTCCGGTCAGCTGGGGAGACACAAGAACATGTTAGTAATCCATCATTAAACATCAACATCATACTATGTTCCTGTATTAAACAAACCTTCCATACTTCGGGTGGGTAACCAGGGCTGTCCTGAAAGACTACTGGAAAGGACGTTACCGGTAAGTAACTCCATTTTTCCCTTTCCGTCTTTCAGGACAGCCACAATAGAGAGGATAATCGAGTACTCACCGACTAGGGCGGGACTATGGCTTGCAGGACCTTTCGTCCAAAGGCCTGGTCGCCTGCCGACACCAAGTCTACTCTATAATGTTTGACGAAGGTGGTGTAGCTGGACCAAGTTGCTGCCTTGCATATTTGTTCTGGCGTGGCTCCAGCGGTTTCAGCCTGGGAAGCAGCCACTGCCCGAGTAGAGTGTGCCTTAATTCCTGTAGGGACCTCTTTACCAGACAAGGCATATGCCTGTTCAATAGCTAGCCTAAGCCATCTCGCGATTGTGCGCCGAGAAGCTCTCTGTCCTTTTCTAACCCCCAGAAAATAAAACAAAAAGAGAGTCTGACTTCCTAAAATCTTTGGTCAGCTCTAAATAGTGTAAGATGCATCTCTTGACGTCCAACTTACTAAACCTAATTTCCCTTTCACCTGAGGGATTAGGGCAAAAAGAGGGTAGCACCACCTCCTGACTCCTATGGAATCTAGAAGATACTTTGGGTAAAAAGGCCGGATCAGTCTTGAAAACAACTCGATCCGGAAAAACAATACAAAAAGGGGGTCTAACAGACAAGGCTTCTATCTCGCTGACCCTCCTAGCAGTAGTCACTGCAACCAAAAAGACTGTCTTTAAAGTCAACTCCCTCAACAGACATCCGTCTAGAGGTTCAAAGGGAGACCCTGTTAGGGCCTGAAGAACTAAGGATAAATCCCACCTGGGGAAGGGGGGCCCCTGGGCCGGTCTCTGTCTAGATAATGCTCTGAAGAACCGGATTACCCAGGAGTTACTGGCCAGTGGACGCTCTAGATATACACTAAGGGCAGAAACTTGACCCTTAAGGGTACTGACTGAAAGACCCATATCTGCCCCACACTGTAGGAACTCCAATACTGAAGAGGGGTTCTGCACTGAACAGGAATATTCTAGGCACCACGCATTAAAGCGAAGCCAGACCTTCCTATAAATAGAGCGGGTTTCCTTCTTCCTGCTACTAAGTAGGATGGCAGTTAACCTTTCAGAAAACCCTTTAGACCTTAGCAAGGTCTCCTCAGTAACCACGCCGCTAGGCTCCACCTGTGTGGGTCTGGGCAAAGGACTGGACCCTGCGAGAGAAGATCCCTTGTGGATGGGAGGAAAAAGGGAGGATCCATGGTCAGTTGTTTGAGGACCGAGAACCAAGCCCTTTTCAGCCAGTGAGGTGCCACTAGAATGATAGAGGTGTTCTCCAGTTGGAACTTTCTTAGAACTGCCGGTAGAAGCACTGGAGGTGGGAAGGCATAAAAAATCCCGAACCCTCAGCTCTGGGACAGGGCATCTACCCCCCTTGCTCCCTCTCCTTTGTTCCGGGAGAAAAAACAAGGGGTTTTCGCGTTTTCTTTTGATGCGAACAGGTCTACCTCCGGAGAACCCCACCTCCTGACTAGGAGATGAAAAACTTCCTGACTGAGAGCCCACTCGCTCTCTCTCAGCTGACTTTGGCTGAGGAAATTTGCCGTCTTGTTTTCTATCCCTCTTAGGAAGTTCGCTGATAATGACAGGGTGTTTGCTTCGGCCCAGTGAAGAATCCCTGATGTAATGGCCGACAGGACTACACTTCTCGTGCCGCCCTGCTTGTTCAGATAGGCCACAGCCGAAGCATTGTCCGACCGCACCTGGACGTGGTGACCCTGAAGCTCCTCCTGGAAGAATCTGAGGGGTAGACCGACCGCCATCAGCTCCTTCCAATTGGAGGACTTCCCCAACTCGGCATCTTTCCATACGCCCTGCGCTGGAAGGGACCCTAAGTGAGCCCCCCAACCTCTGCCGCTTGCGTCCGTGGTTACCACCTGAGGAACCGGAATATGCCATAGCCGACCCTTCCTCCACCACCAGAGGGACCTCTTTACCTGGGTTGGGACCTGCACTAGGGTATCTAGCCGCTCCAGATCGTGATCCCAGATTTTCAGGAAGAAAGCTTGCAGGGGCCGAAAGTGAAGGCCTGCCCATTGGACAGCCGGAAGGGTGGACGTAAGCAGGCCCAGGGTCGACAGAGACCTGATCGACACTTGCCGACTGCCCTGTAGGGTGGCCACCGCCCTGTCTAATTTCAGGGCCTTCTCCCAGGGGAGAAAGACCCTTAGGAGGGTGGAGTCCAAAAGGTACCCTAAGTAAGAAATTTGTTGAGACGGTGACAGGCTGGATTTTCCTAAGTTTAACAGCCACCCTAGACCCGATAGAGTCCTCTTGGTTAATTCCAGATCTCTGGATAGTTGTTCTGGAGAAGCCGCAAAAAGGAGCAGGTCGTCCAGGTAGGCTATGATGCCTACTCCCTGAAGACGCAGAAATGCTATGGGTTCTGCCAGGACCTTGGTGAACACGCGGGGTGAGGAGGATAGACCGAATGGCAAAGCCTGGAACTGAAGATGCATCACTTCCCCTCCTAGGTCTATCGCTAGGCATAGATACCTCTGAGACCCCTCTGCGATGGGTACGTGCAGGTACGCGTCCCTGAGGTCCAGGGAGACCATAAAGCAATTCTGTGGAAGGAGGGCCCTGACCGTAAAGATTGATTCCATACGGAACTTTTTGTATGCGATGGACCTGTTTAGGGGTTTCAAGTTTAGGATTAACCTGTACTTCCCTGAGGGCTTCCTCACCACAAAAATGTGTGAGTAAAATCCCTTCCCTTCCTCTGTCGCTGGAACCCTGAGGACCACGTCCTGGTTCTTTAGCTCTTTTAAGGCTCCAGTCAGGGCCTCCGATTTTTCCCTGTCTCTGGGAAGTTGAGTGACCAGATATCTTTGGGGGGGAGGAGAAGAGAACTCTAGGAAGTACCCCCTCCTTACTATCGCCAGGACATACCTGTTGGGGGAAATTGACTCCCACTGTGGGAGGAAGGCCCCCAATCTTCCCCCCACCCTGACCTGGGAGTCACTGTTTTTTTGCGGGCTGGTCAGGAGGGCGAAAAATCGCTCCTCTGCCCCTTCCCCTAGGCGTCCAGATTCTCTTCTGAACTTCTGGCTTTGGGACCCCCGAGTGCCTTTGGGGACGAAACCCCCTCCCCTTTACTGGAGCCTTACGTCTCTGGGGAAAGGACTTCTTTCTGTCAGCTGTACGATCCAAGACTGACTCAAGACCCGGGCCAAACAGGAGATCCCCTGTAAGAGGTATCCCACACAGCTTGGATTTGGAAGCTAGGTCCCCTGGCCAAGTTTTGAGCCAGAGGGCTCTCCTGGCAGAGTTGGCCAGAGCTGCCGACCTGGCTGACATGCGGACGGATTCAGCCGATGCGTCCGCAATGTAAGCGATGCCTCGTAACATTGTAGGGAAGGAGGACAAAATGGTCTCCTTATCCGTCCCGGCCTCAATGTGCTCCTGGATTTTAGAGAGCCAATGTTCTAAGTTACGGGCCACCACTGTGACAGCTAATTCTGGCTTGAGGTTCCCAATAACAGAGTCCCATGTTTTTTTCAAGAGGGAATCCATTCCCTTGTCCATTGCATCAGGAAGGGTTCCCATATCCTCGAAAGCCAAGACAGTATTTCTGGACACTTGGGAGAACGCTGCATCCAATTTAGGCACTTTGTTCCAAATGGATGCAGGATCTTCAGAAAATGGGAACCTCCTTTTAAGGGACTGGGAAAAAAAGGGCTTCCTTTCGGGGTCCTGCCACTCCTTCTTGATAGTATCAGTTAGAAGGTCATGTACAGGAAAAACCCTTCTCTTCTGTTCCCCCAGACCTTTGTACATTTGGTCATGAAGGCTAAGAGGTTTACTTTCGGCCTGAATGCCCAGAGTCGTGTAAATGGCCCCTAACAAGTCCTCAACCTCATCAAGGGACAGTTTATATCTCGAGGGCTTCCTGGAATCCCCATCCTGGTCCTCATCATCTGACTCTGCCTGAGAACCCGAGGCCCCACTCTCCCCTGAGATTACTGCCTGGGAAGGGCCTGCAAGATCAACTGTCGTTGCTGTATGATCAGGTGTGACAGGAGCAAGACCCTGTTCAACTGATTGGGTTGTAACCTGTGTGGGGACAGTGGGAGGTTGCAGCCTTTCAAACAAAGATTTGAAGGAAGCGAAAGTGGAGGAAAGCTCCTTAAAAGAGGCTGCTAGGCTACCTTCCTGCTCTTCATCCCTTTCCCTGACCAAGGAGTGAATGCATTCCCTACACAACACTTTGGACCAAGACTCAGGAAGAGTGTCCCTACAGGAGGCACATTTCTTTTTTGAACCGTGAGTCTTCCCTGTCTTTTCCAGGCTCTTCTGAAAGACATAGGAACAAGGGGCCCCCACATTAACATCCAAAAAAAGGAAATTTTTTTTTTTTTTAAACACAAAAAAACATATGGGTTACAACCCTGGGGAAACTCTAAAAACAGACCCTCCTGCTAGGTTCCCCTATGGTCCCCCCCCCCAACCACCAAGGGGGGAATAGTGGGGGGGAAAGACCAGGCCTAAGGTTTAGGGACCCCTCCCCAGGGAACTCTTACCTTAGGCTGGCTGGAGGAAGCGTCCTTGGTCGTGCCCCCTTCCGGAGAAGTCGCCAACATCCTGGGGTGGTTGCACTGTGTCGCCTTGCCCCAGCAAGCTTCAGACTCCTCCAGCAAACACGCTGGGCCTCTATCAGCGCCGCGACCCGGAACCGGAAGTCGCGGATCAAAGGGGAGGCTTCCGACGCGCCGTTGATGACGTCACCCGCCATTTGGCCCGCGAATTTGGAAAAAAGTATGCGGCCTGTAAAAAAAAACAGGGCGTCCTGGAGGCCTCCCCCGCCATGGTCCTGTGGACACGATAGGGGTCCCCCCTCAAGCCATCTGCCGCGCTCGACCAGGATTGGGGTGCGTCTGGCGGTGAGTACCAGCCAAAAAAGATTTTTTCCTTAGGAGGCCCCTGCTCCCTTGGTAGGAGAAAAAACAGCCACAGTCCCCTGACTGCACCGGCCTAGGTTCCTCTGCCGTGTCTCCCCACCGGAGGAAACACTAAGAACTGACGTCTGGCAGGGGGAGGAGAGTTCTTAAAGGCTGTGCAGTGTTTCCTAAAGGAAGAGGAGGAGCCTATCTCTCTATTGTGGCTGTCCTGAAAGACGGAAAGGGAAAAAGGCCATAATTCTTAAAAAGAGAAGTCTGGGTTGTCCCTGAAGCCTCAAACACTGAGAACCGAGCCATCGAACACCGCTGATAACTCTGTTGTCATAGCTCATAGTGAGCAGAGAGCTGCTGACTGCCAGTCACAGCTCTCTGCTCCTCCTCGCTCATTGGAGCGCTGAGCTGTGGAGTTGGCAGGAGCGGCCGGCTCAGGCTCTCTGCAGTTCGCCGAGAGGCTGAGCCGGGTGTCAGTCCAGAGATCTGGTGGATCCTGACTGTGGTCATGATGACACAGAGCCTGGACCGATTCTGTGATGTCAGCAGAGAGCAGACTTCAGCCCGCTGTCTGCTGAAAGTGGGTCACATGAGTGCAAAACAAAATGCACTCCTGGGATCCATAGAAGAGTACAGCCAAACGAACTTTGGATGCACTTCTCCTTGAGGCCCCTTTCACATGGGGCAGTGGAGGTGCGCTAGCGGTACACCGTCGGATTTTCTGCGAGTTGCGGCCACTAGCAGTGCGGTATTTACCCCCGCTAACGGCCGTTATAGAGGCGCATTGTGGGCGGTATTGCCGCGGTCTCCCATCGTTTTCAATGGGAAGGAGCGGTATATATGCCGCTCCTCTCACCGCTCCAAAGATGCTGCTGACAGGAGTTTTTTTTCTCTCCCGCCAGTGCATCGCCTCTGTGTGAAAACCCTCGGGCTTTCACATTGAGATTGCTTGGCAGGAGTTTTTCAGGCGGTATAGCAGCGCTATTTTTAGCGCTGTACCACCTGAAAAACTCCTCAATGTTAAAGGGGTCTTAAGGCTGACCATTTCTACCTTTAGCCTTTACACATGCATGCGTGTATCATGTTATTTTTTTTTTTTTAAAGGCCTCACGCACAGATGTTTATAAGCTCCAAAATCTTTAAACGTGGAACTCCCAGCAATTTCCTGCACCCAGAGTGCCACGTATGAGTGCCAATACAGGTAGATGGCTGTAAGCCAGGGGTTTCCCTTTCTTTTGTGGAGTGAGGGCCACTTTAGAGACTTGGTAACCGGTCACAATGAGCAGAGCGAGTGGACGACAGGTCAGTGTCCACTCTGCATATGCAGACACGGACACAGCCCACTCTATTCTATGGGCCCTCCGATCCACCCAGACAGAAGGGAGTGGAACCTCCATAATGTTTTTTTAAGTGGATCAGATTTTTAGAAAGGTGGGTGTAAAAAGGGATACAGGTCCATTTACATCTACCGCTTTATAGAGGTGAACGGATCGTTTGTTGGGACCACCTGAAAAACATACAGGGGGACCCGTGCAGATCGATTGCGTGAAAGGGGCCTAAGGCGGTGATAACCGGTACCTCAATGTTCACTTCTTTCTCAGGATTCCTGCAGGTATCGCTGGCTGCTGCTGTCCCCCAGGCGGGTATGGCTAGTGACTGCTGGCTGTCCTCCAGGGCTGGTACTGTCAGCCATCCCCGAGCATCAGTGTGAATGGTGCTGGAGGAAGCATGCGGCTGCAGTAGAGAGCAGAGCCAATGCTTCCTGTATCGCTCCTGTTACATGCGGAGTATCACGCCTATGACAGGAGTCGGCGATATACAGGAAGCATCGGCTCTGCTTCCTCTAGCGCCGACTCTGTTCTTCACATTATTCTGATGGCCGGGGATGGTGGGTCGGGAATATACTATCTGGGCTTGCTGACCCGCCATTTCAAAGCAGGTGGTGGTGGGCCACATGTGGCCCTCAGGCCAGCGGTTGAGCACCACTGCTGTAAGCCAGTCGTGTAAACAGCAATTGCTTTTGTATCAGTGTTCACCCAGATATGGTGCATTTCCCCAAAACTGAGACTTTAGTGTTTCGGGAAATGCACCATACAGTGGGGCAAAAAGGTATTTAGTCAGCCTCCAATTGTGCAAGTTCTCCCCCTTAAAAATATGAGTGGCCTGTAATTGTCATTATAGGTGTAGCACTACCCCCAGAGGAGCTACTGGTTTGTTTTGGGTGGCACATTTACCTTGTGGCTCTCCGAATTCCTAGGGGTGTATGATGCATATAGCAATAGTAAAGGAATGTCCACGACAGGTGTCTTGCTGTGCTCTTTATTACCCCGCTGGGTAAAAACAATAAAAACTCGTGGTGAGGAAGGTAGAGTTGAAAGGAGAAGAAGAACAGCAAATTCAGGCGTAGTAATAGGGAAACAGTCCTGCTCCCATGTGTAGCACTTCTTGTGCCACTCCTGCTTGAGTGGGTATAGCGTACCTGGACAGCCCTCTCACACTGACCTGGCAGCCAGGGTATCACTCGAACCTTTAACCACTTCCAGAGCAGGCACTTAGGCACCTTCCCGCCCAACCAAATTTTCAGCTTTCAGCGCTGTCGCACTTTGAATGACAATTGCGCGGTCCATGTTGCCAGTCATGTGTGGGCACTGACTGGCATCTTTTTTTTATCGACTATTTATTTTAATTGCCCCCCTTTTTTTTGTGGGCTTCCCTGGTGGTCTAGTGTGGGCATCTGAGGGGGGACTGCACTGATAAACAATCAGGGCGAACCCCCCCCCTGTCAGGAGAGCCGCCGATCGGCTCTCCTGTACTCGCGGCTGTCAGACACGAGAGAGGAAGAGCCATCAACGGCTCTTCCTGTTTACATCGTGATTAGCCAGGATTGGACGCGGCTGATCACGTAGTAACGAGCCTCAGCCGGAGACTCGTTACCGAGATCAGAGATTCAGGGTGTCAGACTGACACCCCGCATCACCGCGCGCGGCATTAAATCCTGCTGGACGTCAATAGACGTCCAGTCAGGATTTCAGAACCACTTCCCGGACGTTAATCTCCGATTTACCGGGCGGGAGGTGGTTAAGGAAAAGTCTCTGCCACAGACCCTCCTGGAATGGATTCAGTGAGAAACCTCTGCCACAGGCCCTCCTGATTTTGGTTACGGCAATGAACCTCCTTGGTAGAATTACGCCTGTATCGCCTTCAAGTTGCTTTCAGGTACCGACTGACAGGTGATCAGCCTCTCAGTGTCCGGATACCTCGATCCGCGGTGGTTTGTCGAGACCGAGACCCTATTGGATCGCCAGCCTCTCATTGGCTCTCCTCAGATAAACTCCCCACCGAACAGCTATACCGCTTGGGATCTTCAGTCGACCACTGGGCTCCTTGCCACAGCTCAATTGTTCCGGACCAAACTGGTCCCGGAACCAGGAACTCTGCGTGGGACACACGCCCCGGTAGGGCATAATGCCAGGGCGTTGTGGTGCAGACACCCTAAAGGTGGATGCCACACTCGAAGAAGACCCAGAACCAATGGCGTCTGCCTCATAATTACCCTCCCCCAGCATGCACAGCGAGGCCCAACCCTCCTAATTGGCTGCTGGGGAAAAAGCACCCAAACCTTGACTCTATTGCTGCCACCTACTGTCCTGGGGTGGGAAGAGCACCCCAGTAACAACAGAATGAGCCCACAGGACAGCCAAGCTGAGAGAGACACATATTTGAACACATTAACCAGATCAGAGTTCAACACTCTGATCTCCTTCTGAATTTAAATAGCACCGGTACTTTGAAGTAACCAGGTGCTACATAGGTATACCTCAACTATGAGAGACAAAATGTGGAAACAAATCCAATCACATTGTCTGATTTGGAAAGAATTTATTTGCAAATTATGGTGGAAAATAAGTATTTGGTCTCCTCTGCAAAGAAGCAAGATTTCTGTTTCTCACAGAACTGTATCTTCTTCTATAAGAGGCTCCTCCTCCTCCTCCACTCATTACCTGTATTAAAGGGGTTGTAAAGGGAACATTTTGTTTTCATAATAAGCATCCCTTTCCTGCAGACATTCCTCCTTTCACTCCCTCATTGTTCGTTTTTGCTCAGAAGTTGCTCTATTTCTTCTCTGTTCACTTCCTGCTTGTCTGATTTTACTCACCACCGAGAAGGGAGGCTTTACTGCGGTGGTCAGTGACGTGCTCGCCCCCTCCTGGGAACTACATCTGTGCGGCAGGACGCTCTCTACGTGTTAGAGTCTTCAAGGAGGTGTAAATTACTGGGTGTGCCGCAATGTATACTGGGAAATGTAGTTCTTACATGAACGAGCGCCGCAAACCAGGAAGTGAATAAGAGAACAGAAACTAGAACACCGGAGGTGATATAGATGAAGGAATTTAATAGGTATTTACTCGTTTTTTAACAGAATCATTACACTATTCTGTCTGTCTACCTTGCAGGCATTTATTTTAGGCAAAAAAAATTAAAAAATTCCTTTACAACTCCTTTAATGGCAGCTGTTTGAACTTGTTATCAGTATGAAAGACACCTGTCCACAACCTCAAAGAGTCACACTCCAAAATCCACCATGGTGAAGACCAAAGAGCTGTCTGTCCAAGGACCAGAAACAAAATTGTAGACCTGCACCAGGCTGGGAAGACTGAATCTGCAATAGGCAAGCAGCTTGGCGTGAAGAAATCAACGGTGGGAGCAACAATTAGAAAATGGAAGACATACAAGATCACTGATAATCTCCCTTGATCTGGGGCGCCACGCAAGATCTTACCCTGTGAGGTCAAAATGATCACAAGAATGATAAGCAAAAATCCCAGAACCACACGATGGGACCTAGTGAATGACCTGCAGAGAGCTGGGACCAACGTAACAAAGGCTACCATCAGTAACACAATACGCTACCAGGGACTCAGATCCTGCAGTGCCAGACGTGTCCCCCCCTGCTTAAGCCAGTACATGTCCGGGCCCGGCTGAGTTTTGCTAGAGATCATTTGGATGATCCAGAAGAGGATCGGGAGAATGTCATATGGTCTGATGAAACGTAGAACTGTTTGGTAGAAAACACAACTTGTCGTGTTTGGAGGAGAGAGAATGCCGAGTTGCAACCAAACAACACAATACCTACTGTGAAGCATGGGGGTGGCAACATCATGCTTTGGGGCCATTTCTCTGCAAAGGGAACAGGACGACTGATCCGTGTACATGAAAGAATGAATGGGGTCATGTATCGTGAGATTTTGAGTGCAAACCTCCTCCCAACAGCAAGGGCATTGAAGATGAAATGTGGATGGGTCTTTCAGCATGACAATGATCCCAAACACACCGCCTGGGCAACGAAGGAGTAGCTTCATAAGAAGCATTTCAAGGTCCTGGAGTGGCCTAGCCAGTCTCCAGATCTCAACCCCAAAGAAAACCTTTGGAGGGAGTTGACAGTCCGTGTCGCCCAGCAACAGCCCCAAAACATCACTGCTCTAGAGGCGATCTGCCTGGAGGAATGGGCCAACAGGGGTGTATTTAGGTTTTGTACTGCCCCAGGCCTGACTAAACTCACGCACCCCCCAATTTAAATATGACACACCCTTTCCTGGCAAGGCCACACCCCCTTTCTATTTAAGACCAGCCCTGGATTCCCTTAATTTCTATAAATTTCCTCTCACTTCCTGTTTGGCTATGGGGCAGGAAGTGAAGGAAAATCTCTGTAATGGGACAGGAATGGTAAAAAATTAACTGACAGGGGCTATAACCCTCCCTCACTCACTCTATCCAAAATGAAAAATAAAGTTAAAGTGCCTATAGTTCTACTTTAAGCACAACATTTCTGATACTTTTATGGATTAGACTAAGAAGATATAACCATGCCTATGGTGCAGCAGAAACCCCCCCCCCCCCACAGTTGCAGAATGCCGCCTGCCTGCATACCAGAAGCAGTGTGGCCGCTTTATGGGGGCGCTAGACTAATTTGCCTCTCAGCCCAGCCTGCCCGATAAGACTACCGCTACACTAACAGTGTAGCGCAAGCCGGCAGGGACTCTTTATGCTGCCCCCCTGCAAAGTGCTGCCCTAGGCCAGGATATATAGCGCTGGGGCCAACATACCAGCAACAGTGTGTGACAACCTTGAAGACTTACAGATAACATTTGACCTCTGTCATTGCCAACAAAGGATATATAACACAGTAAGATGAACTTTTGATATTGACCAAATATTTATTTTCCACCATAATTGGCAAATAAATTCTTTCCAAATCAAACAATGTGATTGGCTGGATTTGTTTCCACGTTTTGTCTCTCATAGTTGAGGTATACCTATGATGACAATTACAGACCTCTCTCATCTTTTAACCACTTAAAGTGGATGTAAACCCAAAAAAAATGTTATTTTATTTTTGATGTCACAATGTAGAATATAAGATTTCCTATCATCTGTGCCCAGTCTTGCCACACAGAGTTAATCCAGCTCTGAGAAATCCTCTTTTAATGTTCAGTGAAAATGAACAGCCTTCCAGATAAAAACCTGTCTAAATAAAAAGTCAGTTTTCTCTCTTCTTGCTTTCAGTGACAGGTTATTTACATATCTAGCTTGGACGTGTTTATCATATGTTATGTTTATCATAACATGAGGTATAAAAAGTGAGAAATCCACCCCTCCCCCCGCATAACACATCCTGGTAATATACAATGAACTTTGGATCACCTCATGTTATGATAAACATAACATAACATATGATAAACATGTCCAAGCTAGATTTGTAAATAAACTCTCACTCAAAGCAAAAACAGAGAAACAGACTTTATAATTTGGCAAGCTTTATCTGGAATTCTGTTAATTTGCACTGAACAATAAAAGAGGATTACTCAGCACTGGATTAACTCTGTGGCAAGACTGGGCACAGATGATAGGAAATCGTATACTCTACATTGTGACATCAATTATTTTTTTTTTTTTTGGGGGTTTACACCCACTTTAAGGACCGCCTTACACCGATATACGTCAGCAGAATGGCACGGCTGGGCACAATCACGTACCGGTAGGTGATTGGTTAATGCCCAGCCGTGGGTCGCCGGCGCGTGCCCGCGACCCGGTCCGAAGCTCCGTGACCGCGGGACCCGATCGACGCTGGAGTCCTGCGATCGGTCTCCGGAGCTGAAGAGCCGTGTGTAAACACGGCTTCCCCGTTCTTCACAGTGGTGCCGTCATCGATTGTATTTCCCTATAAAAGGGATCACACAATCAATGACGTCACACCTACAGCCACACCCCCCTACAGTTGTAAACACATATGAGGTCACACATAAGCCCTTCAGCGCCCCCTTGTGGTTAACTCCCAAACTGCAATTGTCATTTTCTCAATAAACAATGTTTTTTTTTGCTGTGAAAAGGTCAATGGTCCCAAAAATGTGTCAAAATTGTCCAATGTGTCCGCCATAATGTCGCAGTCGAAAAAAAAAAAATTGCTGATCGCCGCCATTAGTAGTAAAAAAAAAAACAAAAAAAAAAAAAAAAAAAGATGAAAATGCAATAAAACTATCCCCTATTTTGTAAACGCTATAAATTTTGCGCAAACCAACCGATAAACGCTTATTGCGATTTTTTTTTACCAAAAATATGTAGAAGAATACGTATTGGCCTAAACTGAGGAAAAAAAAAAAGTTTTCATATATTTTTGGGGGATATTTATTATAGCAAAAAGTAAAAAATATTGATTTTTTTTCAAAACTGTCGCTCTATTTTTGTTTATAGAGCAAAATATAAAAATCGCAGAGGTGATCAAATACCACCAAAAGAAAGCTCTATTTGTGGGGAAAAAAGGACGCCAATTTTGTTTGGGAGCCACATCGCACGACCGCGCAATTGTCAGTTAAAGCGGCGCAGTGCCGAATCGCAAAAAGGGGCCTGGTCCTTTACCTGCATTTTGGTCCGGGTCTTAAGTGGTTAAAGCGGAGGTTCACCCTAAATATAAGATCTCTCATGTGATCCAGCATACTGGCGTCAGCGCCAGTATGCTGGGTTTTTTTTTATTTTTATCGCACACTTACTGTATTATAGTGGAATTCCTTTTTTGTCCCCCGCGGTGGACGGCTGTAGTATTGCTCGTCACATCTTCCTAAAATACCCAATATGGACTCGGGTAATCTCGGCGAAAATGCGGCGCCTGCGCACAGACCTAGGAGCTGACTGCGCAGGCGCCGTATTTCTCCGAGTCCTATTTCGGAGGGCGTGACGTGCCATAGCCGTAGGACTCGGAGAAATACGGCGCCTGCGCAGTCAGCTCCTAGGTCTGTGCGCAGGCGCCGCATTTTCGCCGAGATTACCCGAGTCCATATCGGGTATTTTAGGAAGATGTGACGCGCTATACTGGCGCCGTCCACCACGGGGGACAAAGAAGGAATTCCACTATAATACAGTAAGTGTGCGATAAAAAAAAAAAAAACCCAGCATACTGGCGCTGACGCCAGTATGCTGGATCGCATGGGAGATCTTATATTTAGGGTGAAATACCGCTTTAAGTGGGAGAACTTGCACAATTGGTGGGGACTAAATACTTATTATTTTCTATACCCATTAATTAAAAAAATTAAAATGCACTTACAGTTTGTGTAAAAATGTACATAGATACACAGAGTTCACAGACACATTGTCAAACTTCCTACGACAACCCCGCTAGCACAATAATGTCACAGTCACACCTGCCTGACGTGTTGCGTCCACAGGGCTTTTAACAAAGGTCATTTTTAAATTTAGCAAAATGCTTTTTCAGATACCTGCCCAATGCACTTTAGCACTTCTAACCAATGATAAAAATACCTGCATGTGTGAAGTTTAAAGGACGGATTCACATTTAGCAACAAGTTCTACTCGTACTTGGGGCAGAGAGCTGTAGGAAGTGTCTGCAGGGACCCGACATTGCATCTGTGATCCACCAAGGCTTGGTTCACACTATGAACTGCACCGCATTCCTGTTCAATTCCCATGCTTTTAATTTAGTGCAGTGCGATTTGAGCCCATTAATTTTCTATGTGCTCAAATCGCAGCAATTCTAGAACCGCACTGTAACCAAATCGCACGGTCCTTTTGTATCATGTGATCTGGGGCCATCAAACTCGCACTTGAATGCAGCGTGGGAAATGCACACAGATCATGGCGTTTCCCACACCAAATTAGCGCAAATCCAGCCTAATTGTCGGTGCAATGCTTTGCAGGCTTCTGAGAAAAAAAAAAAATGCACGTTTTTTACCAGTAAAAACTGTTATTTTTTTCTAACCACTTTTCCAGCGGGCCTATTCTGTCACTTCTCTCCTTCATGTAAAAATCATAATTTGCTAGAAAATTAGTCAGAACCCCCAAACATTATATATACATTTTTTAGCAGACACCCTAAGGAATAAAATGGCGGTCATTGAAACTTTTTCCCTCCCACCGTATTTCCCTCCCACCGTATTTGCGCAATCATTTTTCAAACGCCTTTTTAAAAAAAAAAAAAAAATACGGTTTCATGAATTAAAAAAAAAAAAACAGTAAAGTTAGTCCAAATTTTTTGTATAATGTGAAAGATGATGTTACGATGAGTAAATAGATACCTAATATGTCACGCTTTAAAATTGCGCACACTCATGGAATGGCGCCAAACTTCGGTACTTAAAAATCTCAATAGGCGACGGTTTAATTTTTTTTACAGGTTACTATTTATGAGTTGGAGGAGGTCTGGTGCTAAAATGGTTGTACACACTCTAATGCACGCGGCGATACCTCACATTTGGGGTTTGAACGGCGTTTACATATGTGGGCTGGACTTGCATGCATGTTCGCTTCTGAATGTGAGCTACCGGGGACAAGAGTGTTTAAAAAAATAAATACATTTTTTTGAATTTTACTACTACAAATTTTTATGTAACGCGGTATTTGCAAATTATACTTTAATGCACATAAACACAATATGATAACCAATTTCTTTGTAAAATATAAAAGATGGTGTTACGCTGGGTAAATAACATACCCAACATGTCACCTTTTCAAACTGTGCACGCTCATTGAATGGCGACAAACTAGTTTAGAGTACAGAGGAGTTCTTGTGCTAGAATTATTGCTCTCGCTCTGATGTCCGTGTCAATACCTCACATGTGTAATGCAATCGCCGTTTACATATGTGTGAGTGACCGACACGTGTGTTTACCTTTGTGCGCAAGCATGGGGGGGCCCTCTTAACCACTTCAATACCGGGCATTTCCACCCCCTCCTGCGATTTTTATATTTTGCGCTAAAAACAAAAAAAAAGAGCGATAATTTTGACAACTTTTTGCTATAATAAATATCCCAATTTAAAAAAAACAAAAACGTTTAGGCCGATATGTATTCTTCTACATATTTTTGAAAAAAAACAAAACAAAAAAAAAAAAAAATAATAAACACACAAAAAGCTTAGTGATTGGTTTGCGAAAAAGTTATAACGCCTACAAAATAGGGGATAGAATGACTTTTTTTTTACCAATAATGGCGGTTATCTGTGATTTTTGTCAGGACTGCGATAATGCGGCGGACACATCGGACACTTTTGACACTATTTTGGGACCATTCACATTTATACAGCGATCAGTGCTATAAAAATGCACCGATTACTGTATAAATGTGACTGGCAGGAAAGGGGTTAAGACTAGGGGCGATCAAGGGTTTAAATGTGTTCCCTGGGATTCTTACTGTAGGGGGGGGGGGACTGATTGACTGGGGGCCGATCGGTGTCCCTATGTACAAGGGATACGCCATCGGTCTCCTCTCTTTGACACAGAGATCCACGTCCCTAGCTCTGTAAATGCCGATCGCGGGTACCTGTGTGATGCGGCGGGCACGGATTTTCCAGGCAGGGATTTAGTAAACAGGAGGACGTCAGGGACATCCTCCCAGCAATTGAGCGACACACTGTAGACGTCTTGTTTATAGCGCGGGTGCGAAGAGGTTAAAATAATATATTCTGTTATTTTTTTTACACTATTTTTCAGATTTGGCATTTACAAGTTAAAAATCATTACAGGCGGGAGCACTCTCGTTCTGGAAAGACGCCACGTGACATCCTCCCATACTTGCCGCATGGCGATCGGTGGTGCATTGTGTCCCTGGGATGCAGAGCATCACTGATCACGGTAAAGAGCCTATGATGTAAATAAAGGAAATGCCGGTTGACGCATTCCTCAGCAGGAATATCGGCACTGACAAATCAGTGCCTTGATAATCAGTGGCGCCCCATCGGTACTGCCTACCAGAGCCCATCGGTGAAGGAGAAAAATTACTTATTTCCAAAATTTTATAACGGCAACTAAAGAAAACATTTTTTTTCCCTTCAAAATGTTGCTCTTTTTTCGTTTCTTTAGCAAAAAAATAAAAACCCCAGTGGTGATTAAACACTAGAGCTGTACAATTGAATAGTAAAAAATAATTAATACAATCTTGATTCAACCCCCCTCCCCCATATGATCTTAATCCAGCATTTCCATAATTTATGTAAAAAGTGTAGAGCAATTACCACGTCACAGCGGCAAAAAAAAAAAAAAAAGGCAATGTTTATCAACAACATTGCTCAGTGCTGAAAGACAAGATCATTTACAGATCAAAGAGATGAACATCAGTGTGCACATGAGGTCAGTTTTACCAGTTGAAGCGGAGTTCCACCCAAAAATGGAACTTCCGCTTTTCAGAATCCTCCCCCCTCCGGTGTCTCATTTGGCACCTTTCAGGGGGAGGGGAGCAGATACCTGTGTAATCCAGGTATGTGCTCCCACTTCCAGGCATAGATCATCGCAGTATCCGCGGCAATTATGCCATGTCCGGCCCCTCCTCCGCCCCCCCCTCACTGTCTTCTGGGAGACACACAGGTCTCAGAAGACAGCAGGGACCAGTGAGAGCGTGCAGCGCTACCTACATATGCGCAGTAGGGAAGCAGGCTGTAAAGCCGCAAGGCTTCACTTCCCGATTCCCTTACCGAAGATGGAGGTGCCTCCACCTGGGAGCCGAGGGACAGATCGGCTTTGGGTGCTGACATCGCAGGCACCCTGGACCTCTAAGTGTCTATATATTAAAAAAGTCAGCTGCTGCAGCATTTGTAGCGGCTGCCTTTTAATTATTTGATTTTTTTCCTTGCAGGACTCCTCTTTAAAGCCTAATGTCGCGTACACACGATCGGAAAAGCGTGTTTTTTTTTTCCAGGGGAATGTTGGCTCAAACTTGTGTTGCATACACACGGTCACACAAATCTTGTCGAAAATTCCAACCGTCAAGAACGCAGTGATGTACAACACGTACGACAAGCCGAGATCAAGGAAGTTTAATAGGCGGGTCGGCTCTTCTGCTTGATTCTGAGCATGCGTGTTTTTTGCAAGTCGGAATTGCATACAGACGAACAGAACTTTTTCCGCCGGAAAATTAGAGATCCTGCTTCTCAATCTTTTATTGGAGGAAAGTCCGATAGTAAAAGTCCAAAGGAGCATACACATGGTCGGACATCAGACTTTTGTTGTCATATTTTCTGACTGTGGGTACGGGGCATAAACCTTTTTCTGACACTTGTTGCTTACAAGTTAAAAATCGGTATCTTTTTTTTGCTGGAAAATGACTTATATATATATATATATATATATATATATATATATATATATATATATATATATATATATATATATAATATATATTAGCGGAGACCCTAGAGAATAAAATGGTGGTTGTTGCAATATTTGAGCAGCGATCCTTCAAATGCAATTTTTGGGAAAGAATACACTTTTACCACTTCCCGCCCGGTCAATGGACAGGACAATTGACGTCCGGGAAGTGGTTGTGACTGGACGTCTATTAACGTCCTGCAGGATTTCATGCCAGCGCGCGCCCGTGGGGGCGCGCAGCGATCGGTGATGCGGTGTGTCAGTCTGACACCCTGCATCTCCGATCTCGGTAAAGAGCCTCTGCCTGAGGCTCTTTACCACGTGATCAGCCGTGTCCAATCACGGCTGATCACGATGTAAACAGGAAGAGCCGTTGATGGCCCTTCCTCATTCGCGTCTGACAGACGCGAGTAGAGGAGAGCCGATTGGAGGCTCTCCTGACAGGGTGGGTTCACGCTGATTGTTTATCAGCGCAGCCTCCCTCTCGGATACCCACACTGGACCACCAGGGAAGGGCAGTAAAAAAAAAAAAAAAAAAAAAAGAAGAATAGATGGGCACTGACTGGCAACAAAGACCCCTTAGTGCCCATCTGTGCCACCCATAAGTACCCATCCATGCCACACATAAGTGCCGCCCATCAGTGCCGCCTCACCGGTGCCCATAATCGAAGTAGAAAAAACGTACTTATTTAACAAAAAAATATAAAAAAAATTAACAGAAAAAAAAATAAAAATCTTGGCCCAGATTCATAAAGCAATTACGCCTGTCTAACTGGTGTTAGACAGGAGTAATTTCAAATTTCGCGCGCCGTATCACTAGTTTGAATCCTCAAACCATGATACGGCGGCTTCGGGCTTCGATCCGAGAGGCTTACGTCTTCGTAAACCTTCGGATCTACGCTGCGATATATTTGCGGCCGCTGGGAGGAGTTTGCGTCGTTTTGATGCGTCGGGATATGCAAATGTGTTTTTACGGCGATCCACGAAGATACGAGCGGTCTTCGCAATCGCTTACGTCTGTTTTTTTTTACGTACTGTTAGACCAGCTTTTTGCTGGTCTAACGGTGCGTAACCCATGTTAAGTATGGCCGTCGTTCCCGCGTCGATTTTAATTAATTTTTTTTTTTTTTTTACGTAACTCGTTCGGGAATAGAAATGTCCGTAAACGACGCTACTCAAACAACGAATGACGTAACGACGTGATTTCGCGCAATGCACGGCGGGAAATTTGCGAACGGAGCATGCGCAGTTCGATCGCCGCGGGAACGCGCCTATTTTAAATCCTTCACGCCCCCTACTCGTCTATATGGATTGCGACAGGAGAAATACACTACGCCGCCGTCGTTTACTGGACAAAATCTACCTGGATTCCACGTAGAGCCAGGTAAGAAACGGCGGCGTAGTGTATTTCTGATACGCTACGAGAATCCAATTCTCTCTGAATCTGGGCCATAATTTTTTTTCGGTCTTTTTTTTAGTTGTTGCACAAAAAATAAAAATCGCAAAGGTGATCAAATACCACCAAAAGAAAGCTCTATTTGTGGGTACAAAATGATAAAAAAAAAAATTGGGTACAGTGTAGCACGACCGCGCAATTGTCATTCAAAGTGCAACAGCTCTGAAAGCTGAAAATTGGCCTGGGCAGGAAGGTGAGTAAGTGCCTGGTATGGAAGTGGTAAAAAAAAAAAACACAACCGAAACCTTATTTTTTTTGTATAATGTGAAAGATGTTTTGCCACGAGAATCGTGATCTTTATTCTAAGCAAAACAAAAAAAAATTATAAATTGTGGTTCTCATTCTAGCCACAATGGTGCCGCTCTAGGAGAGGGTCATTATCTATGGGTAAGCTTTATTATACACTTACCTGTAGGTGAAAACCAAATGCAGGCGTTTTTACTACCACTTTAAATGTTGACTCTCAGTACAAGGACACTGGAATGGATGGACGGTTGCAGCAAGTACATTTGACAAACAGGGAAAAGAGAAAAGCTCCACACATATTGCAATGATGCGTTAGGCGCTGGAGGGTTCTGTAGCCCATTGTTTACATACAGCATTCATATCATAGTCACAGAGTGTTCAAAGCACAGCGCTGTACCACACAGAGGAGGTTACTCTGCAGAGTTCAATGGGGGCCGGTGAGTGAGAACACATTACATGGCAAACACAAAAATACTCAACTATATTCAGCACTATGGTGAACGCCGCACACCCGACATTATTCACTAATGGTATTCAAAACTATTAAAATAAAAAACTCGTATGAGTAGAGATTCCATTTATTAACCACTTGACCTCCAGAAGATTTACCCCCCTTCACCACAAGGCAATTTTTTGGCGATACGGCACTGCGTTAATTTCACGGATAAATATGTGGTCGGGTGGTGCTTTACTCAACTAAAATTGATGTCCTTTTTACCCCCACAAATATTTTTTTTTTTTGTGGTATTTGATCACTTTTTTATTTATTTTTTTGCTATAAAACATATCTAAAAAAAAATAAAAAAATAGAAATGTAAGAAAAAAAACAAAAAACAACAACAACAAAAAAAAAAAAATATACAATTTCAATTTAAAGGTCAATATGTATTCTGCAAAAAAATAAATAAACCCACACACAATAAGCGTATATCGATTGGTTTGCGCAAAATATTTAGGCCCGGATTCACAGACATCGGCGCATATTTATGCCGCCGTAGCGTATCTCTTTTACACTACGCCGGCGCGGAGAGGCAAGCACGGAATTCACAAAGCAAATGCTCCCAACTCTGCGCCGGCGTAGCGTATATTTCGTAGGCGCAAGCTGGCGTAAGTGGAAGTAGGCTGGAAGTGGGCGTGATCCATGTTAACCCCTTGCTTACTGGGCACATACACCCCCCTCCTGCCCAGGTGAAATTTCAGCTTCCGGCACTGCGTCACTTTAACTGACAATTGCACGGCCGTGCGACGTGGCTCCCAAACAAAATTGACGTCCTTTTTTCCCCACAAGAGCTTTCTTTTGGTGGTATTTGATCGCCTGTGCGGTTTTTTATTTTTTGCGCTATAAACAAAAAAGAGCGACAATTTTGAAAAAAAAAACAAAAAAGAGCGACAATTTTGAAAAAAAAAAAAAAACACATTTTTTTTCCTCAGTCTAGGCTGATACGTATTCTTCTACATATTTTTGGTAAAAAATAAAATAAAAATCGCAATAAGCGACTGGTTTGCGCAAAAGTTATAGCGCTTACAAAATAGGGGACATAATTATTTTTTTTTATTATTATTTTTTTTTACTAGAATTGGCGGCGATCTGCGATTTTTATTGGGACTGCGACGTTATGGCGGACACATCGGACACTTTTGACACATTTTTGGCGCCCTTCACATTTATACTGCGATCAGTGCTATAAATATGCACTAATTACTATATAAATGTGACATTGAAGGGGCTAACACTAGGGGGTGAGGAAGGGGTTAAATGTGTATCCTAGGTGTGTTCTAACTGTGGTGGGATGGGGGTGACTGGGGGAGGTGACCGATCTGTGTCCCTATGTACAAGGCACACAGATCGGTCTCCTCTCCAGAGACAGGACGCTGTCTCTGTGTAAAACGGCAATGAGAGATGATCTATATGAGATCATCTCTCATTCGCCGCACAGATCGCATCGCAAACGGCCACTCTGATTGGCCGTTCGCCGCGATCTGTGATTGGCTGTGTCCAAGGGACACGGCCAATGCAGAATTTCCCTGCTGCGCTCTCTGGAGCGCGCGCTGGGAACACCCAAAGGGGCGTACGTCAAAAGACGGCGGGTTGGATATTCAGACCCGCGCTGTAGCCGTCATTCGGCTATAGCGCGGGCCTGAAGTGGTTAATGAAGCGTGACCCCATGCAAATGATGGCCTGGGGCGCCAGACAAATACCTAAAATGAACTGCGCATGCGCCGGATCACTGTGTACGCCGTGAACGTAACCTACGCCCAGCCAGACCCATGTCGGCCCATATTCACAGACGTCCAACGTACAATACGTAGGCTTGTGTTCCCTGGTCCATACCTTTGCATGGGTTGCGCCTCATCTATGGGGAATAACTTTACGCCGAATGTAAAAACGTATGCAAACCTCTTAAATCATGAGCCGGGCGCAAGTACGTTCGTGAATCGGCGTATTTCCCTCATTTGAATAGAAAATCAATGGTAGCACCACATGCGTCCAGCGTAAATATGCGCGCCCACTCTACGCCGGCGTAGGCAAGTTATGTTGGTGGGATGAAGTCTGTTTTTAGGCATATCTTAGTTTGTGGGTCCGGCGCACAGATACGACGGCGCATATTTGTACTTACCCGGCGTATCTGGAGATACGTCGGGGTAAGTGCTTTGTGAATCTGGGCCATAGAATCTAAAAACTACGGGGCATATACTGGAATTTTTTTAAACTAGCAATTTATTTCTTTCACGTATTTACATAGCGCCGTCAATTTACGCAGCACTTTACATATACATTGTACATTCACATCAGTCCCTACCCTCAAGGAGCTTACAATCCGGTGTCAAACACAAGGCCCGTGGGCTGAATCCGACCCTCCAGGCCCTTACTTTCTGCTTTTAAGCAATGCATCCAGCTTCTTCCCAGCAGCAGCATAAGGAAAGGGGGTGCACTGTGATGTAAGGCAGTGATCTCTAAACTGCGGCCCGAGGGCCGGATACGGCTGTTTGCTTGCCTTTATCCGGCCCTTGGGTCACTATCCCTCCCACTGATGCGAGACACTATTCTGCCATGTGACACTGACAGTGGAGCACAATTTCTCCCACTGACACCACTAATGGGGCACCATTCCTCCCTATGATACCAACGATAGGGCACTATTCCTCCCCTAATACCAGATGTTTAGTCCCACTGAAAATGTTCACCCCCAGCTGGCGTAAGTCCGGCCCTCCAAGAGTCTGAAGGACAATAAACCGGCCCTTTGTTTAGAATGTTTGGAGACCCCTGATGTAAGGGAGAGTGGGGGACTCAACTTCTGACGGTGGGGTGGCTCTCGACATCTAATGTAAGGGGAGGGGATGCGCTGGCCCTGTACCTAAACAAAATTGACGTCCCTTTCCGCCCTCCACAAACAGATTTCTTTGGTGGAATTTGATCACCTCTGCGTTTTATAGAATATGTTTTATATTTTTACAAGATTTTTACATCAAATCATATAAATAGGAGCCAATCAGATTGTAATAGTGTATAGGGTTGTCCCGATACCACTTTAAGACTGAGTACTGATACTCTAACCCCCCCCACCCCCCCCCAAAGTACTCGCTGATACTGATTTCAAAGCACAATACAGATTAGGTGGCAATGATATGCATCAGTGATGGGAACTGATAGGAGGTGGCACCGAAAAGGCGCACTGATGAGCACTGACTAATAGCTGGAACTGACAGATGGCACAGGTGGCTGGTGCTGACTGGCAGCATTCATGGGCATTGGGCACTGATAGGTGGGATTTATGGGCAGTCACTGAAATGCCACGAGGAAAGCCTGCCTGCGGCGCCCATCTTGGTACACCCTGGACTCGGCCACAGTAAGCCAGGAGCAGATATCTTGTTAAACACATCCCAAACTATATGAGCTGGGTGTAACAAGATATCCGCTGCTGCTGCTTACTGCGGCCGAGTGCAGGGTGTACCAAGATGGGCGTCGGGATCTCCAACCGCTGGCGTCGACAAGGAGAATCACTTCCGTTGTTCTGCCTGCGATTGCGCTGGGTCACCTAATCTCTCCCAGGTAGCGGATCTGGCATTGGGAGCATTTGTGCGAGTACCCTAAAAGTTTATGGTCACCCTCAGGGATTTTGGTTCCACATACCCACCTCCCAGTACTGCCCCTTTTAGAGAAAACAGAACCAAGTATTATATTTTGGCACCAAGTAGTTTGCATGGAATTTGCTAATGATAGGCAGTAAAATAGGTCCTCTGCAGCTAACAGCAATAGGTTCCCCCAGCAACAATAGGTCCAGAGCTGTATCCTGGCCTAGGCCAACAAGGCCCAGGCCTAGGGCAGCACGAAAAGAGTCCCCGCTGGCTACACAGTTAGGAAAATTAGTCTGCTTCTTGTATGCGGGCGGCATTCCGCAACTGTGGGGGGGGGGGGGGGGGGGCGCTTCCAATTTTGACTGTTTTATCATCCTGGACCACAAACCTTCCTCACTGTGCTATATGTTTCTGGTGCACCCATACTTAAAGTAGAACTATAGGCAACACTTTAATTTTTCATTTTGGATAGAGTAAGGGAGGGTTATAGCCCCTGTCAGTTTATTTTTTACCATCCCTGTCCCATTGCGAAGATTTCCTTTCACTTCCTGCTCTATGGGAAACCAGGAAGTAAGAGGAAATCTAAGTAAATTAAGGGAATCCATTGCCCCCCCCCCCAGGCCCTCAGAACTAGTATCCTCACTCAAAAATTTCAGGGCGGGTCTTAAACACAGGGTGTGGCCGTGACAGGAAGAGGTGGGTCATATTTAAATTAGGGGGTGCACAAGTTTATTCAGGCCTAGGGCAGCACAAAACCTAAATACACCTTTGAATAGGTCCCCCCCCCAACAACTATGGTCCCCCCAGCAACAATAACCCCCCCCCCCAGGCTACAATAAAGCCCCTAGTAACAATAGACCCCCCACAACAAAATACCCCCTCCCCAAAAATACTGTAGATCCACCCTAGCAACAACAGACTCCAACAGCAAAAATAGATCTCGCAGACGTCAGCATTAATAGACCCGTCCCTCAACAGTAGATCTCTCCCATCAACATAAAATCCCCCTGAGCAACAATAGATTCCCCTCACCAGCAGCAATAGACCTAATAGATCCCTATGCATTAGAGTGGAACCTTGGATTACGAGCATAATCCGTTACAGAAGAATGCTTGTAATCCAATATCGAAGCGAGTTTCCTTCAGAAGACAATTTAAATTAGATAATTCCTTCCACATTGACTTCTATTGTATGCCGTACCGCATGTGGCCAGAGGTGACAGGGTGCCGGAAACAGTGTTTCCGAGTGGCTCCGACTGTCATTGGTGCCCCTCCACCGCTGGAAAAATGCGGTACTGCACACCGAAGAGGCTTGAATTCTGATAGTTTTGCGAGACAACGCTTGCAAACCAATTTTTATAATAATAAAAAAATATATATATAGCTTGTATTGCGAAACGCTTGTTAACCGCGTTACTCGCAATCTGAGTTATTACTGTATATACATTCAGTACTGGAGGTGCCAGGACTGAAAAAAAGCCCTGGCCACCAGTGTTGCTCATCTTACTTTAAAAAAGTAATTAGTTACAGTTACAAATTACTTCTCTGAAAAAGTAATTGCGTTAGTGACTCAGTTACTACATTGAAAAAGTAATTAGTTACTCAGCAAAGTAACTGAATTTTTTTTTTAATATTCTACAATGCTTTGTTGAGAAGCAGATGACGGGCGCTTGCCAGGGAGCAGTGAGTTAATAACCCAAGACAAAAGAATGCCAGATCCTTGAGAGAAAAAAAAAACGGAAACAAATGGTGATCTCGTGTATATCCCAGCCTAGGTGCATCCGTCCCACCATGTATGTGCAGCTAATAGGACTTAAAAGCCTTATCCATCTGCTATATATTACATCCAAATTATAAGCTGGATTAAAATGTATGTTTATAATATACATTCCCTTGACGTTTACAGAGTCTGTAATTTAAAATCTTATATTAGGCTTTATTAGAATTTTCTAAAGTTTATTGTTTATTATTTTATTTATCTTATATAAGCTTTATTAGATGCAAGGGATCTGGAATGGGGATGTCAGATTTTTCTTTGTTGTCTGATGAACAGATGAAATCACTGACCAAAAATAACCTGCTGATCATTGGTCTGTATAGGTGTCCTGCACTTACCATGTTGACCACTAGATGTCACTGTGTACACTGTGTTGTATAGGGAACGTTTGTTCTGTGGAGCACACAGTGTGTGTGATCGATGCGAGTTGTTCCCCGGTGATAGGTCAGTGTGAGGCGGGTGGGGTTCATTGTATCCAGGGCTCCTTGCGATTGGGAGTTTTCAGACCGCTGTGACAGGCCATCACAGCGGTCACATGATTCTAAAGCGGAGTTCCACCCATATTTATATTCACAGCGCCGGCAGAAGCAATTACTCTGCTGCCATCTAGTGGTGGTAGATGTAATTGCAGTAATGCCGCCCAAGTAATGGGAACTGCGTTACCGTGAAGGGAAGAGTAATCAGGTAGATTACTCGTTACCCTCAAAAGGGGCTGCGTTAGGTAACTGCGTTTATTGTAACTCCGTTACTTACAACACTGCTGGCCACCCTTAGTATAACAAAGCTTAGCTGCAATGAATGTCAGGGTTGGGAGGACGGGCACTGCCAGGCACTGTTGGCGACACAGATTTCTGCCAATGATCAGCCTGAGCAGACGTCCACACAACATACATTTAGGTTTTGTGGCGCACGAACGTCGGCGATCCTTATAGTAAATATTGGATGAACATAATCCAGCTGAAACCTGTATTTCCATTTTATGAAAAACTATTTGCCGAGTCATTGTGAGGCTGCAACTTTCAGCCGGTATTCATCATCCAGTCACAGGGAGTTTTTACAGTTCCGTCTCGGAGAAATGTGCTGAGTGTATAATGTACGCTAATAAAATAGCGTATTCATTATTCCAGCAATAGAACACCCATAAACACATAACATTGCCTCTAGGTATAAATCATTTATAGTTCCCTCCATCCAATGTAACTCTTTATATACCATAGCTATGGGATCCCTCTAAAAACAGGGGTCTCCAAACTTTTCAAACAAAGGGCCAGTTTATTGTCCTTCAGACTGGAGGAGGGCCGGATTGTGGCCAACAGGGGCAGAAAATGTTATGGGCACGACATGAGTGAGAATAAATATGGCCTTAGTTTTGGTGGTTAATAGGAATACTGTCCCTATTAGAAGGAATAGTATCCCCTCACTGGTATCAGTGGAAGCAATAGTGCCCCATTGTTGGTGTCAGTGGGAGGAATAGTGCCCCATGGGCTGGATAAAGGCTCGTAAAGGGCCACATCTGGCCCTCGGGCCGCGGTTTTGGAGACCCCCTGCTCTAGAAGCTGGAAATCACTTTAGTAGACATCTCCACTAGCTTCAGACTCCCGTACTTAGCAGATGCCCTGCTGCAGTGTGAACACAGGAGGTCGACCACAGGGCACCATTCAGAGAATACCTTACATCTGCAAAGCATTGTCCGATTGGGCGCAATGGAAAGCGTGATGTCACTACCTTGCCTCTCTTATACTTTTGAATTCATTGAGAAAATGCAAAGCATCGCTGAATGGTGCCCAGTGGCCGACCTCTTATGTTTGGAATGCAGTATGGGACCCGGAAGCAAGTAGAGATCACTGGAATAGCGATGCAGTAGTACAGCCATTTCCAGCTTCCACACGTATGGAATTTACATAGGTACATTACTCTAGCTAAGTGGTCTCCAAACTGCGGCCCAGGGGCAAGATCTGGCTCTTTGCTTGGTTTTATCTGGCCCTTGCGGGCACTATTTCATTCACTGACACCAGACGATGGAACCCAATGACACCAACGATAGTGAAAAATTACTACCAATGACACAAACAATGGGGTACAATCATTCCCAATGACACCAATAAAAAGGGACACTTCCCTACCAATGATGGGGCAGTATTCCTACTAATCACATCAACAATGGGGTCCAATGACACCAATGTGGGGGCACCATTTCATTCACTGACACCAAACGATGGAACGCAATGACACCAATGATGGTGAATAATTCCTACCAATGACACCAACAATGGGGTACAATCCTTCCCAATGACACCAATAAAAGGGACACTTCCTACCAATGATGGGGCAGTATTCCTGCAAATTCCTGTCCAATGACACCAATGTGGGGCACCGTTTACTTCAACTGATGCTGGGACATTTTCTTCTCTTGCTGGCCACAGTCAGGCCCTCCTAAAGTCTGGGAGGACAGTAAACTGGCCCCGTGTTTAGAAAATTTGGAGACCCCTGCTCTAGCTGGTCCAATGTAAAAAAATCCATACCATAATTCTTCATTAAAGAAGAAGAACTTCATTCTGTCTAACCACACGACAACGCAACACATGCTTGCTAGACTATGAAGTCCTGCATGGTCTTGCATGAAGCCAAAAGATCCCCTTTCGCTGCTCTTCTTCCCTGCCAACATCTTTTTTTTTTCAAATTATTTTTATTAAGGTTTCCAAACAATACATAAAGAAAAATACACAAGACAAAACATAAGAACACAGCTCAAATGCATACATTGTAGAGATAAGAACTCATGGTGCAGTTACATTGCAACAGTGCGCCTCCAATGGCAGATGCGCAGGGATGGGGGGGGGGGGCAGGGGTGCACCCAAACACAAACAAGGCATGACCTCAGTGTGCCGGCACACTAGCTCGGCATATACCAATAACAGGACTCTAGCCACTAGACAGACATAGCATTTACATTGTACTAGCCACTAGACAGACATAGCATTTACATTGTACTATCAGCCAGCAGTTTCGGCCTCCACCAGCCAAGCGCGCCAAACTTTGTCGTACTTCTGTGGGCAGCCCCGATTAATATACGTTTCCCTGTACAGGGGAAGGCTGGCGTTCACCAGATGCCTCCACTGCACCAGGGAGGGGGGGGGCGTGGATTTCTTCCAGTGCATGGTAATATTCTTACGTGCATAGAAAAGAAGCAGGCTGATCAGTGTGCATTTAGCGGAGGTCGGAACAATGTGTTCAATAATACCCAGGAGACAGATCTCCATTGCCAAGGGCAGTTGAACCGCCGCAATCTTGTTGGTCATCCTCCTGGCAGTATCCTACGCCACAGAATCCAGCTGCCCCCCGGCAGCATCCCTCGCCACAGGGGTCCAGCTGCCCGCCCGGCAGCATCCCTCGCCACAGGGGTCCAGCTGCCCGCCCGGCAGCATCCCTCGCCACAGGGGTCCAGCTGCCCGCCCGGCAGCATCCCTCGCCACAGGGGTCCAGCTGCCCGCCCGGCAGCATCCCTCGCCACAGGGGTCCAGCTGCCCGCCCGGCAGCATCCCTCGCCACAGGGGTCCAGCTGCCCGCCCGGCAGCATCCCTCGCCACAGGGGTCCAGCTGCCCTCCCGGCAGCATCCCTCGTCACAGGGGTCCAGCTGCCCTCCCGGCAGCATCCCTCGCCACAGGGGTCCAGCTGCCCTCCCGGCAGCATCCCTCGCCACAGGGGTCCAGCTGCCCTCCCGGCAGCATCCCTCGCCACGGGGTCCAGCTGCCCTCCCGGCAGCATCCCTCGCCACGGGGTCCAGCTGCCCTCCCGGCAGCATCCCTCGCCACGGGGTCCAGCTGCCCTCCCGGCAGCATCCCTCGCCACGGGGTCCAGCTGCCCTCCCGGCAGCATCCCTCGCCACGGGGTCCAGCTGCCCGCCCGGCAGCATCCCTCGCCACAGGGGTCCAGCTGCCCGCCCGGCAGCATCCCTCGCCACAGGGGTCCAGCTGCCCGCCCGGCAGCATCCCTCGCCACAGGGGTCCAGCTGCCCGCCCGGCAGCATCCCTCGCCACAGGGGTCCAGCTGCCCTCCCGGCAGCATCCCTCGCCACAGGGGTCCAGCTGCCCTCCCGGCAGCATCCCTCGCCACAGGGGTCCAGCTGCCCTCCCGGCAGCATCCCTCGCCACAGGGGTCCAGCTGCCCTCCCGGCAGCATCCCTCGCCACAGGGGTCCAGCTGCCCTCCCGGCAGCATCCCTCGCCACAGGGGTCCAGCTGCCCTCCCGGCAGCATCCCTCGTCACAGGGGTCCAGCTGCCCTCCCGGCAGCATTCCTCGTCACAGGGGTCCAGATGCCCTCCCGGCAGCATCCCTCGCCACAGGGGTCCAGCTGCCCTCCCGGCAGCATCCCTCGCCACAGGGGTCCAGCTGCCCTCCCGGCAGCATCCCTCGCCACAGGGTCCAGCTGCCCTCCCGGCAGCATCCCTCGCCACAGGGTCCAGCTCTCCCTTTCTGGCTGTACACATACATTACAAACTCATAAAAGCATCAACATTCTACAGTAATCTCAAAAGTAATTTTCAATATTTTGAACTCTGTAGCTTTCATCAGAATAAATAAGATGAGTGATCTTGCCATTAAGGTCTTTGTTCAGGCACTTCCTGTTACAAAGTGACCACGTTGGGTCTCTGTCTCCCAACCGTGCTCCTGCATTGTCACCCTGTCACATGAAATTCAGAGGACATCCACAGTTAGAGCTCTGCGTGCGTTTGTGTCAGCAAGTAATGCAAAGTGGAACCTAAACACACAGATCAGTTCACTTGTCTGCACGGTTGGAGGGAGCTCAGTGGGAAATGCCAACGTGTGCTGAGCACTCCCTTGTACCAACCATCTGAACAAGCCCTTGGATGACACAACAATACAATCAGACAGGGTTATGCAGAATGAAAGCTTAGATTGTCAGAGACATTGACAATAGCAATTGCTCCATAATGTTAAACACTGCTTGTATGATTTAGGTATACTACCTACCTAGATCTGCAAGGACGCAGATCATTGGATTGCAAATTTATCCACAGAAAACCACCCATTCATAGCCCCACAAGTCAATCCCAAGTCCAGGGGGGGACAATTGCAACCAACGTGGCACTCGCTTCAATGATCACCAGATCGAGTCATGTACATCTTGTGGTCTATGGCCAGCTTGGATCACTGGTGTCCCTCACGTAGGGGCACAGGTCACAAACAGCCACAATGAGGACAGGTATAGGAAGCATAGAGCCCATAGCAAAGAGCAGCCAGGGTCATCTCCAAAATGGCCCCTGTGACCCTGCTGACTACAGAGGACGATGCTCATTATTGCCAACATTTGGAAATCATTTCCAGGGACATTGTGCTCTTCCAACCTCACATAACCCAATGGTTGACATAGGGAGAAAATCATGGCGGGTCCAAGTCTTCTAGTATGTGATTATCCAGGACCAGATGTGTGCTACCCATTGAGAAGGTCTACTATGATGAGCCTATTGGAGGCCATAAACGATTCAATAAATGATCAATTTATGTTCCACCCTAAATTTGCACATCCATGTCTTTAGGGACTTTGCTTTGTGCACTGGTCCAAAATCATTTGGTGGAGGGGGGATTATGGTGTGGGGTTGGGCTTGGCCCCTTAGTTCCAGTGACTCTAAAGGCCCATACACACGGTCGGACATCCAACAAAATTTCCCTTGGATTTTTGTCCTAATTGATTTGTCCGGTCACACCCATAGCATACACACAGTCAGACTTTTATGCAAACTTTTCTAAAACTTTCCCATCATCACGTCATTTTTCTGCTCTTTACTGCCACCCTTTGGTTAACTTCTGCTATTGTTGGTTGAATTTAACATTGGTTCTGAGCATGCGCATTTGTCCAAAAGTCCAATGGTTTGCTGTACACACGATCGGACAAGGCACCTTCGGACTTTTGTTGCCAAAAAGTTGGTCCGTTCGCAGAACCAACTTTTTGTCCGATGAAACCTGAAAAAGTTGGTCCGATGGAACGTACACACGGTCGGACAAATACGAAAAGTTGCAGATTTTGATGTTGGTTGGGCAAAAGTCCGACCGTGTGTACGGGGCTTTAAAGTGATATTAAAGGTTCAGTTTTTTTTTTCAAATAACAAACATGTCATACTTACCTCAACGGTGCAGTTCGTTTTGCACAGAGTGGCCGATCCTCCTCTTCTGGGGTCCCACGGCGGCTCTCACGGCTCCTCCCCACATTAGAAAACCCCCCCTCTGGAAAGCTCTCTCCCGAGGGGGTTGCCTTGCGGGCGCGCTTCCTGTCATACACTTGCCGTCCAAAGACGCTGAGTGTATGACGTGGCCCACCCCTCAGCGCCCGTGTCATTGGATTTGATTGAGAGCGTCATGTGATTGGAAATTCTGTGATCGGGCGCTGGTCAGTGACAGAATTTTTTTACCTTAATGCATAAGGTGAAAAAACACGTGAGTTTACAACCCCTGGCTGGCCTTATTATCCTTCTCCATTTAATTATTATTTTCCTGATTATTTAAAAAAATGTTATGAACTGTTAACAAATAAACCTTTTTTCTTTTTGCTTCGTTCATTAATATTTTTACACATTTAACACGTTTCAAATAAAAAAAAAAAAAAAAAAGCATTTAATTTGTAAAAAAAAAAAAAACTTTTCAATGCTTTTTACCATTTCTGACAGCTGAAGTATAAACAAACAAAAAAGTTACGGTAGGTATCAGTAATTACTAAATAAAAGATCCTAATATAACTTAATAATGGTAATTTTTTTTTTTTCTTTACACATTACATTATGTTTTTATTACATTTCTTTACATTTGATTGAAGCAGAGAGTATTATGTCATATTGTATTGCCATCTTGTTAGATAACTAAAAAATGTTCAGGGGTTGTAAATCTTTAAAATAAAAAAGTTCAGAATCGTGATCTTTATTCGAAGCAAAAAAAAAAAAAATCATGATTCTCATTTTAGTCAGAATCGTGCAGCTCTACGCTAGAGCTGCACGATTCTGACTTAAAGCGGAGTTCCACCCTTAAAATCACTTTGTTTCATTCCATCCAGCATACTGGCGTCAGCATGCTGTTTTTTTTTTTTAATGCATGTACTTACTTTATATAAATAAAATCATTGAATTTCAGGCGCATCGCGGTATGTCGCCGCTATAAGGTGTCACGCCTTCCGGAAACAGCCGATTAGCATTCGGCTCTTCTCGGCGCCTGCGCACAGACCCAGGAGCTGACTGCGCAGGCGCCGAAAATAGCCGATCCTAGTTCGGCTTTTTTCGGAGGGCGTGACGCGGCTATATACGGCGCCTGCGCGCAGGCGCCGAGAACAGCCGAATGCTAATCGGCTGTTTCCGGAAGGCGTGACGCCTTATAGCGGCGACATACCGCGGTGCGCCTGAAATTCAATGATTTTATATAAAGTAAGTACATGCATTTAAAAAAAAAAAAAAAAAACAACATACTGGCGCTGACGCCAGTATGCTGGATGGAATGAAACAAAGTGATTTTAAGGGTGGAACTCCGCTTTAAATGAGAATCATGAATTTTTTTTTTGGTTTAGAAGATAGATCACGATTCTTTTAACGATTAATTGTGCAGCTCTACTCTAGCATCAGCATACCAAGACATTTTGGACAATTTCATGCTCCCAACTCCACGAGCACTACCAGGCAAATGGCAATGCACCTGTTCTATGTGCCATAAGTTGCTGCGCCGATGCTTTGTACAGTAGGGCCTACTAACACACTTCGGTGCATCAAAACATACTTGCCCATTCTGGTGTGTTGTATGTTAAAAGACACATGCATGTAATTAATCTATTGTGGGGTGTTGGCATTATTCCACCACTACAGAAAGTTGTAAAATGAACTTCAACCGTGTCCACAAGTTATAATTTCAATATTCCACTTATCCTTGAGGCTCCAAGAACTTGTTTCAGGAGTTTTACCGCCGTTGTTGGAACGGCCATCACCGGGACCATGGCGGTTCTTGAAGATGGACAAACCTCCACAATCACCGGGGCTGTGGAGGTTCTCGTAATATCCATCCCCCGAACCCCTCAAGGTTTGCCCTTAGAGGCCATCCCCCGAACCCGTCAAGGTTTGCCCTTAGAGGCCATCCCCCGAACGCGTCAAGGTTAGCGCTTAGAGGCCATCCCCCGAACCCCTCAAGGTTAGCGCTTAGAGGCCATCCCCCGAACCCGTCAAGGTTTGCGCTTAGAGGCCATCCCCCGAACCCGTCAAGGTTTTCCCCTATGAGCCATCCCTTGAACCTGTCAAGGTTTCCCCTTACTGCCATCCCTGGAGACATCCAGGTTCTTATAAAGACCATACCTGGGCCCGCCCTTGTGGAGGTTCTCAAAATGGCCATCCCCGGGCCCGTTTAGATTTCCCCTGACGGCCAGGTTCTTATAAATACCATACCTGACCCGCAGAGGTTCTTGTAATAGCCATCACTAGGCCACAGAGGTCATCGATATGGCCAGCACAGAGAGGTCACAAAGGTTCTCAAAATTGCCATCACCGGCGCTGTGGAGGTTCATGGCTATCAGAAGATACCGTGGTCGTGGTGATGGCCATCACCAAGGATGAGCTTCGGCGTGTTCGCATGGAACACGTGCAGAGCCCGCCAGGAAGTGTGCATGGCGCTGCGCTAATCACAGCCAGGGAGACATTTCCCGATATCTGCAGCTGAGCATCGGGACAATGTCTCCCCGGCTGTGATTAGCGCAGCGCCGTGCACACTTCCTGGCGGGCTCTGCACGTGTTCCATGCGAACACGCCGAAGATCATCCTTAGCCATCACTGAGGCCATAAACGTTCTTTTATTTACCATCACTGGGGGCCACAAAGGTTCTTGTAATGGCCATCACTGGTGCCATAGAGGGACTCTTGGACATCACTTGTGTCATGGAGGTTATTATAATGGCCAACACCGGGGGCCATAGGAGGTTTCAGTAATGGCCATTACCGGAACCATAGAGGATCTTGCCGACGCTACCAAGGCAGCTAAATGTCTCTACCTCCAGCATGGGCACTCTTCCACGAGTCCTCCATGTCCCTAGCAAGAGGAGACGAGTCTCAAAACGCATAAATCCACAAAAAAACACACTTAAACCACTTGTTTGGCGCAGATTTGGACGCTCCAGTTGAGATCCATGGGGCCAAACACTCGTAATTTCACCCTTGTGGTTGAGTGTTGTCATGCTTCGATGAACGGCGAGTCGGTCTTCTGGAATTGGTTGTATTATGGACGGTTCCTACCTCTGGATTTTCTTTGGACGGTTCCTACCTCTGGATTTTCTTTGAACGGTTCCTACCTCTGGATTTTCTGTGGACGGTTCCTACCTCTGGATTTTCTGTGGACGGTTCCTACCTCTGGATTTTCTGTGGACGGTTCCTACCTCTGGATTTTCTGTGGACGGTTCCTACCTCTGGATTTTCTGTGGACGGTTCCTACCTCTGGATTTTCTGTGGACGGTTCCTACCTCTGGATTTTCTGTGGACGGTTCCTACCTCTGGATTTTCTGTGGACGGTTCCTACCTCTGGATTTTCTGTGGACGGTTCCTACCTCTGGATTTTCTGTGGACGGTTCCTACCTCTGGATTTTCTGTGGACGGTTCCTACCTCTGGATTTTCTGTGGACGGTTCCTACCTCTGGATTTTCTGTGGACGGTTCCTACCTCTGGATTTTCTGTGGACGGCTCCTACCTCTGGATTTTCTGTGGACGGCTCCTACCTCTGGATTTTCTTTGGACGGCTCCTACCTCTGGATTTTCTTTGGACGGCTCCTACCTCTGGATTTTCTTTGGACGGCTCCTACCTCTGGATTTTCTTTGGACGGTTCCTACCTCTGGATTTTCTTTGGACGGTTCCTACCTCTGGATTTTCTTTGGACGGTTCCTACCTCTGGATTTTCTTTGGACGGTTCCTACCTCTGGATTTTCTTTGGACGGTTCCTACCTCTGGATTTTCTTTGGACGGTTCCTACCTCTGGATTTTCTTTGGACGGCACCTACCTCTGGATTTTCTTTGGACGGCTCCTACCTCTGGATTTTCTTTGGACGGTTCCTACCTCTGGATTTTCTTTGGACGGCACCTACCTCTGGATTTTCTTTGGACGGCTCCTACCTCTGGATTTTCTTTGGACGGCACCTACCTCTGGATTTTCTTTGGACGGCTCCTACCTCTGGATTTTCTTTGGACGGTTCCTACCTCTGGATTTTCTTTGGACGGCTCCTACCTCTGGATTTTCTTTGGACGGCACCTACCTCTGGATTTTCTTTGGACGGTTCCTACCTCTGGATTTTCTTTGGACGGTTCCTACCTCTGGATTTTCTTTGGACGGTTCCTACCTCTGGATTTTCTTTGGACGGTTCCTACCTCTGGATTTTCTTTGGACGGTTCCTACCTCTGGATTTTCTTTGGACGGCACCTACCTCTGGATTTTCTTTGGACGGCACCTACCTCTGGATTTTCTTTGGACGGCACCTACCTAGGGCATGTACTGATTATGAGATCCATTTAAAAAGGAAAAGTTCTCTTCGATCAGAAATTCTGACAGCAACAGTCCGAGGCGAGCTTTTGAATGGAAATTCCGACCGTGCGTAGGGTCCATCGGACTTTTGCTGTCGGAATTTCCGCCAACAAAAGATTGAGCGCTAGTTCTTGTTTTCAGATTTTTTTCCAAGCATGTGTCAGAATTTTGCGCGTGCTACAAACGATTGGATTTTCCGATAAAAGTTTTTTTTTTCCAAGCATTGAACTTAATTTTTTCGGCTCGTCGTAGTGTTATACGTCACCGCGTTCTTGATGGTCGAAAGTTCAGAGAACTTTTGTGTGACTGTGTGTATGCAAGCCAAGCTTGAGCGGAATTCCGTCGGAAAAACCATCCAAAGGTTTTTCCGACAGATAATCCGATCGTGTGTACGCGTCATAAGAGAAGATCCTAATGTCACAGGTGACAGGAGGAGGGGGGGGGGGATGGGACAGACCTCCCCGGACACACATAGATCTCACCTTCCCGGGGACCCCCCGGTGGTCGGTGCTGCCCTGCCAGAACCTCCGGCTGTAGCAGGTGATGTAGCCCACCAGCTTCTCCTCGTAGGGGAAGTCCACCTTCCAGATGAGCGAGCCGTAGCCGAACACCCACATAATGATGATGATGATGATGACAGCCCGGCTACTCGCACTGACACACACCGGTGTCTGCACCCTCGCCTGTCACCAAACTCCGCCCCTTCCCTCCCTCTGATAGGACGGCGCCGGCAAAGCATCACGGGACTTGTAGTAGAGAAACGCCGAGCACTTTTTTTTTTTTCTGGATGAACTTTATACATAAGAATAACAGAGAGCTGCCGTGGTACAGGCTTTCGGGGGGCGTGGCTTAGTGGTCCACGTGACTGAAGTGGACGCGAGAAGCGCGACGCGGGAGATGTGATCGGTCGGTGGACGCGGCTCATGCTGATGACGTCAGAGCTGTCAACCGGAGTAGTAAACGGAGCGTGTCAGGAGCTGAGACTGACAACCAGCCCCCTCCTGTGTGTGTTTATTAAAGGGTGAGTTCACCTTCTGATGGGAATTGAGTGAACTAAACGCCAGATATCGCCATAGTGTCCCTCACACTTCCCAACGTTTTGTGATGGGAATGAGGGACACCTATCAGCAAAGGTATACAGGCATTGGACACACCCCCTGCCACGCCCCTTTAAAGGAGAATCGTACAAAAAAACAGGATTGATTAACCACTTCCATACCGCGCCTATTCTGACACTTCTCCCCTTCATGTAAAATCATCATTTTTTTGCTAGAAAATTACTCGGGACCCCCAAATATTATATATTTTTTAAGCAGACACCCTAGGGAATAAAATGGCGATCATTGCAACTTTTGTTCTCGCACGGTATTTGCGCAATAATTTTTCAAACGCCTTTTTTTTTTTTCTAAACGGTTTCATGAATTAAAAAATAAAACAGTAAAGTTACCCCAATTGTTTTTGTATAATGTGAAAGATGATGTTACGCCGAGTAAATGGTTTGAACAGTGTTTACATATGTGGGCGGGACTTATGTGTGTGTTCGTTTCTAAATGCAAGCTACTTTTTTTTTACTTAACCACTTAAGCCCCGGACCATTATGCAGCTAAAGGATCAGGCCAGTTGTTGCAATTTCACACTGCATCGCTTTAACTGACAATTGCGCGGTTGTGCGACGTGGCTCCCAGACAAAATTGGCGTCCTTTTTTTCCCCACAAATAGAGTTTTCTTTTGGTGGTATTTGATCACCTCTGCGGTTTTTATTTTTTGTGCCATAAACAGAAAAAGAGCGACAATTTTTAAAGAAATGCAATATTTTTTACTTTTTGCTATAATAAATATCCCCCAAAAATAGCTAAAAAAAAATTCAGTTGCGGCCGATACATATTCTTCTACATATTTTTGGTAAAAAAAAAATAAATCGCAATAAGCGCTTATTGATTGGTTTGCGCAAAAATTATAGCGTTTACAAAATAGGGGGTAGTTTTATGGCATTTTTATTTATTTAAAATTTTTACTAGTAGTGGCGTCGATCTGCGATTTTTATTTATTTTGTATTGTGACCGTGACATTGCGGCGGACATACTGCACACTTTGACACGTTTTTAGGACCATTCACATTTAGACAGCGATTAGTGCTATAAACTGCACTGGTTACTGTATAAATGTGACTGGCAGGGAAGGGGTTATTACTAGGGGGCAATCAAGGGGTTAATATGTTCCCTGGGAGTGATTCTAACTGTAGGGGGGAGGGCACTCACAAGGGGAGGAGACCGATGTGTGTTCCTCTGTACTAGGAACCCACATTGGTCTCCTCACGGCTGACAGGACATGGATCTGTGTGTTTACACAATCGTGGGTGCCCGGCAATCATCGCTACCGCCGGGCACACAATCTCATGCTGATTGCGGCTTTGTATACTTCTGGGAACCCGGGCGTGATGTTACGACATCGCGCCCGGGTTCCCAGAAGTAAACAAACCGGCTGTCAGCATAAGATCGGTGATTTTTTTTCCCTGATCTCATACTTTCCAGTAGGGTTGTCCCGATACCGATACCAGTATCGGTATCGGGACCGATACCGAGTATTTGCGGGAGTACTTGTACTCCCGCAAATGCCCCCGATGCCTGAATAGAATACTTGCCGCCGCCGCATATCGCAAAGCCGCCGCAGCCGTGTTAATCACCGTGAGGCGAACATTACAGGCACCTTTCGTTTGAATAGCTGTTTTCCCTGCCGCGCCGTGTATAGACACTCCCTCTTGCTCGGGATTGGACGGATCTGTCCAATCCCGAGCAAGGGGGAGTGTCCTTTACACGGCGCGGCAGGGAAAACAGCTGTTCAAACGAAAGCTGTCTGTAATGTTCGCCGCACGGTGATTAACGCGGCTGCGGCGGCGGCATCATCATTTAGGTATGGGGGACATGGCTGCATATATGTGGGGGACATGGCTGCATATATGTGGGGGACATGGCTGCATATATGTGGGGGACATGGCTGCATATATGTGGGGGACATGGCTGCATATTTGGGGGACATGGCTGCATATGTGGGGGACATGGCTGCATATTTGGGGGACATGGCTGCATATTTGGGGGACATGGCTGCATATATGTGGGGGACATGGCTGCATATATGTGGGGGACATGGCTGCATATATGTGGGGGACATGGCTGCATATATGTGGGGGACATGGCTGCATATATGTGGGGGACATGGCTGCATATATGTGGGGGACATACATGGCTGCATATATGTGGGGGACATGGCTGCAATATGTGGGGGAAATGGCTGCATTTGGGGACACATTTAAAAAAAAGTATCGGTATTCGGTATCGGCGAGTACATGAAAAAAGTATCAGTACTTGTACTCGGTCCTAAAAAAAGTGGTATCGGGACAACCCTACTTTCCAGCCTCCAACGGTCATAGAGATGACCCAGAATACCAAGAATACCCAGAGTATTCGAAATTAGGAAATTCTAAATTTCGGAGATTTGGAAATTCGAAAATCCTTAAGTAAAGATGAAAATCTGAAATAATTACTAATAATAAAAACTATTACATTTAATTTTTTTTTTTTTTAATTTTCTTTCAAATTTGGCTGTTAGAGAATGTAAAAAATACAAATTTATCTGAAGTTCTGAATTATCCAAAATAACGAATCATGCATCTAAACAAATGGAATGTAACAAGTTAATAATAAATAATAATAATAAAACATTATTATTATTAGATCGTTACGTTCCATTCGTTTAGATGTGGCATTATTTCGGATAATTCGTAACCTCGGATAAATTTAACAGCCAAATTTGAAAGGAAATTCCAATAAATAAATAATACAATGTAATAGTTTTTATTATTAGTTATTATTTCAGATTTTTCAGGTTTTCATTCTTTAGAATTTTCAGATTTTCATTTTTACTATTACATTTTATGCTTTAAATTACACTTTAACCACTTAAGACCCGGACCAAAATGCAGGTAAAGGACCTTGCCCCTTTTTGCGATTCGGCACTGCGTCGCTTTAACTGACAATTGCGCGGTCGTGCGACGTGGCTCCCAAACAAAATTGGCGTCCTTTTTTCCCCACAAATAGAGCTTTCTTTTGGTGTTATTTGATCACCTCTGCGGTTTTTATTTTTTGCGCTATAAACAAAAATAGAGCGACAATTTAAAAAAAATGCAATATTTTTTACTTTTTGCTATAATAAAAATCCCCCAAAAATATATAAAAAAACATTTTTTTCCCTCAGTTTAGGCTGATACGTATTCTTCTATGTATTTTTGGTAAAAAAAATCACAATAAGCGTTTATCGGTTGGTTTTCGCAAAATTTATAGCGTTTACAAAATAAGGAATAGTTTTATTGCATTTTTATTAATTTTTTTTTTTTTACTACTAATAGCGGCGATCAGCGATTTTTTTCGTGACTGCGACATTATGGCGGACACTTCGGACAATTTTGACACATTTTTGGGACAATTGTCATTTTCACAGTAAAAAATGCATTTAAATTTGCATTGTTTACTGTGGAAATGACAGTTGCAGTTTGGGAGTTAACCACAGGTGGCGCTGTAGGGGATGTGTGCCTATGTGGTTTGTTTACTACTGTAGGGGGGTGTGGCTGTAGGTGTGACGTCATCGATCGCGTCCCCCTATTACAGGGATGACGCGATCGATGCTGCAGCCACAGAGAAGCACGGGGAAGCCGTGTGTACACACGGCTCTCCCCGTTCTTCCGCTCCAGGGACGGATCGCCGCACTGCAGCGGCGATCGGGTCCGCGAATCCCGCGGTCCCGGTCCTGGAGCTTCGGACCGGGTCGCGGGCGCGCGCCCGCGACCCACGGCTGGGTACTAAAATCAATGTATATATACGTTGATGTGCCCAGCCGTGCCATTCTGCCGACGTAAATGTGCAGTAGGCGGTCCTTAAGTGGTTAATGTTTCCTTCTTAGATCAAAGGGATAAACTTCTGTGTGTAAAGAAAAAATCTGGGCAAACTAATGCTTCCTTCCATGAGCAAACTTCTGTGTGTAAATGCAGGAAGTTTAACCATTTAAAGCGGAGGTCCCATGACAAAAAATAAATTAAAAGTCAGCAGCTACTAACACTGTAGCTGCTGACTTTTAATAAGGACACTTACCTGTCCTAGTCGCCAGCGATGTCGGCCCCCGCCGTGGCCGATCCTCGTTCCTGGCAGCTCCAGGCGCCGGCAAATCACAGTAAGGGAAACAGGCAGTGAAGCCGTGTGGCTTTACTGCCCGTTTCCTACTGCGCATGCGCGTGCAGCGCTGCGCTCTGTTAATGGGTCGGCTGCTTTCTGGGATACACACAGTTCCCAGAATGCAGCGCGCCCCATTCACAAGAAGCAACTGAGTAGGAGGAGGAAGAGAATCCACCGCGCAGGATGAAGAGGCAGATTCGGGACTTCCGCATAGTAAAATGTTTTTTTTTTTGGTGGAACTCCACTTTAAAGTCCATATATTTTTCTGACACTTGTTTCTTAAGTTAAAATCAATATATTTTGCTAAAAATGTACTTGGAACCCCCAAACATATATATATATATTTTAGCAGAGACCCTAGGGAATAAAATGGCAATTGCTGCAATATTTTATGTCACTCCGTATTTGCCCAGCAGTCTTTCAAATGCAATTTTTTGGGGGAAAAAAAATACACTTTAACCCCTTAAGGACCGCCACATGTACATTTACGTCGGCAGAATGGCACGGACAGGCACATCAACGTATTTGTACATGGCTGCCTTGCCGTGGGTCGGGGGTCCGATCGGGACCCCCCCGGTACAAGCGACGGTCCCGGTGGCTGTAGGAGCGATCCGTGCCGAGGGGGCGGCTATTAGTTTTTGTCCGCCCCCTCTGGATCGCTCCCAGCCAATGCGCACGCTCCCCTGCAGTGCACTTCCTCCTCCTGTGTAAACACAGGAAGAGAGAAGTGATGTGATCTCTCCTCTCAGCGGTTTTTTCAACCACCGCTGAGGAGAGATCACATCACACAGTAAGTCTGCACAACACTACACTGACACCAGGACACGCAGGCACATTAACCCCTTGCGATCACCCCCCCCACCCCCCTGTCGCAGTGTCACTGAATGCAGTGTACTGATCACTGCATTTAGTGTCAGTGTGACAGTTAGTGTGACAGGCAGTCAGTGTTAGGTCCAGGGTAGCCTCGTACCCCCCCTAATAAAGTTTTAACCCCTTGATCACCGCCTTAGTTAACCCTTTCACTTCCTATTGCCAGTGTCACTAAGCGATCATTTTTCTGATCGCTGTATTAGTGTCGCTGTTCCCGCTAGGTAGCTATTTTTTTTTTTTATTGCGATTTTTTTTTTTTTACTAAAGACATGTGGCTAAATAAATATTGGCCTAAATGTTTGACTAAAATTTAGTTTATTTGATTTTTCTTATAACAAAAAGTAAAAAATATAGATTTTTTTTTCAAAAATTTCGCTCTATTTTTGTATATAGCGCAAAAAATAAAAATCGCAGAGGCGATCAAATACCACCAAAAGAAAGCTCTATTTGTGGGAAGAAAAGGACGCAAATTTTGTTTGGGAGCCACGTCGCACGACCGCGCAATTGTCTGTTAAAGCGACGCAGTGCCGAATTGTAAAAACCCCTTGGGTCATTTACCAGCGTATTGGTCCGGTCCTTAACCACTTCAATACCGGGCCTATTTTGGCACTTCTCTCCTACATGCATAAATCCAATTTTATTTGTTAGAAAATTACTCAGAACCCCCAAACATTATATATGTTCTTTTAGCCGACACCCTAGGGCAGGGGTGTCAAACTCAATCTCATTGTGGGCCGCATCAGCATCAGCATCAGGATTGCCCTCAAAAGGGCCGGTTGTATCTGTAAGATTAGATGTCCAGCGCATCCCTCCCTTTACATTAGATGTCAAGAGCCCCCCCACTATCAGAAGTTGCGTCCCCCACACTCCCTTACATCACAGTTCCTTATGCTGCTGCTGGGAAGAAGCTGGATGCATTGCTTAAAAGCAGAAAGTAAGGGTCTGGAGTAGGACCAGAGGAAGGCTGGAGCTCTCCTACAGCTGCAGGAGAGGTGCGAGGGCCACATTAAATGGCCTGGAGGGCCGCATTTGGCCCGCGGGCCTTGTGTTTGACACCTATGCCCTAGGGAATAAAATGCCGGTCATTGCAACTTTTTTCCTCGCACAGTATTAGCCCAATCATTTTTCAAACGCCTTTTTTGGGGGAAAAAAAACAGTTTTGTGAATAAAAAATAACAAAACAGTAAAGTTAGCCCAATTTTTTTGTAGAATGTGAAAGATGAAGTTACGTCGAGTAAATAGATACCTAACATGTCACGCTTTGAAATTGCGCACACTCATGGAATGGCGCTAAACTTCGGTACATAAAAATCTCCATAGGCGTTGCTTATTTATTTTTTACAAGTTACAAATTTAGAGTTGCAGAGGAGGTCTAGTGCTATAATTGTTGCTGGCGCTCTAACGCATGCGTCGATACCTCACATGTGTGGTTTGAACGGTGTTTACATATGTGGGCGCGACTTACGTGTGTGTTCGCTTCTGAGCGCGAGCTACCGGGAATAGGGGCATTTAAAAAAAATATATATATTATTTTATTTTTTATTTTACTTAACTTCTTTTATTTTTACACTTTTTTTGACATTTTTTTTTTTTTGATCACTTTTATTCCTGATACAAGGAATGTAAACATCCCTTGTAATAGGAATGGTTCGTGACAGGTCCTCTTTATGGAGAGATGCAGGGTCAATAAGACCCCACATCTCTCCTACAGGCTGGAAAACATTAGATCATGAAAAAAAATTCACCGATCTAATGCTTTCAGCCACGATTGCGGCTGTGTTTACATACCAGGACCCGGGCGTGACGTCATAACATCGCGCCCGGGCCCCTGACGATCATAGAGATGACTGGTGACCATTTGGTCACCAGTCTACTTTATGGTTTCCATCAGACGGTGGCAGATTGTTTCTCCGGGTCTCCGATGGCAAAGGAGAGCCCGGAGAAGCACCGGATGGCGGTGGGAGGTGCGTCCCCTCCCACCGCCTATAAGAACGATCAAGCGGTGGAACCGCCTCTATGATCGTTCTTATGGTGCACAGAATCACCGGATGAAGAGATGGATATCTGAATGATGCCTGTGGCTGCACCCATCCTTCAGATATCCCCACTAAAAGCCAGGACGTCATTTTACAATGGGCCAGTATTGAAGTGGTTAAGTGGTTAATGAATAATAAAAAAAAAGAAACTGTAAAGTTAGCCCAATTTTTTTGGTTTTAATGTGACAGATGAGATTACGCGGTGAGAATCGTGATCTATCTTCTAAGCCAGTGGTCTCCAAACTGCGGCCCGAGGGCTGGATGCGGCCCTTTGTCTGCCTTTATCCGGCCCTTGGAGCACCATCCCTCCCAATGATACGAGACACTATTCTGCCATCTAACTTCAGCAATGGAGCACCATTTCTCCCACTGACACCACTAATGGGGCATTATTCCTCCCTGTGATACCAGCAATGGGGCACTATTCCTCCCCCTAACACCAGATGTTTACTCCCACTGATGCCAGGAAAATTTCCACTCCCGTTGGCCAAAGTCCGGCCCTCCAAGAGTCTGCAGGACAATATACCGGCCCTTTGTTTAGAATGTTTGGAGACCCCTGTTCTAAGCAAACAAATTGTGAGTGTCATTTTAGCCAGAATCGTGCAGCTCTAATTGGCAGGCAGACCTCCTCAGCCTGGACCTGTTGGAATGTTCCCTACAACAGAAAGTGTTTCAGGACCGGGGTCACGGGGGGTATATCAGATGTGGACCTCCTGGCTTCCAGTTTTAACAACCTAGTGTTTTGGTTTTTCTCCAGAGACAAGGATCTTCTAGCAGAGGCAGTGGATGTTCTGACTTTGTGGTGTCTAGAGATGTGCACAATGGAATTTTTTTTTTATATCATTTTGTTTTGGATTCGTTAGTTAAATGGGTTGTTAAAGGTTCGTCTTTTATTTTCTAAATAGGTTCCTTTAGGCTAGTGCATTGTTTGGTCACTTACCTTTTTCTTTGATTTCCCTTCTAAAAATGTTTTTCTTTGTTTGAATTTTTCACTTTCTGTTTCTCCTCAGTAAGCTTTCTACCATCATCCGAGCGGTGGAAAGTCATTTAGAACAGCTTACTGAGGAGAAACAGGAAGTGAGAAATTCAGACAAAGAAAAAAAACATCTAGAAGGGAAATGGAAGGAAAAGGTAAGTGAACCAACAATTCACTAGCTTAACCACGTAAGACCCGGACCTTTAGGCAGGTAAAGGACCTGGCCAGGTTTTGCGATTCGACACTGCGTCGCTTTAACTGACAATTGCGCGGTCGTACGACGTGGCTCCCAAACAACAACATTGGCGTCCTTTTTCACCCACAAATAGAGCTTTCATTTGGTGGTATTTGATCACCTCTGCGTTTTTTATTTTTTGCGCTATAAACAATAATAGAGCGCCAATTTTGAAAAAAAATCAATATTTTTTACTTTTGCTATAATAAATATCCACCAAAATATATAAAAAACATTTTTTTTTCATCAGTTTAGGCCGATACGTATTCTACTAATTTTTCTAATTCGTTATTTTGTTTCGCTATTTATTTCCGATTCGTTTTGTTGGTTTTGGAAATTCGGATATATGTGAACCTAGGCGTATGCCTCATACACACGTACAGGATTTCCGACGGGGCTTAAGAGTTCCCTTCACTGGAACTAAGGGGCCAATCCCAAGCTCTGAAAAACAACCCCACACCATAATCCCCCCCCCCCCACCAAATGATTTGGACCAGTGCAGAAAGCAAGGTCCATAATAACATAGATGAGCGAGTTTGGGGTGGAGGAACTTGATGGACCTGACCTCAACCCGATAGAACACTTTTGGGATGAATTGGAGTGGAAGCCAGGCCTTCTCATCCAACATCAGTGCTTGACTTCACAAATGCACTTCACAAACATTCCCATAGACACACTCCTAAACCTTGTGGACGGCCTTCCCAGAAGGGTTGAAGCTGTTATAGCTGCAAAGGTGGGCCAACTCAATATTGAACCCCACGGACTAAGACTGGGGTGCCATTAAAGTTCATGTGTGTGCAAAGACCGGCAACCAAATACTTTTGGTAATATAGTGTGTGTGTGTATATATATATATATATATATAATATATTCTATATCAGGGATCCTCAAACTACAGCCCTCCAGATGTTGTAGAACTACACATCCCATGAGGCATTGTAACACACTGACATTCACAGACATGACTAGGCATGATGGGAATTGTAGTCCCTGAACAACTGGAGGGCCGTAGTTTGAAGACCCATGAACTATATCATACAGTGCAACCCTGGATTATGAGCATAAAACATTCCAGGAGAATGCTTGTAATCCAAAGCACTCACTCATATCAAAGCGAGTTTCCCCATAGAAGTCAATAGAAAAGAAAAAAAATAATTCCACATTCTATGGCATGCAATACCGCATGTGGCCAGAGGTGGGGGGTGCCGGAGAGACTTGGAAATGCTTGGAGATCTTTCGACTGCCCTCCTAAACCGCCAAAAGGCTCGGAAACACTCGGGAACAGTAAATCAGCGCCCCCGCACCTTTGGCCAAATGCGGTACTGCACACCGCAGAGGCTTGAAGCCTGCTTGTTTTGTGAGACAACACTCGCAAACCGAGGCAGGATTAAAAAAAAAAAAAATGATGCTTGTGTTGCGAAATGCTCGTTAACCGCGTTACTCGCAATCCGAGGCTCCACTGTACACACACACACACACACACACACAGTGTAAGATTCCTTTATGAATTGGATCATGGGCTGTCTCAGGGGAATATTTTCTACCTGCTGGCAGCCATACTAATAATTTATGTATTTTCATCAGGCAGGCAGAAGCTGATGGTGTTTTATTTTAGTTTTTCCCCTTAAATCCCTTGCGTCTCTTCCTGTTCTCTTTCATCCACAATATTGTTAAGAAAAGTTAACTGGCCGCTCGGCTCTGGCATTTTAGTTATTGAACTTCTGTCTTTGTGTACAGGTGGAAATGGATTTCTCAGAGGCGTATACTGATAGATGTTCTTCTGTCGGACATGTGGCTCGGAGAGGTGATATAAAATCCTTGAGGAACCTAATTAAAAAAGGATGCAGCGTGGATGTGCCTGATAACAGAGGATGGATGCCGATCCATGAAGCGGCTTCTTCCAGCTCGGCTCAGTGTTTACAGCTGCTAATTAGCGCAGGTAGGGGAAATAATAAAGCCTTATTAATAGGTCTGTTATGTACATTTTAAGGGTTTTCTTATTGTTTGCTGTGTGTGCTTCTTTTGATGGATCATTTTCTTTTTAATGGGCCTGTTCTGCATTAGGGAAGTTGCTCTATTTTTTATTTTTCTTGGTTAAAGCGGAGCTCTAGTTAAACAGCTAAATGCAATTTTAAAGTTAACCACCTGCCGACTGGCTCACGCAGATATACTGCGGCAGGTCAGCTCTCCTGTGTGAACTGACGTACCTGTACGTCAGTCCGTAAAAGCAGGGTAGCGCGTGCGCCCACGGAGTTTGTCCACTGGCAGCCCGCAATCGCAGCGAGGAGACAAGGCATGTAAACGAGGCATTTCCTTGTTCTGCCCAGTGATCGGGAGCAGTGATCTTTGTCATGTTTCAGTAAGCCCACCCCCCCTACAGTTGGAATACACCCATAAAACACAGTTAACCCCTTGATCAGCCCCTAGTGTTAACACCTTCCCTTCGCCGCAATGTTGCAGTCCCGCTAAAAATAAAATAAAGTCCCTAAATCTATCTCATCGTTTGTAGACACGATAACTTTTGCACAAATTAATCAATATACACCTATTGCGATTTTTTTTTTTGTACCAAAAATATGTAGTAGAATATATATCGGCCTAAACTGATGAACAAATTCGTTTTTTTTTTGTATCCGTGCTTCTCCAGTCCCCCTCCATGTCCTCCATGCTCCTTGTGTCCTCCGGTCCCCCTCTGTGCTCCTCCGGTCCCTCTCTGTGCTCCTCCGGTCCCCCTCTGTGCTCCTCCGGTCCCCCTCTGTGCTCCTCCGGTCCCCCTCTGTGCTCCTCCGGTCCCCCTCTGTGCTCCTCCGGTCCCCCTCTGTGCTCCTCCGGTCCCCCTCTGTGTCCTCTGTGCTCCTTTGGTCCCCCTCCGTGTCCTCTGTGCTCCTCCGTGTCCTCTGTGCTCCTTTGGTCCCCCTCGGTGTCCTCTGTGCTCCTTTGGTCCCCCTCGGTGTCCTCTGTGCTCCTTTGGTCCCCCTCGGTGTCCTCTGTGCTCCTTTGGTCCCCCTAGGTGTCCTCTGTGGTCCTTTGGTCCCCCTCGGTGTCCTCTGTGGTCCTTTGGTCCCCCTCGGTGTCCTCTGTGCTCCTTTGGTCCCCCTCGGTGTCCTCTGTGCTCCTTTGGTCCCCCTCGGTGTCCTCTGTGCTCCTTTGGTCCCCCTCGGTGTCCTCTGAATGAATGAATGAATGAAAACTTATATAGCGCGGCACATGCGAACTGAATCGCCTCTGGGCGCTTGTTGTTCCAGTCTCCTTTGATATCAAAAGAGAAAAGTCTTGACCTTTTTCCTAAATGCTAGGTGGTTCTCCTCCAACCGAATGCTGGTTGGTAAAGCGTTCCATAGTCTGGGACCTTGGATCGCAAATCTTCTCTCTCCTTTGGACTTGAAGTTGGCTTTCGGAACCTGGAGCAGGTTCTGATTCGTGGATCGCAAAACGCGATTTGGATTATGCGCTTTTATTAATTCGCATAAGTAAAGGGGGGCACTCTCATGGACACATCTATGGGTAAGACAGAGAGCTTTAAAAGCAATTCTATCTTTGACTGGCAGCCAATGAAGGGATCTCAGTGAAGGTGAGATGGATTCCCAGGGTTTTTTCCCAGTCACAAGTCTGGCGGCCGTATTCTGAACGACTTGCAGACGAGCGATTTGGTACTTGGGGAGGCCGAGGTAAAGGGCATTTGCATAATCCAGCCTGGAGTTTACAATAGCCCCCACCACGACCGCTAGGTGTCCTCTGTGCTCCTTTGGTCCCCCTCGGTGTCCTCTGTGCTCCTTTGGTCCCCCTCGGTGTCCTCTGTGCTCCTTTGGTCCCCCTCGGTGTCCTCTGTGCTCCTTTGGTCCCCCTCGGTGTCCTCTGTGCTCCTTTGGTCCCCCTCGGTGTCCTCTGTGCTCCTTTGGTCCCCCTCGGTGTCCTCTGTGCTCCTTTGGTCCCCCTCGGTGTCCTCTGTGCTCCTTTGGTCCCCCTCGGTGTCCTCTGTGCTCCTTTGGTCCCCCTCGGTGTCCTCTGTGCTCCTCCGTGTCCTCTGTGCTCCTCCGTTCCTCTGTGCTCCTTTGGTCCCCCTCCGTTTCCTCTGTGCTCCTTTGGTCCCCCTCCGTGTCCTCTGTGCTCCTCCGGTCCCCCTCCGTGTCCTCTGTGCTCCTCCGGTCCCCCTCCGTGTCCTCTGTGCTCCTCCGGTCCCCCTCCGTGTCCTCTGTGCTCCTCCGGTCCCCCTCCGTGTCCTCTGTGCTCCTCCGGTCCCCCTCCGTGTCCTTTGTGCTCCTTTGGTCCCCCTCCGTGTCCTCTGTGCTCCTTTGGTCCCCCTCGGTGTCCTCTGTGCTCCTCCGTGTCCTCTGTGCTCCTTTGGTCCCCCTCGGTGTCCTCTGTGCTCCTTTGGTCCCCCTCCGTGTCCTCTGTGCTCCTTTGGTCCCCCTCCGTGTCCTCTGTGCTCCTTTGGTCCCCCTCCGTGTCCTTTGTGCTCCTTTGGTCCCCCTCCGTGTCCTTTGTGCTCCTTTGGTCCCCCTCCGTGTCCTCTGTGCTCCTTTGGTCCCCCTCCGTGTCCTCTGTGCTCCTTTGGTCCCCCTCCGTGTCCTCTGTGCTCCTTTGGTCCCCCTCCGTGTCCTCTGTGCTCCTTTGGTCCCCCTCCGTGTCCTCTGTGCTCCTTTGGTCCCCCTCCGTGTCCTCTGTGCTCCTTTGGTCCCCCTCCGTGTCCTCTGTGCTCCTTTGGTCCCCCTCCGTGTCCTCTGTGCTCCTTTGGTCCCCCTCCGTGTCCTCTGTGCTCCTTTGGTCCCCCTCCGTGTCCTCTGTGCTCCTCCGGTCCCCCTCCGTGTCCTCTGTGCTCCTCCGGTCCCCCTCCGTGTCCTCTGTGCTCCTCCGGTCCCCCTCCGTGTCCTCTGTGCTCCTCCGGTCCCCCTCCGTGTCCTCTGTGCTCCTCCGCCCCCCTCCGTGTCCTCTGTGCTCCTCCGGTCCCCCTCCGTGTCCTTTGTGCTCCTTTGGTCCCCCTCCGTGTCCTCTGTGCTCCTTTGGTCCCCCTCGGTGTCCTCTGTGCTCCTCCGTGTCCTCTGTGCTCCTCCGGTCCCCCTCCGTGTCCTCTGTGCTCCTCCGGTCCCCCTCCGTGTCCTCTGTGCTCCTCCGGTCCCCCTCCGTGTCCTCTGTGCTCCTCCGGTCCCCCTCCGTGTCCTCTGTGCTCCTCCGGTCCCCCTCCGTGTCCTCTGTGCTCCTTTGGTCCCCCTCGGTGTCCTCTGTGCTCCTCCGTGTCCTCTGTGCTCCTTTGGTCCCCCTCCGTGTCCTCTGTGCTCCTTTGGTCCCCCTCCGTGTCCTCTGTGCTCCTTTGGTCCCCCTCCGTGTCCTTTGTGCTCCTTTGGTCCCCCTCCGTGTCCTTTGTGCTCCTTTGGTCCCCCTCCGTGTCCTTTGTGCTCCTTTGGTCCCCCTCCGTGTCCTCTGTGCTCCTTTGGTCCCCCTCCGTGTCCTCTGTGCTCCTTTGGTCCCCCTCCGTGTCCTCTGTGCTCCTTTGGTCCCCCTCCGTGTCCTCTGTGCTCCTTTGGTCCCCCTCCATGTCCTCTGTGCTCCTTTGGTCCCCCTCCGTGTCCTTTGTGCTCCTTTGGTCCCCCTCCGTGTCCTTTGTGCTCCTTTGGTCCCCCTCCGTGTCCTTTGTGCTCCTTTGGTCCCCCTCCGTGTCCTCTGTGCTCCTTTGGTCCCCCTCCGTGTCCTCTGTGCTCCTTTGGTCCCCCTCCGTGTCCTCTGTGCTCCTTTGGTCCCCCTCCGTGTCCTCTGTGCTCCTTTGGTCCCCCTCCGTGTCCTTTGTGCTCCTTTGGTCCCCCTCCGTGTCCCTTGTGCTCCTTTGGTCCCCCTCCGTGTCCCTTGTGCTCCTTTGGTCCCCCTCCGTGTCCTCTGTGCTCCTTTGGTCCCCCTCCGTGTCCTCTGTGCTCCTTTGGTCCCCCTCCGTGTCCTCTGTGCTCCTTTGGTCCCCCTCCGTGTCCTTTGTGCTCCTTTGGTCCCCCTCCGTGTCCTCTGTGCTCCTTTGGTCCCCCTCCGTGTCCTCTGTGCTTCTTTGGTCCCCCTCCGTGTCCTCTGTGCTCCTTTGGTCCCCCTCCGTGTCCTCTGTGCTCCTTTGGTCCCCCTCCGTGTCCTCTGTGCTCCTTTGGTCCCCCTCCGTGTCCTCTGTGCTCATCAGGGGCGAAGGGTTACTGTTTGCCTAGCCTGTGTTTTGGTCTACTATGTGTGGTGCTTTTACTAAGGGAAGTAATGGATTTTATAACCTGCTGTGCATTGAAAGGAAATCGTATTACTCACCCACTAACAGGCTCTGCCTTGTTTACATACGCAGGGCTCTGCCTTGTTTACATACGCAGGGCTCTGCCTTGTTTACATACGCAGGGCTCTGACTTGTTTACATACGCAGGGCTCTGACTTGTTTACATACGCAGGGCTCTGTCCTGTGTAAATCCATGATGGATCGATCGGGGTTATATGGTCGGCAAGCGGTTAAGGATAAATATCACTCTAATCCACCCCCTAATTGCAGCAATGTGGGGAATCGCGTGTTGTGATTGTTGTGTCTTTGCATTTGCACCATACTAATAATACACATTCTTCCTTCCCATAGCTTCATCCAAGTCATATGTCAAATCAAAAACATTTGAAGGTGAAACCGCACTGCATCTTGCAGCCAAGTGTGGGAGCGTACAGTGCGCTAAACTTCTTGTTCGAGCTGGCGCTGATCCCAGCGATCTGACCAATGACGAAACAACGCCACTTTTCTTAGGTAAGTAAATAACACTAAAACTTAAAGTGAATGAAAACCCACCACTCTCATCCTTTCTAAACTCCTGCCATAGTGCTGATCTATAAGGATATAGATGCCTCCTGCATGTATCCTTACCTGTCAAATGTCTCCCCTCTGTCTGTTTATAAGAACTGAAAAAAACGCAGATTCTGTGGGCGGGTCTGTTGTCTGGAGCTCAGTGGGTGGAGTCGTGATGTCAGTAGACTCCCCACCCTCCTCTACACTCCCCTTGTCAACATGCATTTTCTTCTGTGTATTGCTTACACTAAATTCTGCTATGAATGATCACTAACATCCAGTAAAAATCCAGAAAAGTAACCACATGACTTCAGAAAAGGAGTGGGGGTGGGAATTAAAAAATAATGCCTGTCTCCAGGCTAGTGCATGAGATATGTAAATAACCAGTCACTCACAGCAAGGGGGAAGAATGGACAATAAAAGAGGATTACTCAGAGCTAGTTTAACTCTGTGTGCCAAGACTGGGCACAGATGATAGGAAATCTTATACTCTACATTGTGACATCAAAAAAAAAAATCGGGTTTACATCCACTTTAAGCCCCAGTCCACACTGTGATACGACTTTGCATGTGACTCTTGATGTATTAACCTCTTAAGCTCCTGAAGATTTACCCCCTTAATGACCAGGCCATTTTTTGCTATACGGCACTGCGTTTTTTTAACTGACAATTGCGCTTTTAACAGTCGAGTAACGCTGTACACAAATAAAATGTATGTCCTTTTTTCCCCCACAAATAGAGCTTTCTTTTGGTGGTATTGGATCAAAAATAAAAAATATTGATTTTTTTTTCAAAATTGTCGGACTTTTTTGTTTATAGCGCAAAAAATTAAAACCGCAGAGGTGATCAAATGCCACCAAAAGAAAGCTCTATTTGTGTAAAAAAGAGGAAGCCAATTTTGTCTGGGAGCCACGTCGCACGACCGCACAATTGTCTGTTAAAGCGACGCAGTGCCGAATCGCAACCTGGCTGGGTCCTTTAGCTGCCTAAAGGTCCGGGTCTTAGGTGGTTTAAAATAATCCAGAAAAATAAAAACACCTGCAAGGGAAGGGCATCATTTTTTGACACTTTTTTGGGAACCAGTGAAACTAATACAGTGATTAGTGCTAAAAATGTGCACTGTGCTACTGACACTGGGAAGGAGTTAAATATCAGGGGCGATCAAAGGGTTAAATGTGTGCCTAGCTGGTGTTATTTTACTGTGGGGGAGGTGCTGGTACTAGGGGAAAGAAAGAAAAAAGGGGGGTGCATCAAACTAGTGCACAAAAAAGCCCCCCATTATTACAATAAACAATGTCCCAATATACCAGGTGACCACCACCCTATGAGAGTAGTTTCAATAGACGAGTATAGTTTTTAGTCAGTTGGGCCCTAGGGATTCTAGGGGTTATGTTGGTGAGCAATGTTTGGTGTCCCTGTATGTGTGGATGTGTGTTGAGGGGTATCCAGCCAGCTAATTTACTGTGACAGCAAATACACCTGCGCTTCCTGGTGGTATGGGTCTGTCATGCGCCGCGCACTAGGGAAGTGCGGGTTAGAATGCAGGAGGTACCCGCACTTCCTGGTTGTGGGACAGCGTGCGTCCCAATAGACACATCAGGATGCCTGCCGTTCACAGTCCTACCACTGCCCATGTCGTCCTGCGAGGAGTTGCCGGTTTGGGGTAAGGAGTTTCTGATTCCCACCCCTAGATAATGTTGTAGCTGGTTCTTGTCCATTAGAGGGTGCATATAGGTACACTACTGGACACTAAGGGGTTGGCGTCATGGTGTCCCCACTTTGACCACCATGCTTGTACCTACTGGCTACCTCTCAGGGAGTGGGAACGTTGGAGTTCCATCCCCATGGGCTTGCTGATTGATGGTCACCTGGGCTGGGGCCTCTTTGCACAAGTACACACACACATATTTATTCAAGGGCACACAGGAGAGAGAGCTACCACAGACCACCTAGGCTCTGAAGAAAGAGGTATGCCCCAGAAACGTGTCAGCCATCCCGTTGTTTGAGGTATCATTTGATCCTCCTTCTTATCAAGGTCTATTGGCAGGTGCCATGACATCCATCGTATCTGTTTGAAAAGCGCTTACCTAAGCTTCTTTTGTGAGTAGGATCATTGCTTTTATTCTATTTTTAATAAAACTTTTAAGTGGTAATGCACTAGGTCGGTGCGCCTTCCTTTTTTCTTTCTTTTTCCAGCCATATGAACACTGTTTGTTTTGAGGAAGGCTGCAAGACTCTAGACCTTGCCTTAAGACTGGACTACACTACCCGGGTTTGGCGAAACACTATCGCGCAGGAGAATTTTGTTTCACGGTACTAGGGGAAGACATGGATCCATGTCCCTGCTTTGCAGAGACACAGGAACCTTGTTTACATAGGCAGACTGCCATTCTGCCTGTGTATTGAATGATCTGCAGAGGGCACCGAGTCCATGGTAGCTGCCCATCTGCGCTCGCTGTGAATAATCATGAATAGTACCCACTACCCGGCAGTGCATGATCGCGTAGCTGAAGTTAGAAGCTGATTGACTACCATGTACTGTACAACTGCACCAGACTGTGCGTGCTCCAGTTTTTAAAAAGTCTCCCCTAATGGGTCATTCTATTTGCCAGGATCCTCATAAAACTGAGACACTTATGATCTGGTCGGTACCATAATAAAATGGGTTGTCTGTATTTCATATCTGGAAGATGAACCTGTGTCGGGGGAAAATGATATTTGTTGTACTGGGTGTACTCATTGCTACTTTAACAAAGTGGGACAAGAGCCGGCTTATCCTGTGTTGTTCACTCATCCATTTAACAAATGGCTGACCTCTGCCCTTTAACTCCAGTACTTATCCAGAGGTCAGGATGATCATTTTTTGTGGTCATATTTACAATCGGTTATCTCACCGCAGACCTCAAATGCTTTTTGCTGTGCTTGTCAATGTCTTTGAATGCTCTTTAGCTGTGTTCTTTTTCTGTCGTGTCTTATTTAGATACCGGTAATTTGTGTACATCCCCTCCAAACCCATCCAGGTCTAACCTCTGACATACTCATTATTCTTGGAGATCTCAAAACACCAAATTAGCAGTATACCAGCTGGATATAAAATGCTTACTAGGCATTGACGTTGCCTGAAGCCAGTGGCAGCTGGTGCTCAAATTGTTTTGGGGGCACAAACAAACTGAAGAAAAACCATCAACGCAGCCACTGTGCCCATCAATTGCCGCTACTGTGTCCCATCCATTGCCGCTACTGTGTCCCATCCATTGCCGCTACTGTGCCCATCAACTGCTGCCAGTGTGCCCATCAATTGCCATCACTGTGCCCCATCAAATGCTGCCAGTGTGCCCATCAATTTCCGCTACTGTGTCCCTTAATTGCCGCTAATGTGCCCCATCAAATGCTGCCAGTGTGTATTACCCACCTGCCCAGGCACTTGCCTGTCTCAGTGGGGCAGCGGGTCACGGTGGTGTCCTCCCACACCGCCGTGTGTGTCCTCTGCTATGATTGGACGCAGGTTTCCAATCACAGCGCCTGTCATTTCAGCCAATCAGGTGACAGGTAACAGACCCAAGCACTTTTTTTGGGGCCGCAAACAAACTGAAAAAAAAAAAACCCTATGAAGCGCAGCCGCTGTGCCCATGAAGCGCAGCCGCTGTGCCCATGAAGCGCAGCCGCTGTGCCCATGAAGCGCAGCCGCTGTGCCCATGAAGCGCAGCCGCTGTGCCCATGAAGCGCAGCCGCTGTGCCCATGAAGCGCAGCCGCTGTGCCCATGAAGCGCAGCCGCTGTGCCCATGAAGCGCAGCCGCTGTGCCCATAAAGCTCAGCCGCTGTGCCATCAAACTCAGCCACTGTGCAATTGCTGCTACTGTGCCCATCAATTGCCGCCAGTGTGCCCATCAATTACTGACATTGTGCGGATCAATTGCCTCTACTGTGCCCATCAATTGCTGCTACTGTGCCCATCAATTGCCGTTATTGTGCCCATCAATTGCTACTACGGTGCCCCATCAAATGCTGCCAGTGTACATTGCCCATCCATAACTTACCTGTCTCGGTGGGGCAGCGGGTCACGTCCTATGGTTTTAATCAGGTGCTTTCAAAAAATACCCCACTGATGTAATTCGGTAGCCGGCACCGGAAAAGGAGTCGGGCACCTGAATACACACGGTCGGAATTTCCGACAACAACTTTTTTTGTTGGACAATTTAAGAACCAGCTCTCAAATTTTTGTTGTCGGAAATTCCGACAGCAAATGTCCGTTGGAGCCTAAACACGGTCAGATTGTACCGTGTACCGTGTGTACGCTGCATTAAGCTGAGCTAACCGATGAGAGCATATAAATCAGTAGAAAGAATTTTCTCTTTTGTTTTGTTGCTTTTGCTTCAGGAGTCCCCCCCAGCCCCCCCCTTTCCTTTCACATGTAAAATATACTCATACCCAATGTGACACTTAAGTTTAAGGATAGCCTCAATATTCAGCTTACACCACAAATGACCGAGACGTATGGCATCTGCAGTCCCCGTCCCAAATTGCAGCCCCAGCCATGGAATTTATGTTACAATTTTTGAATCAATGATCTGGTAAACAGCGGCGTCCTTCCTGACGAACGTGACCTTTCTACGGAGTTTATGGAGTTTTGCCGGTTCAAGAATCACAAATCTACATTATTGATGGCGGCGGTTTCACTGTGTTCTGTTCTCCTTCTGTCGCTGAAGTTACAGCTATAGATTTGCTGAACAGGTTCTAATGTTTGTAATGGACTTGATTCTGTCTTTCTATTACTGCACAATTTGTACCAATAACGCAAACGCCCGGTGGTTATAAAAAGCTGCAGATACTAATGTACTCTGGGGGTCATTAAAGGACAAGTCCACTTTTGTGGGAAATAAAAAAAAATATAGCAAATAAAGAAAATTAATATAGTAAATACCATTGCTACACAGCCATATTGTAACTTAAAGTGGATGTAAACCCGATTCCAGCTGGGCACATATATCGTATAGAAAAAGGTGTATCACGGCCTATAGAACACCTCCCAGCGCCTGTCAGAAAACACTAGCAAGGAACTAAATATATAGAAAATATAACCAAAAACGTTAAATACTAAATTGGTTGGCTAAAAAGCGAAACCAATAAAGAAAAAGCAGCTATTTAAAATATAAACAGATATATAGAATAATGGTACATAAACTAAACATAACATTAAAAATGTCAAAAAATAGTACAAGAACCATAAACAGCGCTGGTGATAATAGTCCAGTGTAGATCCTAAAAGGAAGGGTATCACCTCTACACTACAGTGCAATAAAAATAGCAGAGTGAAAAATAAGGGTAAGTCCGTTGATAGTTGATTTTAAAGATAGGATAGCAAGCACCTTCCACCTATATTCTTGATCACCACGTGGGACTAAAAATCCCCCTCTGGGGTACGCACTCACCGAAAACCCCTAAGGGTAAAGCAGTATATGGATATCCACAGAGTAATAACGCTCTTCACAATAGAAGGGATCCGGTCACATGTCTACGGGTCTCCAGATAGTACAAAAAAACACAGGAAAAGGCACATAGCGTAATTCCGTTTTTAATGAAACACACAGGAGAACCCACATAAGTAACCCTTCAAACAATGCACGTACATAAATAGATAAAATAAGTGCCTATAATCACCCTCTCCAACGAGAGAAAAGAGCCGTGCTGTCCCGATGTATGAACCGACTTCCGGCACTTCCTGGTTACAGACGCGGCTCAGGTGGAGCGCACGTGTCACTTCCTGGCGTCGTTGAAGCCACTCCCCATTAGGGAGTGGCTTCAACGACGCCAGGAAGTGACACGTGCGCTCCACCTGAGCCGCGTCTGTAACCAGGAAGTGCCGGAAGTCGGTTCATACATCGGGACAGCACGGCTCTTTTCTCTCGTTGGAGAGGGTGATTATAGGCACTTATTTTATCTATTTATGTACGTGCATTGTTTGAAGGGTTACTTATGTGGGTTCTCCTGTGTGTTTCATTAAAAACGGAATTACGCTATGTGCCTTTTCCTGTGTTTTTTTGTACTATCTGGAGACCCGTAGACATGTGACCGGATCCCTTCTATTGTGAAGAGCGTTATTACTCTGTGGATATCCATATACTGCTTTACCCTTAGGGGTTTTCGGTGAGTGCGTACCCCAGAGGGGGATTTTTAGTCCCACGTGGTGATCAAGAATATAGGTGGAAGGTGCTTGCTATCCTATCTTTAAAATCAACTATCAACGGACTTACCCTTATTTTTCACTCTGCTATTTTTATTGCACTGTAGTGTAGAGGTGATACCCTTCCTTTTAGGATCTACACTGGACTATTATCACCAGCGCTGTTTATGGTTCTTGTACTATTTTTTGACATTTTTAATGTTATGTTTAGTTTATGTACCATTATTCTATACATATATCGTATAAGCTGAGTTTTTCATCACCTTTTTTTGTGTGCTGAAAATGCCCCCCTCGGCTTATACTCGAATCACCTTTTTGCGCCTAATCTCCCGAACTTGGGGGACCCGGTACTGGCCGGCCATAGGTCCCCTGGACACAAGTGTCCAGGGGACCTACGGCCGGGGAGCACTGATTTTTCAAAGCTGGGCACCCCTTCCATAGACTCCCATGTTAAACAATAATTTCTCCAGTGACTTTGGGGACCCTGTACCGGTCTGTCGTAGGTCCCCTGGACCCGGAACTTGGCACACATGTAGCGCCAGTTCTCCTCTACAAGTGTGCAGTTTGTTGTCTGGGGGACCTATGGCTAAGGAGCAAAGATTTTTCAAAGCCGGGCACTCCTTCCATGGACTCCCATGTTAAACGTCAGTCTAGTCATGGGCACAGGGAGGCATGGGCACAGTGAGGCATACACATGGACCCAGTGAGGCATGCAGATGGATACCCTAGGCTTGTAGTTAAGTCAATAAGTTTTACCATTTTTTTGTGGTAAAATTAAGTGCCTCGGCTTGTATTCGGGTCAGCTTATACTCAAGTATATACGGTATCTGCAGTGTTTTGTTATCTCTCTTCAAAGAGCCAAGTCCCGTAGCTCTCTCCTGACCCGTTCCTCTGTTATCAGCCCGATAACTCCTGACAAATTCTCGGACACATCAGATAAAAGCAGCCTGACATTTCTGTCCGGGGAGGTTGCTAACATAGATAAGCAGGGAGCAGGTCTTATTACAAAACACCTCTGACAGCCTATGATGAGATTGGGTGTGTGCCTTTCCTCCAATCAGCAATGTTAGCTATCTTGGCTAAAACAGTCCAGACATCACACTATGTGTTAACCAGGAAGAGAAGATTTTCTAAAAAGATCTGAACTTTCTAAACAGTATAAATGTGAAGACAGCAGATATAAATGTAAAACATATGTAGGGAGATTTGGTTCATCTCTGTGTATGATCTGAGGCTGTTCACTTCACTGTTTGTATGGAGCGTTTACATCCACTTTAATGTTATTAAAAATGTCCTTTCTTTTTCAAACTGCAGCCATTGTAATTTCATGTAAAATGCAATACGGCTACCTGTAGACAGTTGGTGCGCAGAACAGCCCCAAAAATGTAATTTCCTGCTTGGGTGAAGAACTCTGTACTAATAACAAATGCGGTTTTAGGCATAATCTCAGAATGAAAATAGAGCCTGTAAGCCGCACACAAAACAATCCCATACAGGACACATACACACCGGTGCATTTCGCCATGCCCAGGGCTTATGCCGCGTACACGCAACCGTTTTTCGGGATGTAAAAAACAACATTTTTAATGGCCTAGAAAAAAACAACGTTTTTTTCAACCCGATTATTGTTAAACCGGCCTTGCCTACACACACGATCATGAAAAAAAAAATGCTCTAGCAAAGAGCGGTGATGTACAGCACGTACGACAGCACTATAAAGGGGAAGTTTCATTCGAATGGCGCCACCCTTGGGGCTTTTGCTGATTTTGTGTTAGTAAAAGACGATTTGCGCTTTTCAGTCTGTTACAGTGTGATGAATGTGCTTACTCCATTACGAACGCTAGTTTTAACCGGAACGAGCGCTCCCATCTCATAACTTGCTTCTGAGCATGTGTGTTTTTTTTAGAGCATGTTCTAAATTTTTACTGCCCATTTTTTACGTTGTGAAAAATGCTCTGGAGCCCACACACGATCGTTTTTAATGACATTAAAAAAAAGTCATTTTTTTACAACCCGAAAAACGGTTGTGTGTACGCGGCATTAGTCTTGATGGTCTCCAAGATTAAGTCCCGTGGGCAGGGTGAAACACTTCGGGGTATGTGGCTGGGAGGGACTAACAATGCTGTCATCTCTCTGATGTTCTGAATTGCTTGGGATTTCTAATTCTTCAACTCTGGGAGCCAGTTAGATGGACTTTTAACCCAGCCTGCATCCTGGATGGAGTCCACAGCACACTGGTGCTTCTGGCCCTTCACTCCTGCCTAGTGACCCTACTATTTTCCGCTCTGTTGCCCCCCCCCCCAAACATACCTCACGGCACCCACTTCCGCTGGAACAAGATAATTACCAGTATAGTTCATTATTTGTGAAGATATACAAGAGTTGGACACCATAATGGAAACATAAGGTAAAAGAACAAAATACGGTGTTGGGGACCACCTTTGGCATCCAAGATGGCCTGAATTCTCCTGGGAATTGAAAACTATAAGTCTTGAATGGTGGATAATACCACTCTTCATGCAAAATCATTCCAGTTCTTACAGAGATGCCAGAGGTGGAAAATGAGCCCTGACCTTGTACTCTAAAATCGACCATTGTAGCTATATGATATTAAGGTATAGCTACTGCCGCTCCCAGGGACGATGGGAGACTTCATCCGCATACTCGTTAAACCACAATTTGACAACTGTGTGAATCGGAGCATTATCGTCTTGGCAAATCATGTAGTGTTTCCATATTTTTGTCCAACCTCTGAATTGCGCTTTGCCTTTATTTCCCAACAGACTTTTTACTACCTACTAACCTCCATTACTTGATTTCTCTTTGTAATGGGAGGGCCGTGGGACCCAGAAGCTCTTACGGAATATGAGCAGGAAATAATGGACATATCTTGGATTGCTTTAACATGGGACAGTAATGGTAATTCATGTATTGCAGGATATATTGAAATATTATAGGTGGTTGATTCTGAAACCAACAGGTCAATAGGAGAGTGACTCATTCAATGTGGAACATAGACTGTTAAGGGGGTAATTAAGTCTGCTACTGTCATGTAAACTAGCCTTAATCTGTCTTCTAAAGACCTTTTCATTGTGTTATGCTAATTGTATTGTGTGAAGTTCTATTGATGATAATGTGTGTTGTGCGTTGGCACAATCTAAAGGTCAGATGTCTGACTTATGTTTACTAAAGGAATGTGTATTGTATAGAAGATGAGAGAAGTCGGAGTCTGATGTCTGACTTGTCAGCTGTAGCTTATTAGCTTGTGTAGATTATCTCGGTGCCAAAAAGTCTGACTAAAGATGTGTATTGGGCTCCTTGTGTCATGCTGTGAGTGGAGTTCAGTCATTGTTCATATTTGGTTGCTGACTGTATATAAGAGCCTGAGTTTTCCCATTTAAAGTCTATCCATTTTGAACCAGAGAACAGAGCTGTGTCTCGTTTCTGGGGAATCCATATGAGCCGTGTTCGCCTGCTGGATCGTGTTGATAAGCTGTCGCGGGTTGGTGGAATGGAATGGAATATCGTAAACGGCGTTAACCCCTGACCGTTAGGCCCCGTACACAAGAGCAAATAGATCTGTTCAAATCGGTCGGACAGACCGATTTGAACAGATCTGTCTGCTGGGATGTATTGGTTTGATCGTGATCAAACCAAAATCCCCGCCGGCAGACAGCGCGCTGACGTGTCGGTGACGTTGACGCCGCCACGTCACCGCACCAGGAAGTAAAACAGTTCCGCGCATGCGTCGAATCCATTCGACGCATGTGCGAGCAGATATGTCTGCTGGTTAGCTTACTAACCAGCAGACATATCGGTCCGACGGGTTCCCAGCCGACAGATTTCAAAGCATGCTTTGAAATCTGTCCAGTGGCCAAATCCGTCTGTTTGCCCGTACACACGATCAAATCTGTCTGCTGAAACGGTCTGGCAGAACGTTTCCAGCAGACAGATTTGATCGTGTGTACGAGCAGAGCTGTATCCTGGCCTAGGCCAACAAGGCCCAGGCCTAGGGCAGCACTTTGCAGTGGGGCAGCAGGAAAAGAGTCCCCACCGGCTTGCTTTACACTGTTAGGAAAATTAGTCTAGCTCCCCCATAAAGCGGCCGCACTGCTTCTGGTATGCGGGCGGCCGGCTTTCCGCAACTGTGGAGGGGGGGGGGGGGGCGCTTCCAATTTTGACTGTTTTATCATCCTGGACCACAAACCTTCCTCGCTGTGCTGTATGTTTCTGCTGCACCATCTACTTAAAGTAGAACTATAGGCAACAATTTTTTTTTCATTTTGGGTAGAGTAAGGGAGGGTTATTGCCCCTGCCAGTTTAGGCCCTCAGAACTAGTGTCCTCACCCGATAATTTCAGGGCAGGTCTTAAACACAGGGTGTGGCTGTGACAGGAAGGGGTGGGTCATATTTAAATTAGGGGGTGCACGAGTTTATTCAGGCCTAGGGCAGCACAAAACCTAAATACACCTCTGTGTACGAGGCCTTACACTCTTTTTCTTAGTTTTACTATTGCACCTGTAGCGGATGGTTGCTACTAGTTACTAACATCCGCCATATCACCCTGCTGCCAGACCTTCATCTATCACCTCAGAGACAATGAACAGTCATTTGCGTTGTTTTGTTTTTTGTTTATTGGGAGATATACTGTAACTTGATTGGGGAAAAGTGGTTATGGGATGCCCATAGAACATGTTGCTTTGCCATCATATTAAAGTAATTGAAAGGCTAGATTTGAGCCTTGAAAAACTGATGAACCCTAACCCAAGCAAAACCCATGCAGACTATTGCTCTTCATCTGCATCAACTCCTGCAGGACTTCTCTCCTCCTGCACAAAACTTCCATTGTAAACTGTTATGCCGCGTACACGCGATCACTTTATGTGATGAAAAAAAACGACGTTTTCTGTGAAGTAAAAAACAACGTTTTTGAAACTTCAATTTTCAAAGACGACGTTGCCTACACACCATCGTTTTTTCACAATGCCCTAGCAAAGCGAGGTTACGTTCACCACTCTTTTCCATTGAAGCTCGCTTCATAACTAGCTTCTGGGCATGCGCGGGTTGAAAAACGTTGTTTTAAACGACGTTTTTTGCTACACGCAGTGATTTTTTTTTCACACAAAAAACAACGTTTTGGAAAAACGACACAAAAAATTGAAGCATGCTTCAATTTTTTTTTGTCGTTTTTCACAAGACATAAAACAACGTTTTCCCCCACACACGGTCGTTTAAATTGACATTTTTAAAAAGTGGCTGTGAAAACGCCAGTGGAAATGAAGCCTTAAAACGTCTCAGCCATCTACAGCTCAAAAACGTCATGGTGGGCATGAGGCCATAGACTAACGTGGACAGGTGTTTTTAGGCTGCAAAAAACGCCCAGAAAAGTGGCTGTAAAAACGCCAGTGGAAATGAGCCTGCACCCGAAGGCCTCATCGATTTGACATAACTCCCACAGTCTCTCCTCTGGCCTCGCAGCCAGCTCTCCTGGCATGCCTCTTCCAGAAATCCACCGTGTCACACTCACCAACCTTCACTTGCCCCATCAATTATAGAGAACTTTAACTGGACATGCATTCCAATAGCTTCTCCAGCCCCTCTGTTCCAGGACACCTCCTCCATGACTGTGTAAGGATGAAGCTCCCCCTCCCAGCTCTCCCAGGCTTCTCCACTGGGCCTTGCACCCCCCCCCCCCACCAGAAGGGGATGGGGCCTCTGCTGCTTTCTAGCACTCCATTCTCCACATCACCCGGCTGACAACTCCTCCACAATGAGCTGGTACCTCAGCTTATATGGAAGGCCTGCCCCCTGCCAATTCCAGTTGGGGATTGGTCAGGGCTCCTGACATGAGCTCCCTGTCACTCCAGTCCTGTGCCCTGCCTCCTTCCAGAACATTCTCCCTGGAAGCAGGGGAGGCGTCTCAGAACTAAAGCACAGGTGGTCACACCCACTGCTACACTAATCACTCCCTGCCCCCAGATCAAAACAAGCAGGCCTAGCCTGAAGCATAGACCTGCCTAAATTTACCTACGCTGGCAGCTACCTCACAAAAAATCCTCACTCTAGCACAGTGGTTCTCAACCTTCTAGTGCCGTGACCCCTTGATAACATTTCCAAAGTTTTGGAGACCCCTAACATAAAATTATTTTTGTAGTGTAGGTTGTCAGCACCCAAGGCAAGACAAGTAATTTGCGCCCCTTACCCACGGACATTTAGCCTCCCTGAGTCCCTTCCACTTGTTCAGTATTAAAAGCCATTATTGTACAATTTAGGATGTACCACGCTTTCTCTTTGTTCTCCTTTCTTTCCCTTTTTATCTCTCTCAATCCTAATTTCTTGTCCCCTCCCCATCCCTCTCTCTAGCCATCTTTGTTCTCTTATTCTTTCTTTTCCTTTTTTCTTTTGTTCCTCCCCCTCTTTTCCTCAACCTTCTATGTATTCTCTATTTTTATTCCTACTCCTACTCCTTGGCAGTGCTGGCGGGGCATTGGGATGAGTGGCAATGCCGGTGGGAGTTCTGATCAGCCAACTTAGGTGCTCTTGATCAAGGTCATCTGCTGATCTGAGAACTGTAGTAGGGACTTTTAACATCAACTATAATCACAGGTAGTGTTACTCACTGTGTTTCTGGCTTCACAGTGTCTCTGACTTTGTGGTGTCTCTTTTAGCAGTGACACCTATGCCGAAATCAGGAGATAGGGTCTCCTCCAGCCCCTCCCACTTCACATTCCTCACCAGTCAGCTGACCTCTAGTCTGCCCCCCAGCCATGCCGTGAACAGAATGGGTGGCTGCGAAGAGGCTGAGTAAGCTGCCACGGGCTCCAGGAACAGCCCAGCTGGGCATCCACAAAATGGCTGGGAAAGTGGTTCCAGCTTCAGAAACAGCCCAGGATTCGGTGACCCCTGGCAAATCATCATTTGACCCCCAGGTTGAGAACCACTGCTCTAGCTCCTACCTACAGTAGAGGGTGCTACATACCTTTCTATGTACAACGATTTACACATTTTTTATTTTATTTGTCTTTCCCCAGAAAACAGTCCTCCAGCATGGGCACCAAAGTATTTCCAACCTGCCTGTTTTCTATGAGATTTTAGAGACTGCGGCTCTTTTAAGCATCGCATGCCTACTGTGCACCTAATCCGCCTCCAGTATTTATCATTACTTTAATGGCCATGTACGGTCTTCTCAGTAGGTGATGTGTTCTTGGAATCGTCAGCGCCTTCACAAAGCAAGCCAAGCAACACGTCCTCTATTATCCCATCTCTTGTATTTTGCCAGGTGTTTGTGGCACACTGAAGACTATTGTTCCCGTGACATGAACATCGAACAAACACCTACTATTACACATACATTACCTTAACATTTGTGTCATTCGCTAAACTGGGTTTAGCAAAAGGTTTATCAGCTAAGCAAGGTTGCTAAGTGACTGCCGACGTTCTGTCATTGTGAATATCTTCTCACATCTTCACCGATGAGGGCAACCCAGCGCTCGAAGATTTCCACCAACTCCATCTACCTTCCTCTCATGTGTTCTATGCCAACTCCTTTGCCTAATGAGTAGTTTTGTGTGCTGATTTGCCAGTTGATAGTTTATTTCCTGTCAATGTTCTCTAAATAGCCAGGAATGTCCTGCAAAAACAAATTCTAACTTTATTTTGGAATCGGCAAAATGTATCTAAAGGTACACCCTAGTCCTATACCAATTTTTCTTAACCACTTGCTTACTGGGCACATAAACCCCCTTCGTGCCAAGGCGAAATTTCAGCTTCCGGCACTGCGTCGCTTTAACTGACAATTGCGCGGTCGTGCAACGTGGCTCCCAAACAAAATTGACGTCCTTTTTTCCCCACAAATAGAGCTTTATTTTGGTGGTATTACAATAACATGCCGTCCAAAGACGTCAACCCGGCACTTGAGAGCCGCGCTGTGGACGTCTTTTGTCCATAGCGCTGATCTCAAGTGGTTAAAGCAGTGTTTCTCAATTCCAGTCCTCACGTCCCCCCAACAGGTCATGTTTTCAGGAATTCCCTCAGATGAAAAGGCTGTGGTGATTACTAAGGCAGTGAAACTGATCAAATCACCTGTGGAATGGAAATCCTGAAAACCTGACCTGTTGGGGGGGCCTGAGGACTGGAATTGAGAAACACTGGGTTAAAGTGACACTAAAGGTTCACGTTTAGAAAAATAAAAATAACAAACATGTCATACTTACCTCCACTGTGCAGCTTGTTTTGCACAAAGTGGCCCCAAACGTCCTCTTCTGGGGTCCCTTATCAGCTCTCGCAGGTCCTCCCCGCAATAGGTAACCCCCTCTGGGAAGCTCTCTCCCGTGGGGGTTACCTTGAGGGCCCGCTCCTGTGTCATACACTTGGCGTCCATAGACACAGAGTGTATGACTTGGCCCCCCGCCCCCCGGCGGCCACTTCATTAGATTTGATTGACAGCAGCGGGAGCTAATGGCTGCGCTCCTATCAATCTATCCAATGAAGAGCCGGAGGGAGAACGACGCAGGATCACACCCACGGAAGTTCAGGGCTCAAGTAAGTAAAATGGGGGCTGGTGGGGGGGGGCGACGGATAGGATGCAGTAAGGTGAAAAAAAAAGGAGGCTTTACAACCCCTTCAACCACTTCAGCCCCGGACCATATGACCTTGCCACTTTTTGCGATTTGGCACTGCGTCGCTTTAACTGACAATTGCGCGGTCGTGCGACGTGGCTCCCAAACAAAATTGGCGTCCTTTTTTTCCTACAAATAGAGCTTTCTTTTGGTGCGGCTTTTTATTTTTTGCGCTATAAACAAAAATAGAGCGACAATTTTGAAAAAAATATGAATATTTTTTACTTTATGCTATAATAAATTTCCCCCAAAAATTTATAAAAACATTTTTTTCCCTCAGTTTAGGACGATACGTATTCTTCTACCTATTTTTCGTAAAAAAAAAATTGCAATAAGCGTTTATTGATTGGTTTGCGCAAAAGTTATAGCATTTACAAAATAGGGGGTAGTTTTATGACATTTTTATTAATATATATTTTTTTTTTACTAGTAATGGCGGCGATCAGCGATTTTTTTTTTTTTTTTTTTTTTTTTTTTTTTTTTTCGGTACTGGGACATTATGGCGGACACTTCGGACACTTTTGACACATTTTTGGGACCATCAGCATTTTTATAGCGATCAGTGCTAAAAAAATGCATTGGATTACTATAAAAATGCTACTGGCAGTGAAGGGGTTAACACTAGGGGGCGGGGAAGGGGTTACGTATGTTCCCTGGGTGTGTTCTAACAGTAGGGGGGGTGAACTCACTATGGGAAATTACTGATCGCTGTTCTTACATTGTATGAACAGACGGTCAGGCATTTCTCCCCTGACAGGACCGGGAGCTGTGTGTTAACACACACAGCTCCCGGTCCTTGCTCTGTAACAAATCGCGGGTACCTGGCGGCGAGCCGACCTGCCACCGTATAACTGCAGCGGCTGGTCGGCAAGCAGCTAAAGTGACACTAAAGGTTCACGTTTAGAAAAAAAAAAAAAAACATGTCATACTTGCCTCCACTGTGCAGCTTGTTTTGCACAGAGTGGTCCCGATCCTCCAGTTCTGGGGTCCCACTGCGGCTCCTCCCCTCAATAGATAACCCCCTCTGGGAGTCTCTCTCCCGTGTCATACACTCGGCGTACATAGCCGCCGAGTGTATGACTCGGCCCCGGCGGCTGCGTCATTGGATTTGATTGACAGCAGCGGGAACCAATGGCTGCGCTCCTATCAATCCATCCAATGAGCCGAGAAGCCGCTGCGAGAACGACGTGGGATTGCGCCCACGGAAGTTCGGGGCTCAGGAAAGTAAAACGGGGGCACGGACAGTGCAACCCCATAGGGTGTATTGAGATGAAAAAACACGAGGCTTTACAACTCCTTTAACCACTTAAGACCCGGACACATATGCTGCTAAATGACCCAAGGTGTTTTTACAATTCGGCGCTGCGTCGCTTTAACAGACAATTGCGCGGTCGTGCACGGTCGTGTGATGTGGCTCCCAAACAAAATTTGCGTCCTTTTCTTCCCACAAATAGAGGTTTCTTTTGGTGGTATTTGATCGCCTCTGCGATTTTTTATTTTTTTTTGCGCTATAAACTAAAATAGAGCGACAATTTTGAAAAAAAATCACTATTTTTTACTTTTTGTTATAAAAAAAAATCAAATAAACAAAATTTTAGTAAAACATTTAGGCCAAAATTAATTCAGCCACATGTCTAGTAAAAAAAAAAAAATCGCAATAAAAAAATAAATAACTACCTAGCGGGAACAGCGACACTAATACAGCGATCATAAAAATGATCGCTTAGTGACGCTGGCAATAGGGAGTGAAAGGGTTAACTAGGGCAGTGATCAGGGAGTTAAAACTTTATTAGGGGGGGGTACGGGGGCTACCCTGGACCTAACACTAACTGACTTTCACACTGCCTGTCACACTGACACTAAATGCAGTGATTGGATCACTGCATTCAGTGACACTGTGACAGGGGGGTGGGGTGATCACAAGGGGTTAATGTGCCTATGTGTGTGTGTGTGTGTGTGTGTGTCAGTGTTGTGTTGGTGCACACTTACTGTGGCTGTCTTCTCTCATCAGCAGCGGTGGGAAACACCCCTGCGATGAGAGATGACATAATTTCCTCCTCCTGTGTAAACACAGGAGGAGGAAGTGACACGAAGGGGGAGCGCTCCTATTGACTGGAAGAGATCGCGGGGGGGGGGGAAAAAAATGGACATCCGCCCGCTAGTCAGTGATCGCTCCCAGAGCCAGGGGGACCGCCGCACGCCGCGGAGGGGGTCCCGATCGGACCCCTGAACCGCACAAAGGCGAGGACGTAAATATACGCCCTTGTGCCTGTACGAGCCATGTTGTGGACGTACATAGGCGTGCGGCGGTCCTTAAGTGGTAAAAGTCATTGTAAACCTTCACATATACCCAGTGAAGTGACTGGCCTCAGGTGATCTACAGCCATTCAAAGTGGAATCTTGTCTGAGCTGTCAGAAAACAGGGTGGAGAGCTCAAGTCACACTCTGCAGAGCTCAGTGAGGAAATTTCTGAAACGGAGCATGAGGCTGTCAATCATAGGCTATGTGCTGGAGATCTCTCCCATGTCACCTTTTTTCTCTTGGTACCAGGATAACTTATCAGAAGTGACTCATCCGGATAGCAGGGGAACAATGCAGCAGACAGAAATTACACTTATTGCTCCTATTTGACACAAGCACACACTATAGAGGGATAGGCTTTGTTTATATTTCATGTCATACACTCACTTTAACCACTTCAATACTGGGCACATTTACCCCTTTCCTGTCCAGGCCAAATTTCAGCTTTCAGCGCTGTCACACTTTAAATGACAATTGTGCAGTAATTTTTTTTTTTTCACACAAATAGAGCTTTCTTTTGGTGGTATTTAAAACAACTGCTGGGTTTATTATTTTTTGCTTATTTTTTTTTTTTAAAAGACCGAAAATTTTGAAGAAAAAACTGATGTGCAGCACTGATAGGTGGCACTGATGGGCACTGACTACCATTATTGGGCCGCAGGGCAGTATTCCAACATAACCTCCCCAAACACACCTCCAAGACGACCACTGCCTTGCTAATTTAGTAACTTCTGTGAAATGCCAGTAAAAACGTGGCTGTGCCAGTAAATTTCGGGTGTTGTGTCAGTAAATTTCAATCTGGTAGGCATATTCTGATATGTTTCAAAGCTTTGAATGTCCTTACAACTTGGGACCATCTGTCTGTAACCAGGAATCAAAATTCCAGATTAACTCATCTTGCCTTCCAACAGATGGTTACATAGTAGGTTATGTTGAAAAGAGACACAAGTCCATGAAGTCCAACCTATGTGTGATTATATGTCAGTATTACATTGTATATCCCTGCATGTTGTGGTCGTTCAGATGCTTATCTAAATAGTTACATAGTAAATTGGCCAGGTGATGAGCGGTGCCTGGTTTCCTCCAGACGTGACACTTGCCATTAGGGATGCAACGGATCATCATTGATCCCTGATCCGAACGGGCCGCCGCGTTCAGATCAGCACGCCACGCGATCCGCGGATTGCAGCCATAGGAAAGGCTGCGGCTCCGGCCTAGCTCCGGAGCGGCGGCCATCTTGGTACACCCGGCAGCGGAGGCCTAGGTGATATGTGTGGAGAAGTGGACATTACAGGAGGGGGAGATGACATGAATATTACAGTGGGGGAGATGTCTGTGGATATTACAGTGGAGGAGATGTCTGTGGATATTACAGTGGAGGAGATGTCTGTGGATATTACAGTGGGGGGAGATGTCTGTGGATATTACAGTGGGGGGAGATGTCTGTGAATATTACAGTGGGGGGCGGGAGATGTCTGTGGATATTACAGTGGGGGAGATGTCTGTGGATATTACAGTGGGGGGAGATGTCTGTGGATATTACAGTGGGGGGAGATGTCTGTGGATATTACAGTGGGGGGAGATGTCTGTGGATATTACAGTGGGGGGAGATGTCTGTGGATATTACAGTGGGGGAGATGTCTGTGGATATTACAGTGGGGGGGGGAATGTCTGTGGATATTACAGTGGGGGAGATGTCTGTGGATATTACAGTGGGGGGAGATGTCTGTGAATATTACAGTGGGGGAGTGTGGGAGATGTCTGTGGATATTACAGTGGGGGAGATGTCTGTGGATATTACAGTGAGGGGAGATGTCTGTGGATATTACAGTGGGGGGAGATGTCTGTGGAAATTACAGTGGGGGGAGATGTCTGTGGATATTACAGTGGGGGGAGATGTCTGTGGATATTACAGTGGGGGGAGATGTCTGTGGATATTACAGTGGAGGGAGATGTCTGTGAATATTACAGTGGGGGGGGGGGGAGATGTCTGTGGATATTACAGTGGGGGAGATGTCTGTGGATATTACAGTGGGGAGATGTCTGTGGATATTACAGTGGGGGAGATGTCTGTGGATATTACAGTGGGGGAGATGTCTGTGGATATTACAGTGGGGAGATGTCTGTGGATATTACAGTGGGGGAGATGTCTGTGGATATTACAGTGGGGGAGATGTCTGTGGATATTACAGTGGGGGGAGATGTCTGTGGATATTACAGTGAGGGGAGATGTCTGTGAATATTACAGTGGGGGGGGGAGATGTCTCTGGATATTACAGTGGGGGAGATGTCTGTGGATATTACAGTGGGGGGGGGGAGATGTCTGTGGATATTACAGTGGGGGAGATGTCTGTGGATATTACAGTGGGGGAGATGTCTGTGGATATTACAGTGGGGGAAGATGTCTGTGGATATTACAGTGGGGGAGATGTCTGTGGATATTACAGTGGGGGGGGGAATGTCTGTGGATATTACAGTGGGGGAGATGTCTGTGGATATTACAGTGGGGGGAGATGTCTGTGAATATTACAGTGGGGGAGTGTGGGAGATGTCTGTGGATATTACAGTGGGGGAGATGTCTGTGGATATTACAGTGAGGGGAGATGTCTGTGGATATTACAGTGAGGGGAGATGTCTGTGGATATTACAGTGGGGGAGATGTCTGTGGATATTACAGTGGGGGGAGATGTCTGTGGATATTACAGTGAGGGGAGATGTCTGTGGATATTACAGTGAGGGGAGATGTCTGTGGATATTACAGTGGGGGAGATGTCTGTGGATATTACAGTGGGGGAGATGTCTGTGGATATTACAGTGGGGGAGATGTCTGTGGATATTACAGTGGGGGAGATGTCTGTGGATATTACAGTGGGGGAGGGAGATGTCTGTGGATATTACAGTGTCTGTGGGTGGGGGAGATGTCTGTGGATATTACAGTGGGGGAGATGTCTGTGGATATTACAGTGGGGGAGATGTCTGTGGATATTACAGTGGGGGAGATGTCTGTGGATATTACAGTGGGGGAGATGTCTGTGGATATTACAGTGGGGGAGATGTCTGTGGATATTACAGTGGGGGAGATGTCTGTGGATATTACAGTGGGGGAGATGTCTGTGGATATTACAGTGGGGGAGATGTCTGTGGATATTACAGTGGGGGAGATGTCTGTGGATATTACAGTGGGGGAGATGTCTGTGGATATTACAGTGGGGGAGATGTCTGTGGATATTACAGTGGGGGAGATGTCTGTGGATATTACAGTGGGGAGATGTCTGTGGATATTACAGTGGGGGGAGATGTCTGTGGATATTAGTGGGGGAAGATGTCTGTGGATATTACAGTGGGGGGAGATGTCTGTGGATATTACAGTGGGGGGAGATGTCTGTACATATTACAGTGGGGGGAGATGTCTGTGGATATTACAGTGGGGGGAGATGTCTGTGGATATTACAGTGGGGGGAGATGTCTGTGGATATTACAGTGGGGGAGATGTGGATATTACAGTGGGGGGAGATGTCTGTGGCTATTACAGTGGGGAGATGTCTGTGGATATTACAGTGGGGGGAGATGTGGACATTACAGTGGGGACTATATATGGTGGTGAAATTATCCGATCCGTGACTCTGATCCGAGGAACGATCTGAACCGTGAGTTTTTAGATCCGTTGCACCCCTACTTGCCATTCAGTCTTTGCACTCGTAACTGCTACATCTTCAAGAGAGCTTGTTCTTTTCACCAGATACAAATTTAAAGGGGATGTTTCAGCCAAATTTAGTGTTTATTAAAAGGCTTTAAATAAACACACACTCACCTGCTCCACGATCCAGCGACGCGCCGGCCGGGGCTCTGCTCCTCTCCCCCCCTCCCCGGCCAGCGTCTTCATCCTAAGTGTGGGCACCCGACCATGACAGCCTTCGGCTTCATGGCCAGGCACCCACTGCGCATGCGCGAGCGGCTCTGCGCTCCCATTATTGGACATGCGATCGCATTGGGACCTGTCATGTGTCCCATGCGATCGCCTACTGGGAGGGGCTGCTGTAGGCGATAAAGCTTAATCGCCTAACCAGCCCCTCGGCGGAAGGAGGAAGTGGGACAGGAAGTCCCACTCCTCCTGAAGCCCCCACTCCCCCCCAAAAAATTACATGCCAAATGTGGCATGTAAGGGGGTGAGGAGTGGGATTAGCGGAAGTTCTAATTTTGGGTGGAACTCCGCTTTAAGTAACAAAACCAAAAAAAAAAAAAAAAAGAATGCAGCCATCAGATCTAAGAATTGGTAAACTGCAATGTAATTAATGTTTTCTTTTGGGTTTAATACTGATATTCTCTCTATTGGATTCTTTGGGTTACCTTCTAAAGCAGTGGTATTTAACCACTGGACTGCGGCCTCATCTCTCCTGGACCTCCAGCTAGCTGCAGATACCTTAACATTTCACAGTGACTTCCACCCCCAATAGGGGAAGATTTACTAAAACTGCTGCACTCAGAATTTGGTGCAGTTGTCTATAGTAACCAATCAGCTTCCTTTTTATTGTTAAAGCATGCTGAAGTTAGTAGCCGATTGGTTACACCAGATTTGGAGTTCTCCAGTTTTACTAAATCTCCCTCCAACTTCCTGTTGTTGTCCACAGTGCCCCCAGGACCCTCGAGAGCTTATACCCTCTATTGTACCCCTAACCTCCCACATTGCCCCCCCCGCCTGCTGCAGAGCCTCTAGCTTTCCATAATGCCCCCAACCTTGGTGTCCCGTTCTGAGCCCCCCTGCCCCCAACCTCTCACAGTGCTCTCCAGCCTCTTCCAGAAGACTCATTCACTAAAGGGCCACCTGCAGTGTCCCCTAACCTCTTCAAAACCCCCATCCCTCACCACAGTGACACCCAGCCCTATCCAGAGGCCTCATCCCCTAAAGGGCCACTTGCAGAGCCCCCTATGCCCCAACCCACCCCACAGTGACACTCAGCCTCATCCAGAAGCCTCACCTCCTAAAGAGTCATCTAACCCCACCACATCCCTGATCCCTCCCTCCCCACAGTGCTTCCCAGCCCAATCCAAAAGCCTCATGTCTTGCAGGGTCACCTAACCTTCACCCGTCCCCACAGTGCTTCCCAGCCCCATCCAGAAGCCTCATGTCTTACAGGGCCAACTGCATGGTCACCTAACCTCCATCCTTCCCCACAAGGCTCCACAGCCCTATCCAGAAGCCTCATCCTCTAAAGAGTAACCTAACCCCACCACATCCCTGATCCCTCCCTCTCCACAGTGCTCCCTCCCTCCCTCCCCAGCCCCATCCAGAAGCCTCATGTCTTACAGGGCCACCTGCAGATTTCCCTAACCCCTCCACAACCCCCTTACCTCCCCATAGTGGCACTCAGCCCCACCCAGAAGCCGCATGTCTTACAGGGTCACCTAACCTCCATCCTTCCCCACAGTGCTCCCCAGCCCTATCCTGAAGCCTCATCCACTTAAGGTTTACCTGCAGAGTCCCCTAACCCTATCCACAACCCCCATCCCTCACCACAGTGACACCCAGTCCCATCCAGAAGCCTCATCCTCTAAAGAGTCACCTAACCGCACCACATCCCTGATTCCTCCCTCCCCACAGTGCTCCCCAGCCCCATCCAGAAGCCTCATGTCTTGCAGGGTCACCTAACCTCCACCCGTCCCCACAGTGCTTCCCAGCCCCATTCTGAAGCCCCATCCCATAAAGGACCACCTGAAGAGTCACCTAACCCCTCTACAACCCCCCTCCCTCCCCACAGTGCTCCCCAGCCCCATCCAGAAGCCTTTTGTCTTACAGGGGGCCACCTGCAGGGTCACCTAACCTCTCCACAAGCCCCCTCTCTCCCCACAGTGCTCCTCAGCCCCATCCAGAAGCCTCTTGTCTTACATGGCCACCTAACCTCCACCCCTTCCCACATTGATTCCCAGCCCCATCCAGAAGCCTCATCCCTTAAAGGACCGCCTGAAGAATCCCCTAACCCCCCTCCACAACCCCCCCTCCCTCCCTACAGTGCTTCCCAGCCCCATCCAGAAGCCTCATTCCTTAAAGGACCACCTGCAGGGTCACCTAACCTCTTCACAAACCCCCTCCCTCCCCACAGTGCTCCCCAGCCCCACCCAGAAGCCTCATTCCTTAAAGGACCACCTTCAGAGTCCCCTAACCCCTCCACAACCTCCATACCTCACCACAGTGATCCTCATCTCCATCCAAAAGCCTGCCAACATTTTAATACATATTTTGCATTCCTATACTTTTATTGTGCGAGTATAAACTTTATTCTTTACTGTTTAGGCCAGGGGTCTCCAAACTGCGGCCCAAGGGCCGGATGTGGCCTTTTGCTACCCTTCATCCGGCCCTTGGGGCAGTATTGCTCCCAATGATATGGGGCACTATTTCTCCCAATGGCACCAACAATGGGGCACTATTTCTTAGAATAATAGCAATGATGGAGCACTATTCCTCCTCCTACTGCCCACCAACACAGGGGCCATGTTTATTCTCACTGATGCTCAGCCCTGGGGCATTTTCTACCCCAAATGGTCATAATCTGGCCCCCTTGAAGTCGGAAAGACCGTAAACTGGCCCTTTAAATGTATAGAGACCCCTGGTTTAGGCCTAAAAGGTTTTAGAAGAAATCACTGGGCCTTGGTCTCAAAAAAAGGTATGAGAACCCCTGTTCCAGAGCAGCGTGAGGCAACCTCGGCACGCTAGCTGTGCTGAAACCCCGAGCTCATTGTGCCCCTAGGAGTCCTGCCTGTGCTGATCAGTCTGGGAATGCCTCATGGGGCTTGTAGTCCCACAACAGCCGCGGCGCTAAAGTTGCCCTCCCCTTTTTACTCCTTTTTTCCATCATTACACAAGCCCTTTAGCTGATAGCTCTCCTCCATATCGTTAGCTTAGAAATATGACAGCAGGTGCAAAGCAACATTTTAATGAGCAAAATAAAATCTGTATATAGAATTTCCCCAGTGAAAATATATTTCCTGTACCGCTTCCAAAAATCCCGCACGTGAGAGTTGAATATGGCCTCGTTTATAATGTGATTAGGTTTTTTTTTTTTTTCTATAGCCTTGCTTGTTTTTGCTAAGTGCTCTATACGACTTGGCAGACTGGATAAAGAAAGTTCCACCACAGTCCTCTTAATTAACCAAATTTTTATATATTTTTTCTTGTTTCACGTTGGCATTCTTGCATGAATTAGGGCTTAATGCCATTTTAAGTATGTGGGAGACATCTGATGAGCGCTGGAATAATTGAGCGAGGAAAGTGGTCACTTTGTTTTTAGGCTTTTTTTTTTTTTTGCTGATGTGCAATTAAGCTAAACGACCACCGGGTGTCACTGTAACCAAATGCCTGAGCACAACCGGGAGAGAAAAATAAAATAAAAAATGAAGTCACACCATTTTATAATCAAATGATCCAAAACTGAGCGCTTCAAACAGGAGAATAATAAATGAATTGGTGGGAGAATGTAAATAGAGCCTAATTTCATTTCATTTTTGTGCTGCCCGTGTTCACATTTTGCTAATGGATTTCTGCATTTTGACATTTCTTTTTCCGCCTTCAATTTTCTTATTTCCTGTTGTGCATACCAAAGCAGCTGGGCCCCCGTATGAATGTATTCTCACTGTCCGCAGTCTATCCCCCTGTTTATTCATCTAATCACTATAGACTGGCAAAACTGTTTATATCAATTATGCCGCTGCAACTATCATTACAAAGGGGGTGTTCGTTTTGTTTAGCGGCCAGCAGGTGGCACTGCGACAACAGCCTCCGGTGCAGTTCACTAATAATTAATGTGCAGTCATCAGTTGCAAGGCATGACTATTAGATTTATAATGTAACAATAAGCATATTTTATGTTGTGCTTTGTTCTGTAATAGATGGATTTATTTTTTGTTTTTATTTTTTTCCCCTTTTTTTTGTTTAATGCATCTGAAATGGACTGTGTGCAGAGATATTAAAGCACGCTATTAACCCAAACGCCCAACAGAGACGGGGCTTCTCGTTGTCTGAAGGAAGACCGTCTGCAGTGCTCTCCCTATCTCCTGTCATTTTCCTGTACTGCAGTGTGAGATCAAAAGGGATGAGGTTGTTGGTTATCGTGAGCAGAAATATTACTTTTTTTTTTGTTTTTGTTTCAGCTACTTGTATAGCGCAGTCAATTTATCCAGCGCTTTTTACATTATACATTCACTTACCGTATATATTCAAGTATAAGCCGAGTTTTTCAGCACATTTTTTGTGTGCTCAAAATGCCCCCCTCGGCTTATACTCGAGTCACCTTTTTGTGCCTGATCCTCCGGATTTGGGGAACGGGTATCGGGCGGCTGTAGGTCCCCTGGACCCCAAACTTGGTATACATATAGCCCAACTCTTCTTCTACAAGTGTGCAAAGTTTGTTGTCCGGGGGACCTACGGCCGGGGAGCACCGATTTTTAAAGGCCGGGCACCCCTTCCGTAGACTCCCATGTTCTCCACCCTAAAGTGAACTTCCGCTGATCAGAACCCTCCCCCCCTCCGGTGTCACATTTGATACCTTTCAGGGGGAGGGGGGTGCACCCACTTCCGGCCACACGTCTCGGGCAAAAGACGTTTTGTTTTTGCCACATCCCGTCCGTCCCCCGTTGTGTGCTGGGAACACTCGGCTCCCAGCACACAGCGGGAGCCAATCGGCCGGCGCAGCGCGACTCGCGTATGCGCCGTAGGGAACCGGGCAGTAAAGCCGGAGCGCTTCACTTCCTGGTTCCCTCACCGTGGATGGCGGGGGGAGCAACAGGGTGACGAGCGATCGCTCGTCCTCTGCTGCGGACGGCGCTGGACTCCAGGACAGGTAAGTGTACTAATATTAAAAGTCAGCAGCTGCAGTATTTGTAGCTGCTGGCTTTTAATATTTTTTTTCAGGGGGACATCCACTTTAAAGGATTACTAAAGGAAATGTTTTTTTTTTTAGCTCAATAGCTTCCTTTACCTTACTGCAGTCCTGGTTTCATGTCCTCATTGTTCATTTTTGCTTTGAAGTTGCTGTAATTCTGCTCTGATCTCCACACTTCCTGCTTGTCTGGCTCCTTATGAAAAATCTCATGGCAGCTTTTCACTGTGGTCCAAGCTGTCATTACTGTGTGTCTAAAACTCCTCAGAACCAGATTCATTTTAAAAACAAAACACTGCCCTGGATTTGTTTGTTTTTGTTCTGTGTGTCTTCTGTACTTTACAGAAACATGAAACCAGTTTAAAAACGAACGTGAAACTAGAGGCACATTATATGATTGATTTTTATCTATTTTTAATCATTTTTAAAAGGAATCAGTTAACTATTATGTCTCTATACCCTGTAAACAGTCATTTTAGCAAAATTTTTTTTTTCCTTTAGTGACCCTTTAAGACCCGGACCTTTAAGCAGCTAAAAGACCCGGCCAGGTTTTGCGATTCGGCACTGCATCGCTTTAACAGACAATAGCGCGGTCGTGCGACGATGGTTTACCAAACAAAATTGGCGTCCTTTTTTACCCACAAATAGAGCTTTCTTTTGGTGGTATTTGATCACCTCTGCGGTTTTTATTTCTTTGTGCTATAAACAAAAATAGAGCGACAATTTTGAAAAAAAATGCAATATGTTTTACTTGTTGCTGTAATAAATATCCCCCAAAGATATATAAAAAAATATTTATTTTCCTCAGTTTAGGCCGATACGTATTCTTCTACCTATTTTTTGTTAAAAAAAATCGCAATAAGTGTTTATCGGTTGGTTTGCGCAAAATTTCTACCGTTTACAAAATAGGGGATAGTTTTATTGCATTTTTATTGATTTTTTTTTTTTTTTACTACTAATGGCGGCGATCAGCGATTTTTTTTTTTTTATTTTTTTTTTCGTGATTGCGACATTATGGCGGACACTTCGGACAATTTTGACAAATTTTTGGGACCATTGTCATTTTCACAGCATTTTTTTGTGAAAATTACATTTGCAGTTTGGGAGTTAACCACAAGGGGGTGCTGAAGGGGTTATGTGTTCCCTAATGTGTGTTTACAACTGTAGGGGGTGTGGCTGTAGGTGTGACGTCATCGATTGTGTTTCCCTATAAAAGGGATCACACGATCGATGACGCCGCCACAGTGAAGAGCGGGGAAAGCGGTGTTTTTACGCGGCTCTCCCCGTTCTTCAGCTCCGGGGACCGATCGTGGGACTCCAGTGACGATCAGGTCCGCGAGTCCCGCGGTCCCGATCCCGGAGCTTCGGACCGGGTCACGGGAGCGCGCCCGTGACCCACGGCTGGGTAGTAGCACAGTACGTACTTGTACGTGCCTGTGCCCAGCCGTGCCATTCTGCTGACATAAATGTGCAGGAGGCGGTCCTTAAGTGGTTAAATGATAATTTCTCTGGTGACTTTGGGCACCTAGTACAGGCCAATCTTAGGTTCCCTGGACCAGAAACTTGGCACACGTGTAGCCCTATTTCTCCTCTACAAGTGTGGAAAGTTTATTGTCTGGGGGACCTACTGCTGGGGAGCACCGATTTTTCAAAGCCAGGCATCCCTTCCATAGACTCCCATGTTAATTGTCAGTCTAGTCATGGACACAGTGAGGCAAAGTGAGGCACAGTGAGGCATGCACATGGACACAGTGAGGCATGCAGAAGGACACCAGTAGCAGCATAAGTAAGGGGGGATGCACTGTAATGTAAGGTAGAGTGGGGGACACAACTTCTGATGGTGGGGTGGCTCCTGACATCTAATGTAAGGGGAGGGGATGCTCTGGACATCTAATCTTACACATACAGCCGGCCCTTTTGAGGGCAATCCTAATGATGATGCGGCCAGTGGCGTATCTAGGGTATGGCAGCCATGGGCGGCAAAAAGCTACCCCTGCACGAAAAAAAAAAAAAAAACACCCGTCGTCCTGCGGCCATCTCCCGCACTAATGTATCTCCCGGCATCGCGGCCGGCCTGCTGAAGTGTGGCGCCGGCACAGCAATTGGTAATATTGCTACTTGGCCTAGGAGGGGAGTGATAGGTGCCCCTATGATGGCTGATCACTGGCCATTGATGGCAGAGTGGCTGCTTTTGATGGGCACAATGGCTGCAATTGAATTTTTTTTTTTTATATAATTTCTTTTGCCCCCCCCCCCAATTTTCAGCACCAGCCACCAGTGGTCCCCAGTGTCCCTCTTTGTCCTTGTTGCACTGCGTCCCTCCCTGTCCCTGGTTATCTGAAAGGTTTCAAATGTTTTGTGACAGGGGCGCAGTTTCAGTTCTTGCCATAGGCGCCATTTTCACTGGATACGCCTCTGGATGCGGCCCACAATGAAATTGAGTTTGACACCCCTGCCCTAGGCTTATACTCAAGTCTATAAGTTTTCCGATTTTTTTTGTGGTAAAATTAGGTGCCTCGGCTTATATTCGGGTCGGCTTATACTCAAGCATATATACGGTAAGTCCCTTCCCTCAAGGAGCTTACAATCTAAGGTCCCTAATGCCTCGTACACACGGCTGGACTTTCCGAGAAAAAAAAGTCATCTGCCTTTTTTTTGTCGGAAGTCTGACGGACCTTAGAGAGCCTGTTCTCTTTCTTTCCGACGGACTCACGGTGGACTTTTGCATGGTCAAAAGTCTGACCGTGTGTACAAGGCATAAACACGCTGTTCTGTTTATAGGAGTAAAGCATGTGTGCCGAATAGGGCGTTGATTGCGCTCGGCAAATCCGTGTTCCATGCTGGAACGCACGCAGCCCCGGGTGATGACGTCAGTGCGCGGTCGCCGTATGCGTTCCAGCGTGGAACGCAATACGTCGACTGAAGCGCCGTTTGCACACTGATACATGGAGAGGACCCGGATGTAAGGGGAAACACTGTGGCCTCTGATGTAAAGGGGAACTCTGATTTAAGGGGTGCTCTGAGAACTCTGATTTGCCTTACTCAGAGGCAGGAGAGAGAAGAGGGAGACGTCAGTCACAGACAGGGATGGATGGTGAGCCCTCTCTCCTCTCCTGTCTGTGTGTGTTGGGGGGGATTGTTAGTGCTGGCTTTGGGCAGTGTGAAAGAGTGTAACAGACACTCTCAGCTTAGACAACTGGAGCCAGCAACCCTGCTGGGAAGCCGTAGTCAAGTCTAAATAATGTGTCTGGTTTTCAGTCTGAAACCCGGGCACATGATTCCAAACCTGAACTGTCCGGGTGAATCCTGGACAGGTGGCAACCCTAGGGAGCAGATACCTGTCAAATCCAGGTATCTGCTCCAACATTCTACGCAATGTCCAGCAAATCCTTCTCCCCCGCTGTATTCTGGGAGTCACGAGCGACATTTAGGAGATATTTACTGTATACTGCGCCAATTACATCACCGGCGCATGCGCTCTTAATAAACGGCCGCCAAAATGACAGCTAGGCCCTGTACACACGAGGAGACATGTCAGATGAGACAGGTCCGACGGGCTGTTTTCATCGGACATGTCTCCAGGGATATTTTGGTCTGATTTGTGTACACACCATCAGTCCAAAATCCCCGCGACCAGAACGCGGTGACGTAGAACACACCGACGTGCTGGCAAAAGGAAGTTCAATGCTTCCACGCATGCATCGAATCAATTCGACGCATGCGCGGGATTTCGGTTCAATGGTTAGGCGTACTAACCATCGGACATGTCCGACGGACAGGTTTCCAGTGGACAAGTTTCTAAGCATGCTTAGAAACTTTTGTCCCCTGGAAACCTGTCCGCTAGGCCGTACACACGATCGAACATGTCCGAAAACTGGTCTGCAGACCAGTCTTAGCGGACATGTCTCCTCGTGTGTACGCGACCCTACAGCACAGTCAGCCAGTTATAGGAGGTTCTGACCGCTGCAGTGGTCTGTGATCACTGTGTCCTCTAGACACAGCCGATCTCAGATCTGGGTAAAGAGCCAATCACAGTGTCTCTTTACCACTTGATTAGCTGTGTCCAATCACAGCTGATCACAATGTAAAGACACTTGCTGATTATCAGCATTCCTTTCCTCATGCTGTCACAGCTTAAGGAGTGAAAAGAAAAAGGGGGTTACCCTGGGTGGACTTTTAAGGCACTAGTAATGTTTCAAAATATACAGGATATTGAGAGTAAAAACGTTTTTTTTTTCACAATTGTACATATTCATCAAAAAAATGAAATATTAAATTAAAATACAGAGTCCTTATGATTGTCACCATATAGGTAAATACAAGAAGAACCTTCTTTACACCCGATGCGTTTCGGGAAAACCTTCTTCAGGGGTCTGTAGAGAAGGACAATTCGTTCATCTGGAGCGTAAGAATACATAGTGTTAATTACATGCATTTAGAGCATTATTAAACATATACAAAAAGTTTTTATATGTAATATATATATATATACTGTATTTATCGGAGTATTGCGCGCTCCCGCGTATAGCGTGCACCCCTAATGTCGACCTGAAATTCCTGTAAAAAAACATTTTAGTACTTAGTTTTGGTGTCTTGCGCGGCGTCCATCGGCGGCCTTGTCCGGTCTGGCGTCCGTCTTCGGTGTCCTCCCGGCTTCTCCAGCGCTATCTCGAGTCGAATCCCCGCTTACCGCGCTCAGTTTCAACGCCTCCGCCGACATATACCGAGTGCAGTACACTCGGGTACATTCGGCAAGCCTCGGCTTCGCTCGTGCTCACGCATAAACGTCACAGAGTGTGAGCACGAGCAAAGCCGAGCCTTGCCGAATGTACTGCACTCGGTATATGTCGGCGGCTCAGTTCAAACTGAGCGCGATAAGCGGGTATCGGCGTATATCGCGCACCCACGATTTTCCCCTTATTTTAAGGGGAAAAAGTGCTCAGTATACGCCGATAAATACGGTACATGAAATTGTTCACTTACGTATTATAAAGGATGATGAATATTTCATTGGATACATTTTAAAAGAATTAGAAATATACACAACACGCTGGGTTCAAGCAATGAGGTTGCCAGTCAAAGAAGGGTATCCGGATGTACAATAAATGCAAGTTTGGCATGTTCATCCCATTAGGGAGGAATTATTCCAAAGATATATATATGCCGTTCCTCATTGAGGCCTTGCCGTCACTGGCGCCTCCCGCGCGCATGCGCGGGAATGATATCATCACGGCTCTGGCCAATCGCAGCGCCGGAGCCGCGATACCCGGAAGTAACCCCCGGGCAAAATGTCGGCTGCCCGAGCGTTGGAAGAGGACGGCTGCAAGGGCTTTGATCTGAGGTTAGTATTACATAATGAGCTAGTATGCTATGCATTATACTAGCTCATTATGCCTTTGTTGTGCAGGTGGTGTTTATTTTTTTTAACTGTTTACTTCCTCTTTAAGTCTCCATAAAGCAATGTACAGATTTCATGAATATATTAATGTGTAGAAAGCATTCCCTATATCCTTCTACATTGTACAGAGGATTTGCCCCTTTAACTGGTTTTGTTAATTAAGAAGCAGAAATGGCTTGTCCTTAGGGTGAAGCTTAGAATGACATTTAGCATGTGCCTTGGCGCTTTTGATTTAAAGGCTTCTTTCTCAGACGAGCTGTTCTGCGGATATCAAGAAGAGGAATGAGATAGCAGTTACCGGCACTCTAATTAAACATACACCAGAATTCACCTGATTGCTTTGCAGTTTTTTTATATAAATTTATATTGTTTGCATCTCTACACAACTAATTGGATATTTATACTGTTCAGATGTTTGGTCGTCATGCATCAAAGCATTAATGTATAGATGCTTTGTACTTAACTCCTTGAATACCGGCCTGTAATTTCCCCCCATTATCGGGATATTTTTCAGTTTTCAGCGGTGCGCCCATAGAGGGCGCAGGAGCCCACCGCTTCCTCTCGCTCCTGCACCGCCACTGAAAAACAATACATAGATTCATGCATTGCATGAATCCATGTATTGTCTCTGCTGCCCACTATTCAGATGGCCAGCCCCCTGGTGAGCGTCGGCCATCTGAATAACGGCAGCTGGTTGGCTTTGGTATCAGAGCCAGCGGCTCTGATAGGCTTTCCGATTACAGCCTGAGGGCTGTAATCGGCTTCCAAATAGTTTACCAGGGGACGCAGGGGGTGTGTGTTCCCTGGTTAACACAGACATTTGTCTCAGCCAATCAGGTTTACTGGTTCTGGTTACCGGTAGCCTGATTGGCTGAAGCGTCATCAAGGGCAGGGCTACTTCGAGGGATCATCGTGGAGGAAGATTTGAGGATGGCTAACCGAGAAAGTTAAGTGCCAGGCGGGGCGGCATTTTAGGGGCACAGTGGCGACAGTCGATGGGCACAGTGGCGACAGTCGATGGGCACAGTGGCGACAGTCGATGGGCACAGTGGCGACAGTCGATGGGCACAGTGGCGACAGTCGATGGGCACAGTGGCGACAGTCGATGGGCACAGTGGCGACAGTCGATGGGCACAGTGGCGACAGTCGATGGGCACAGTGGCGACAGTCGATGGGCACAGTGGCGACAGTTTATGGGCACAGTGGCGACAGTTTATGGGCACAGTGGCGACAGTTTATGGGCACAGTGGCGACAGTCGATGGGCACAGTGGCGACAGTTTATGGGCACAGTGGCGACAATAGCATGGCACAGTGGCGACAATAGTATGGCACAGTGGCAAAAATGGCATGACACAGTGGCTGCGTTTGGCATGGCACAGTGGCGACAATTGATGGGCACAGTGGTGGCAATGGCATGGCACAGTGGCTGCGTTTGGCATGGCACAGTGGCGACAATGGCATGGCACAGTGGCTGCGTTTGGCATGGCACAGTGGCGACAATTGATGGGCACAGTGGCGACAATAGCATGGCACAGTTGGCGACAATTGATGGCATGGCATAGTGGCAACAATTAATGGGCACAGTGGTAACAATTGATGGTACAGTGGCTGCGTTTGATGGCATGGCACAGTGGCGAAAATTTTATGGCACAGTGGCAATAATGTTATGGCACAGTGGCTGCGTTTGATGGTCACAGTGGCAGCAATTGATGGGCACAGTGAGGCTGCAATTGATTTTTTTTTTGTGTCCCCCCAAAAATGTTGAGCACCAGCCGCCACTGGTTTTCAGTAATTTGAAAGACGGTACACAAACTATTTGTATATCTTTTTTTTTCTTCTAAACAGAGAGAGCTTTCTCTTGGTATATTTGTATTTATTAGTTTTTTGGTGAGTTCAAACAATATATATATTATATTAAAATAATAAAGTAAAAATCTAAATGTGTAGCCTACGCATTTCGGCTACATTGAATCTCTCTCTTCAGAGAAGTCTACCCTGCTTCCACCCAACAACTGTTCTTTTATATTCTTCATCAGCTAATCCCCCACAGTTATTACCCTTTCTTATCACTTGACCCTCCCTCCTAGATTGTAAGCTCTAAAAAACAGGGCCCTCTGATTCCTCCTGTATTAAAAAGTATTGTAATTGTACTGTCTGCCCTACTGTTGTAAAGCGCTGCGCAAACTGTCGGCGCTATATAAATCCTGTATAATAATAATAATTTCATGCTCCCAACCTTGTGTGGACAGTTTGAAGATGGCTTCTTCCTGTTCCAACAGTGCACAAAAAAGGTCCATAAAGACATAGAAGAGCGAGCTTAACCACTTGACCACTGGGCACTTAAACCCCCTTCCTAACCAGACCAATTTTCAGCTTTCGGTGCTCTCACAATTTGAATGACAATTACTCAGTCATACAACATTGTACCCATTTGAAATTTTTGTCCTTTTTTTCACACAAATAGAGCTTTCTTTTGGTGGTATTTGATCACCTCTGGGTTTTTTATTTTTTGTGCTATAAAAGAAAAACGACTGAAAATTCTGTAAAAAAAAATAAAAAAATCTTGTTTCTGTCATATTAGCGGGTTATTTCTCACACACAGCATATGCATACCACAAATAACACCCCAAAACACATTCTGCTATTCCTCCCGAGTGTGAGACTTTTACACAGCGTGGCCACATACAGAGGCCCAACATGCAGGGAACGCCATCAGGCTTTCTGGAACACCCAGACCAATTCTGACAATTCTCTCCTACATGGAAACATCATCATTTATTTGTTAGAAAATGACATAGAACCCCAAAACATTATATATGCTTTTTTAGCAAAGACCCTAGAGAATACAATGGCGGCAGTTACAACTTTTTATCTCGCATGGTATTTTCGTAGAATTTTTTTAAACGCGTGTTTTTAAAATAAAAACAGTTTTGTGCTAAAAAAAAAAAAAAAAAACAGTAAAGTTAGCCCAATTTTTTTTCATAATATGAAAGATGAAGTTACGCCGAGTAAATAGATACCCAACATGTCACCCTTCAAAATTGCGCACACTCATGGAATGGCGCCAAACTTCGCTACTTAAAAATCCCCATAGGCGACGCTTTAATTACTTTTATTGGTTACATGTTTTTAGTTACAGAGGAGGTCTAGGGCCAAAATGATTGTTCTCGCTCTAAGGTGCCGTACACACGGCAGAGAACCTCGACGGGCAGAACACATCGTTCCGCCCGTCGAGGTTCTCTCCCGGCCGTCGGATTCGGCGACCCGCCCGTCGGGAATGGCAACCAGCCATTCTTCCAGGCGGGCCGTCGAGGAAATAGAGAGCGTGCTCTCTATTTCGGCTCGACGGGCTTCCCGACGGGAAGCTCGCCGAGACCGTACACACGGCCGAGGTCCTCGCTGGAATTCCAGCGAGGTTCTCGCTGATTTTCAGCGAGAACCTCGGCCGTGTGTACGGGGCCTAACGTTCGCAGAGATACCTCACATGTGTAGCCTGAACACCGTTTTCATATGTGGGTGGGACTTACGTATGCGTTCGCTTCTGCATGCGAGCACACGGGGACAGGGGTGCTGTAAAAAAATGGGTATTGCAGAGTATTTGGGTATTGCAGAGTATTGTGCAGGGTATTGCAGAGTATCGTGCAGGGTATTGGGGTACTGCAGGGTATTGGGGTACTGCAGGGTATTGGGGTATTGCAGAGTATTGGGGTATTGCAGAGTATTGGGGTATTGCAGAGTATTGGGGTATTGCAGAGTATTGGGGTATTGCAGAGTATCGCGCAGGGTATTGCAGAGTATCGCGCAGGGTATTGCAGAGTATCGCGCAGGGTATTGCAAAGTATTGCGCAGGGTATTGCAAAGTATCGCGCAGTGTATTGGGGTACTGCAGGGTATTGGGGTACTGCAGGGTATTGGGGTACTGCAGGGTATCGAGCAGGGTATTGCAGGGTACTGCAGAGTATTGGGGTACTGCAGAGTATTGGGGTACTGCAGGGTACTGGGGTATTGCATAGTACTGGGGTATTGCAGGGTACTGGTGTATTGCAGAGTACTGGTGTATTGCAGAGTACTGGGGGATTGCAGAGCTGGAATGGATTGAGGGATGGCTGGATCTGTGACTGCATTTGTCACAGATCCAGCCACAGCTCAGCTGCTTACACCCCGCTCCCCCCCCTCTCCTCGCACACTGTACCGAACGGTACAGAGAGGAGACGCAGGAGAGGGAGGAACCGGCGTCATCAAATGACGCCGGTTTGTTTACAAGTGATCGCGCCGTCATTTGACGGCGCGATCACGTGGTAAACGGCCGCTATCAGCGGAAATTTACCGTGATCCGTGATGCGCCGGGTCTTCTAGACCCGGCGAGCACGGACACTTCCGCGGGCGCGTCCCAGGGGACGCGCAATCGTGGAAGTGAAGGACGACGTCCCAGGGACGTCGTGTCAATATAACCCCGCCGCGCTGTAGCAGTATTTTTGCTATATTGCGGTGGGAAAGTGGTTAAGGTGGAGGAACTTCACTGGCCTTCACAGAGTCCCATCCTCAACCCGATAGAACACCTTTGGGATGAATTAAAGCGGAGACTGTGAGCCAGGCCTTCTTGTCCAACATCAGTGCCTGACCTCACAAATGTGCTTCTGGAAGAATGTTCAAACTTTTCCATAGACACACCCCTAAACCTTGTGGACAGCCTTCCCAGAAGCGCTGAAGCTGTTATAGCTGCAAAGGGTGGGCCAACTTAATATTGAACTTCATAAGACTGGAATGCCATTAAAGTTTCATAAGTGAAAATGTCCAAATTGGGCTCAATTGGCCATTTTCCCTCCCCATGTCATGCAACTTGTTGGTGTTACAAGGTCTCAGGTGTGAATGGGGAGCAGGTGTGTTAAATGTGGTGTTATCACTCTTACTCTCATACTGGTCACTGGAAGTTCAATATGGCAGCTCATGGCAAAGAACTCTGAAGATTTGAAAAAAAAGAATTGTTGCTCAACATAAAGATGGCCTAGGCTATAAGAAGATTGCCAAGACCCTGAAACTGAGCTGCAGCACCGTGACCAAGACCATACAGCGGTTTAACAGGACAGGTTCCACTCAGAACAGTCCCTGCCATGGTCGACCAAAGAAGTTGAGTGCATGTGCTCAGCGCCATATACAGAGGTTGTCTTTTGGGAAATAGACATATAAGTGCTGCCAGCATTGCTGCAGAGGTTGAAGAGGTGGTGGGGTCAGCCTGTCAGTGCTCAGACCATATACGCCGCACACTGCATAAAATTGGTCTGCATGGTTGTTGTCCCAGAAGGAAGCCTCTTCTAAAGATGATGCACAAGAAAGCCCCCAAACAGTTTGCTGAAGACAAGCAGACTAAGGACATGGATTACTGGAACCATGTCTTTTGGTCTGATGAGACCAAGATAAACGTATTTGGTTCAGATGTTGTCAAGCATGTGTGGTGGCAACCAGGTGAGGAGTACAAAGACAAGTGCGTCTTGCCTGCAGTCATGGTGGTAGGCGTGTCATGATCTGGGACTGCATGAGTGCTGCCGGCACTGGGGAGCTACAGACCATTGAGGGAACCATGAATGCCAACATGTACTGTGACATACTGAAGCAGAGCATGATTCCTTCCCTTTAGAGACTGGGCCGCAGGGCAGTATCCCAACATAATGACCCCAAACACACCACTGCCTTTCTAAAGAAGCTGAGAGTAAAGGTGATGGACTGGCCAAGCATGTCTCCAGACCTAAACCCTATTGAGCATCTGTGGGACATCCTCAAACGGAAGGTGAAGGAGTTCAAGGTCTCTAACATCCACCAGCTCTGTGATGTCATCATGGAGGAGGGGAAGAGGACTGCAGTGGCAACCTGTGAAGCTCTGGTGACCTCCATGCCCAAATGGGTTAAGGCAGTGCTGGAAAATAATGGTGGCCACACAAAATATTGCCACTTTGGGCCTAGTTTGGACATTTTATACTCACTTCTGTTGCCAGTGGTTTAGACATTAATGGCTGTGTGTTGAGTTATTTTGACTGTTATACAAGCTGTACACTCACTACTTTACATTGTAGAAAAAGTGTAATTTCTTCAGTGTTGTCACGTGAAAAGATATAATAACATATTTACAAAAATGTGAGAGGTGTACTCACTTTTGTGAGATACTGTGTATGTATGTCCAAAAAGTCTCCATTCACAGGAATAAATACAAACTCAGATTATACGAGGGGCGTTCAAGTCGAACCAAGACTTTTGAGTTGTATATACCCCTAAAGTTGCCGCCATTCCTGTGGAAAAAAAGTTTTTTTTACAGTTTTGGTGTCTTGCGCGGCGTCCATCGGCAGCTTCGGGTGTCCTCTTCGTCCGGTCAGGCGTCCGTCTGCGGATTCGGGTGTCCTCTTCGGCGGGTCCGGTGTCCTCTTCGGCGGGTCCGGTGTCCTCTTCGGCGGGTCCGGTGTCCTCTTCGGCGGGTCCGGTGTCCTGTTCGGCGGGTCCGGTGTCCTGTTCGGCGGGTCCGGTGTCCTGTTCGGCGGGTACGGTGTCCTCGCGGCGTCCTCCTCGCTTTCCCGCGCCGAGTTTCAAATACTACGCCGGCATATACCGAGCGCAGTACACTCGGGTAAAGTCGGGCAGACTCGGCTCCTCTCGTGTTGACGTCCTGGACGTACAGGACGTGAGCGCGAAAGAAGCCGAGCCTGCCCGACTATACGCGAGTGTACTGCACTCGGTATATGCAGGCGCAGTACACTCGTGAATAAGCGGGCAGGCTCAGCTACTCTCGCGCTCACGTCCTGTACGTCCAGGACGTCAGCGCGAGAGGAGCCGAGTCTGCCCGACTATACCCGAGTGTACTGCGCAGTATTTGAAACTCGGCGCGGGAAAGCGGCTATCGGCGTATACCGTGCACCCACGATTTTGCCCTGATTTTCAGGGCAAAAAAGTGCGCGGTATACGCCGATAAATACGGTAATAAAAGAACACCTTTCAAATGGAATTTATTTTTCGTCATACTCCCCTGCTACATTTATACACTTATCCCAGCATTTAATGCCTGGAAAGCTTCGGCAGTAGGCTGAAGATATGTCAGTAGGTCTGAACCATCCTATGACGGCCTGCTTCACTTCCCCACAGAAAGAGTCGTCTCTCGAGTGCAATTTCACAACAGGTTATGCGTTGATTATCCAGGATCAGGCGTTCCACGTGCTGTTCACAGGATTGACTGCTGTGGGCTAAAAACCACCATGGCCGGGATCATCACTGACGGAATGTTAACAACCTTCAAATGTCTTATGCGGCTGAGCTTCTCATCACCGTACTGGGCTTGAAGTCTTCTGTAGATATTTGCAGGTTTTACGCCTTCGTTCACAAGAAACTCCATCACCACACGCTAAGACAAAAGGGGGACAGTTACTCGAAAAATGGTAATTGATGGTCGGACTTTAGAGGCAAGACGGGAATATCAAAAAATATAAATTTTATTACAAAAAATTTAAAATTTACAAAACAGATCAATAAAAACCATATAGGATATGTGATATGGAAAATATCCTCTGTGCATCGTCTACACGTTTCGCTGTTGGGCTTCCTTAGGACAAGCAGAAGAAAGTAATAGTAGAAAAATACGGTTAATATGCATATATGTCGAGAAGATCAAAACAGGAGTTCCAGGAGGTCCAGTGTCATCTGTACCCTCCTGCTCTCTGGCGCCATCACGACTGTCTCCCCGACGGTCAGTGTGACGGATTCTTACAGATCTACACCACATGTGTAGCCACCCACGGTGACGTGAGTACATCAGTTCACCTGAGCGATCTTCCATCCCCACCACAGCAGTATCCCCTTCTACCATCTAAGGTACTGTGTCTTTATGTATGGGTCACTAAGTCTGATGAACTGACGCCCATACAGCAGCCCAAGTGTTTGATATCAGTCTCTGATTTTTAGCACTCCATCACAGGACTCCTTTCAATGCTATGCCATTGGTAGTTATTTTATGTACCCCAATTGTCCACCACAGCATATTTACTTGTGTACATTTGTTTGATGTCCATTTTTTACTTTTTCAACTATAACGTTTTTATTACTTTAACTCATAGAGCGCTGCTTGTTTTTGTTGTTTATTTTTGTGCCCAACCAGTGGCCCGCGGAGCCCTCTGATGTGGCCTGCAACCTCCTTCTCTAGGATGGAATAGAATAGAATACTGTTAATTAAGGCCATTTTATTACTAAAATCATAGTGTGTGTATATATACGGACATATCTGTTTTGCAGTGGTTATTGGGCTGCTTTCAAACTGATCCGCAAGTGCAGAGCAGTGCACCTGCGTGTTACCTGCACTGAGACATAGGCCCCTTTCACACAGTCAGTCCGACTCAATAAGACCCTCTATTCACCTCAGAGGAGTAGCAGATGTAAATGGACTTGCCGCCATGCACCCATGCCGCTCATTGTGGCCCACAACCGGTTGCCAAGTTGCTTAGTTGGCCATCACTCTTCAAAGGTTTGGGCACCCCTGTCTGAAAGGGACATTTTTTTTTGTCATTTTTTCAAATGACCAAAAAAAATTTTTTTATTTTTTTTATTGCATTTTAGTCAAAATATGAGATGTGAGGTCTTTTTGACCCCTGATCTCATATTTAAGAGGACCTGTCATGCTTTTTTCTATTACAAGGGATGTTTACATTCCTTGTAATAGGAATAAAAGGGACCCATTTTTTTTTTTATAATAACCATGTCAAAATCAATAAAATAATAAAAAATCAATTCGATTTTTTTTTAAATTTTTTTTTTTAAAAGCGCCCCGTCTCCACGAGCTCGTGCGCAGAAGGGAACGCATACGTGAGCAGCGCCCGCATATGAAAACGGTCTTCAAACCACACATGTAGATTTTTTTTAAATGTCGCCTATGAAGATTTTTACGGTTACATTTTTTTACCATTCCACGAGCAGGCCCAGTTTTGAAGAGTGACATGTTGGGTATCAATTTTCTTGGTGTAACATTATCTTTCACAATATTAAAAAAATTGGACTGACTTTACCGTTGTCTTATTTTTTAATTAAAAAAAGTGCGCTTGTAAGACCACTGCGCAAATACGGTGTGACATAATGTATTGCAATGACCGACATTTTATTCTCTAGGGCAGGGGTGTCAAACTCAATTTCATCGTGGGTCGCATCGGCATTATGATTGCCCTTAAAAGGGTCGGTTGTATCTGTAAGATTAGAAGTCCAGCCCATCCCATTACATTAGATGTCAAGAGCCTCCCCACTATCAGAAGTTGAGTCCCCCACCCTCTCTTAAATCACAGTGCACCCCCTTTCCTCATGCTGCTGCTGGGAAGAAGCTGGATGCATTGCTTTAAAGCAGAAATGAGTGGTCTGCAGAACGACCAGAGGAGGGCTGGAGCTCTCTTGCAGCTGCAGGAGAGGTGTGAGGGCCACACGAAATGGCCTTGAGGGCCGGATTTGGCCCGCGGGCCTTGTGTTTGACACCTGTGCTCTTAAAATGTATAATGTTTGGGGGTTCTAATTTAATTTTCTAGCAAAAAAAAATGTTTTTAACTTGTAAACACTGAGCTGGAAAAAAGGCTCGGTCCTTGCCTTGATGTGCTCAGACATTGCTGCAAAACCTCCGACTGCCACTGACTGCATGACTGTCACCTCTTACCATTGGCCAGGAATTGCCCCTGCTAGGAAGTATCAGATAATCCTGACTCTGTCCTTTTATGAATATAACCATTTATTATTTATTTTTTGCTTCCTTTTTCGGTTTTTGATTCTTTGAACACCACACCACCTTTCCAGTGTCTTGGGTTTCTTGATTGATGTTTATTAATACGTAGCTTGCATTTGTTTAAAAGCCCTGTATGCTCTGTTTGCTGCTGTCAGTCTATTAATTTTCCCGGCGTTCCAGGCTTCGCGTATGCATAGAAGCATGTACTACAGCTGGAAGCTTCTTATCTGCAGGCTAATTGCAGAGCTTTTCTATGCAATGAGTGATGGCAGTGGGCACGACTCTGCAGCGTGGGCACAATAAGCTTCACAGGAAAGGTGAAATCTAAATTGAATGTAAATATAATGTAAATGAATGTAAACAAAATGGAGTCCTGTTAATGGGAATCTTTGTTCTTCCCTAATAAGTTTGCGTTCAGGTTAGCAGTAATTCCTAGATGATTGGTTGTTAGCAATGCAAATGCAAGAGATCCTGGAAGTTTTAAAGGAAACCAATCAACCAAATTATGAAAATACTGTATTGAAGGCTTAAAGAGAAATTGCAATTTTTTTATTAAAACATTTTTTATTAACCACTTCAGCCCCGGACCATTATGCAACTAAAGAACCAGGCCTCTTATTACGGTTCGGGACTGCGTCGATTTAACTGACAATTGCGCGGTCGCGCGACGTGGCTCTCAAGCAAAATTGGCGTCTTTTTTTCCCCCACAAATAGAGCTTTCTTTTGGTGGTATTTGATCACCTCTGCGATTTTTATTTTTTGCGCTATAAACAAAAATAGAGCAACAATTTAAAAAAAATGCAATATTTTTAACTTTTTGCTATAATAACTATCCCCCAAAAATATTAAAAAAAAATTTTTCCCTCAGTTTAGACCAGTGATAACGAACCTTGGCACCCCAGATGTTTTGGAACTACATTTCACATGATGCTCATGTAGTCTGCAGTGTAGTGGAGCATCATGGGAAATGTAGTTCCAAAACATCTGGGATGCCAAGGTTCGCCATCACTGGTTTAGGCCGATACGTATTCTTCTACGTATTTTTGGTAAAAAAATCTCAATAAGCGTTTATTTATTGTTTTGCGCAAAAGTTATAGCGTTTACAAAATAGGGGATAGTTTTATGGCATTTTTTTTTTTACTAGTTATGGTGGCGATCAGCGATTTTTATCGTGACTGCGACATTATGGCGGACACATCGGACACTTTTGACACTATTTTGGGGCCATTGTAATTTTTTACACGAAAAGTGCTATAAAAATGCACTGATTACTGTGAAAATTGAAGTGAATGGGTTAACCTATAGGGGGCGCTGAAGGGGTTAAGTGTTTCCTAGGGAGTGATTACTACTGTGTGGGGGGCGTGGCTTGGCGTGTGACAGGGAACAGACGATCAGTGGCAAGTCACACTAGGAAGAATGGGGAAAGGTTTGTACACACTCCCCTCTCCCCGTTCTTCAGCTCTGTGACCCAATCGCGGGACACCAGCAGCGATCGCGTCCGCGAGCACAGTCACGGAGCACAGGACCAGGTCCTAAACGTGCCGCTGCCGGCGCGCTCGCTACCCACAGCTGGGCTCTTAAAGGTAACGTACATGTATGTGCTTGTGCCCAGCCGCGACCCTCTGCCAACGTACAGTATATCGGCGTGAAGGGGTCCTTAAGCGTTTAAAAATGAAGTTTAATCTGTTTAAAATGATTGTAAAGCCTTGTTTGTTTTCTTTATATATAAAAAACATGTTATACTTGCCTGCTTTGTGCAATGGTTTTGCACAGAACAGCCCCGATCCTTTTCTTCTCTTCGGTGCTCCTAGCCCCTCCCTCCTCTCGAGTGCCCCCACAGCAAGCAGCTTGCTATGGGTATACCCAAGACGAGCTGCAGCTATATGTCCCCATTCAGGCACAGAGCCACGGTGGAGCCCCGCCCCCTTTCTGTCCTGATTGGCTGTGCCAGCGGTGCCAAGTCAGTTAGCCAATCAGGAGGGAGAGTCCAGGACGGCTCTGGGACACGTGCACTTCGCTGGATAGAGATGGGCCCAGGTAAGTATTAGGGGGGCTGCAGCACACCAAAGGCTTTTATTTTTTTCTTAACCACTTAAGGACCGCCGCATGTACATTTACGTCGGCAGAATGGCACCGACAGGCACATCAATGTATATATACGTTGGTGCCTTGGGGGGGATCGGGGGTCCGATCAAACCCCCCCCTGTACATGCGGCGGTCCGCACGGCTGCAGGAGCGATCCGACAAGAGGGGGCGGCTATTCGTTTTTGTCCGCCCCCTCTGGATCGCTCCCAGCCAATGCGCGCGCTCCCCCTGCAGTGCACTTCCTCCTCCTGTGTAAACACAGGAAGGAGGAAGCGACGTGATCTCTCCCTCGGTGGTCTTTTCAACCACCGCTGAGGAGAGATCACAACACAAGTAAGTCTGCACAACACTACACTACACCTACACTACACAAAAAACACATTTAACCCCCGCGATCGCCCCCCCCCTCCCCCCTGTCACAGTGTCACTGAATGTAGTAATCATACATGTCAGTCAGTTAGTGTTAGGTCCTGGGTAGCCCTGTACCCCCCCTAATAAAGTTTTAACCCCTTGATCACTGCCCTAGTTAACCCTTTCACTCCCTATTGCCAGCGTCACTAAGCGATCATTTTTCTGATCGCTGTATTAGTGTCGCTGTTCCCGCTAGGTAGCAAATTTTTTTTTTATTGCGATTTTTTTTCTTAGTAAAGACATGTGGCTAAATAAATTTTGGCCTAAATGTTTGACTAAAATTTAGTTTATTGATTTTTCTTATAACAAAAAGTAAAAAATATTGATTTTTTTTCAAAAATGTTCAAAAATGACGCTCTATTTTTGTATATAGCGCAAAAAATAAAAATCGCAGAGGCGATCAAGTACCACCGAAAGAAAGCTCTATTTGTGGGAAGAAAAGGACGCAAATTTTGTTTGGGAGCCACGTCGCACGACCGCGCAATTGTCTGTTAAAGCGACGCAGTGCCGAATCGCAAAAACCCCTTTGGTCATTTGGCAGCATGTTGGTCCGGATCTTAAGTGGTTAAAGAGGAGGTCCACCCATTTTTTTTTTTTTTTTAAAAAGCCAGCAGTTACAAATAGTGCAGCTGCTGACTTTAAAAAAAAAAATGGACACTTACGCACCCGTAATGTCAGCAGCTGAGGCCGAGCAATCGCAAAAAAGCTATAGTAAGTATATTAATTGGCATGCGCAAAAGTTATAGCGTCTACAAAATAGGGGGTAGTTTTATGGCATTTTTATTATTTCATTTGTACTTGTTATGGCGGCGATCTGCGATTTATATATTTTTTCGTGACTGTGACATTATGGTGGACACATCGGACACTTTTGACACTCTTTTGGGACCATTCACATTTATACAGTGATCAGGGCTATAAAAATGCACTGATTACTGTATAAATGTGACTGGCAGTAAAGGGGTTAACCAATAGGGGGCGGGAAAGGGGTTGAGTGTGTCCTAGGGAGTGATTCTAACTGTTAGGGGTTGTGGCGCTTACTGTGACACGTCACTGATCTCTGCTTCCGATGAGAGGGAGCAGGCGATCAGTGCTGTTTCACTAGACAGAATGGAGAGATTACTTGTTTACAAAGACATCCTCCCATTCTGCCATTCCGTGACCCGATCGCAGGACACTGGCGGACATCGGGGCCCGCGGGCATTTTCATGGAGACCGCAGTGGGCCAGTGGCGTGTGCTGGCTAGGGGACTAGATTCAAAGCAATGTATATACTGTATACGTTTCTTTGCCTACCCGTGCCATTCTGCCAACGTAAATGTGCGTGAGGCAGTCAGCAAGCGGTTAATATTGTAATACATAATTTTAAAGTAGAATTATGGGCAATTTTTTTTTCATTTCGAATAGAGCAAGGGAGGGTTATAACCCCTGTCATATTTTTTTTTGCCATCTGTGTCCAATTGTGAAGATTTCTTGATCGTACATCACGGGACACAGAGCGCATAGTCATTACATATGGGTTATATGGAGTACCTTCAGGTGTGGACACTGGTGTAATCAACTTCACAGGAAGTTCCTCCCTATATAACCCCCTCCCACTGAGAGTGCTTTAGTTTTTCCGCCAGTGTCTTAGGTGTTGGTCACGTCTAGCTGTCCCTCGGAGGTCTCGGGACCCAGGATAGCTAGCCGGATCCGTCCGAAGTGCTTCAGAGCCAAGATGTACGGTACCCGGGCCCTGCTGGAGTGGGGTTTTGCCTATAATGCCTCTCCTTGGAGGGCTGGATTCTGGGCTCCAGTGCCTTGGTCTCTTCCAAGAACTAAACGCTACTGATGCCAGGATGCTATATAGGTCCAGGGGTGTGGGTTCCTTAACACAGGACCCCGGTCCCTGAAGGTCCAAGACAATACCCACGGAGATGGGGGAAGGCTGGGCCTCTTGCATTTTGCAATACCCTGCGGCGTGGAGCAGGTAAGAGGGAACCTGCGGGACTTGGTTCGACAGTAGGTATCCCCCTGGGGGTTCTGGGTTGGCTAACAGTATGCTGGTGCATCAGCCACTATCTCCACTATGTCTGTTGAGGCAGGATGGGATTCTAATGTTTACCCAGATAACATGTAGATATATGTATACTTGTGTAAGTTATATATTTGCTACTCACCCCAGGTCTGCCTGTTAACACTGATACTGCAACCCCACATGTTTTAAAGAGGAAATTGCTGGTTAAAACTCCTGTTTCTTAGGAAGCCCATGGGGACAGCTTCCTCGCTGTGTGTGCACTACAATAAGATTAGTGCTTACCTGGTGTCTGTTGGTGCTGCATAACGCTGGTCCATGTTGTTCCTCTGCTCTGCTTCCTCCATGTGGGTTCAGCGTGGTGCGCGCGATCGTGCGCGCGTGTGTACGCGCGTGTGTGCGCGCGCATACGCGCGCGCACGCCGCCTTTTATAGCGTCGGCGTGCGTCGGGGGGGCGGGCCAGCAGCGTCAGGGTCTGTATAAAGGAAAAAACTTTTCTCTGGCTGGTCTTTACCTCCTGGAGGCAGAGGAAGAAAGGATACAGAGCGTGCAGCTGGGTCTTTTGGCCACACAGGGACACCTAGTGGCGGTTTTGTGGATCTTCAGGTCTAGGACTTAGGTCCACTATTGACCAGGAAAAAAAAAAAAAAAAAAAAAAAAATTTTTTTGCTTAAAGGGACTCAGCCTTAGATCCAGCAGTATCTGAGTCTACCTTGGACTCCGGCTAACGGGCATTGGTGTGTCAATACTCACAGGCTTCCTCGGTATTGCCACCTCCCAGGCGGGTAAAAAAAAAAAAAAAAAAAAAAAAAAGAGAGAAGTTAGTTCTTTTTCATTTTTCTCATACCTGCCCTCACATTGGTTATTCCTAGCTGCAACAGTCAGGTGTTGGCTATAGGGGTGACCCAAGGTTGTACAATGGCTCCAAAGGGATCTGGACCAGCTAAGGCTGCTAAAGGTGCCAAAAAGCAAAAGGGGTCTCCATCGGGGTCAGAGGATTTGGGCCAGGCTTCTACGGCCCCACCCTCGCCAGTCAGGACACCGAGTGGCATAGTACAAGAGCCATTGGGGGTGCTGGGGGCAGAGGCGGCCCCCGATCCACCCATTCCCGTTTACGTGACGGAAGAAATGCTAGCAGCCACCATGAGTGGGCTAGAGAAAAGGTTAACTGCGTTACTTTCCCGTCCTTGCCCAAGTAGCAAGCGGGCTAGATCCCCCTCACCCAGTGTGGGGTTTTCAGATGCGGAGGTCTCCTCTTCAGAGGAACGGGACCCACAAGGGGATCACGCAGACCCAAGTCCCGACGGTTCAGACAGGGAAAATTCCACTATAGATGAATACTTTTCGGCCTCTCAAGCGGAGGGCCTGTGGATCCAGTCTTTGACAGATATGGTTCGCACTGCCTTTAAACTTCCAGTGCCAGAACTAGTAGCCCCGGAGGTATCCTCATTGGGTTCTTTAAAGGCCCCATTAACTGGTGCATCTTTTCCAATGCACCCCCTTCTGCGGAACGTGATTTACCAAGATTGGGCTCGACCTGATAGAATCTTTGTCCCTCCTAAAAGATTCTCTATTCTCTACCCTATGGAAGAGGAATATGTAAAGAAATGGGCTCTTCCTACAGTGGACGCAGCCATTTCCTGCGTGAATAAATCCCTGACTTGTCCGGTTGAAAATGTCCATATGTTCAAGGATCCGGTCGACAAGAAATTCGAGACCCTACTGAAAGCAGCTTTCACCTCAGTAGGTGCCATGGTTCAGCCAGCAGTAGCAGCCATTGGTGTTTGTCAGGCCTTGAAGGATCAGGCAAAACATATATTGAAGGACATGCCGGCTCAGCATACTCATGAATTAGCAGAATTCCCTAGGGCTCTCTGCTTTGCAGTAGATGCTATTAAGGACTCCATCCAACAGGCATCCCGTTCATCTCTACTGGTGGTTCACATGCGTCGTCTTTTGTGGCTAAAGAACTGGTCAGCAGAGGCACCCTGCAAAAAGCTTCTAGCAGGGTTTCCCTTTCATGGGGGAAGACTATTCGGGGAAGACCTAGATAAATATATCCACACCATATCAAGTGGAAAAAGTACTTCCTTACCGGTCAAGAAAAGACCGCGTGGGCCCACGTTTAAACGACAGGCCATGGTAGGCTCGGCCCCTTCGACTTCCCGTCAGTATCGACGGCCTCCCGGGCGGTCAACAGCTAATAGCCGCCCACAGGGACAAGCTGCGGCAAACAAGAGGCCCTGGTCTCGCAAGCCGGCTAAATCAGTCATCAAATCAGATTCATGAAGGGGCGCCCCCACTCTCTTGGGTGGGGGGAAGACTTCAGTTTTTCTCCGAAGTCTGGAAGGCCAGAATTCCCGACTCTTGGGTTCGGTCCGTAGTAGCCTCAGGCTACAAACTAGAGTTTCGAGAAATCCCCCCTCCTCATTTTCAGGGGTCAAGTCTTCCAAGCGACCCATTAAAGAGGGCCTCTCTCGTAAAGGCGTTGGATCGCCTCTTGCTCCAAGGAGTAATTGTAGAAGTACCAACCCAAGAAAGGGGTCTGGGATTCTACTCCAACCTTTTTGTTATACCAAAACCCAATGGCGACGTCAGGCCTATATTAGACCTCAAACGCCTAAATCGCTTTCTAAGGATTCAGACCTTCCGTATGGACTCCATACGTTCAGTGACAACCAGCCTGCATCAGGGCGACTTCCTAGCATCTATAGACATAAAGGATGCATATCTGCATGTGCCGATTTACCCAGCACATCACAAGTTTCTTCGTTTTACGATAAACCAAAGTCATTACCAGTTCGTAGCCCTCCCTTTCGGGTTGGCAACAGCTCCACGGGTATTCACAAAGGTGTTAGCCCCGGTACTAGCCGTCCTAAGGACAGAAGGCATCTTGGTCCTAGCATACCTGGACGATCTCCTGGTTATCGACAGTTCAGCCTCCAACCTCAATCATGCAGTGGTCCGCACAGTGCGGCATCTAGAAGAGTTCGGGGGGATTGTGAACCAAGAAAAATCAAGGTTACAACCCACAAGACAGTTGGAATATCTAGGCTTTCGGTTAGATACAGAATGCCAGAGGGTATTTTTACCTCAAAAGAAGATCAGGTCATTAATTCAAACGATTCAAATAGTCTTAGGCAAAAAGAAGCCGACTATTCGCCTATGCATGCGACTGCTGGGAAAGATGGTGGCCGCCTTCGAAGCAGCGCCCTATGCCCAGATCCATACCAGAATTCTGCAAGCAGCTATTCTCTCTGCTTGGAACAAGTCCATACAGGCATTAGACCGTCCATTAGTTCTTTCCCCAGGAGTCAGGCACAGCCTGTACTTGTGGCTGATCCCTCAAAAATTATCAAAAGGGAAAACCTTTTGCCCCATCTCGTGGAAAATAGTAACCACAGATGCCAGCCTAACAGGTTGGGGGGCAATCTTAGGAAAACGGACCCAGCAGGGACAGTGGTCAGAGGCAGAAAGTCTGCTTCCCATCAATGTCCTAGAGATCAGAGCTGCTCGGTTGGCCCTGGTCGCCTGGACTCTCCCCCTGCAGGGTCTGCCAGTAAGGATACAGTCCGACAATGCCACGGCGGTGGCATACATAAACCACCAGGGGGGCACAAGGAGCCTAGCGGCTCAAAGGGAAGTAAACCTGATTTTTTCATGGGCCGAAGCCCATGTACCCTGCATCTCAGCAGTGTTCATCCCAGGGATAGACAATTCTCAAGCAGATTTTTTGAGTCGTCAACAGTTACTCCCGGGAGAGTGGTCTCTTCACCCCCAGGTATTCCAAGAGATTTGCCAAAGATTCGGAGTTCCCGATGTGGACATCATGGCAACAAGATTCAACAAGAAATTGGACAAATTCGTATCCCGAGCCAGGGACCCCTCGGCCTACGGGACCGATGCGTTGGTTTGCCCCTGGCACCAGTTTTCTCTCCTGTATGCGTTCCCTACACTACAGATGATTCCCCGCCTTCTACGAAGGATCAGGGTGGAGCGCAGGCCGGTGATCCTGGTGGCCCCAGCCTGGCCCAGAAGGGCTTGGTACGCACTCATCGTGAGGATGTCAGTAAGGGCACCGTGGCCACTCCCCCTGCGCCCAGATCTGCTGTCTCAGGGCCCGATCTACCACCCTGCTTCACAGCAGCTAAATTTGATGGCTTGGCGGCTGAATCCCTAATTCTTAAGGGCAGAGGCCTCTCAGCCCAGGTCATATCTACGCTAATTCAAGCTAGGAAACCAGTTTCTAGAAATATCTATTACAGAGTCGGGAAGAACTATGTGGAGTGGTGCGAGTTTCAAGGAGGGCATCCTCGCAAGTTTTGTATTGACAGGATCTTGCGATTCCTACAGGTTGGCGTTGACAAGGGGTTAGCTCTTAGTACTCTAAAGGGGCAGGTGTCTGCCTTAGCGATATGGTTTCAAAGGCCTTTGGCCACACATTCGCTTGTGAAAACTTTTTTGCAGGGGGTCTTGCATGTAAATCCCCCTATTAGAGCTCCCCTCTGCCCCTGGAATTTAAATCTGGTCTTGTCAGCTTTACAAAGGCAGCCGTTTGAACCTCTGACAGAAATCCCTCTTGTGCTGCTAACCCGAAAATTGGTTTTCTTGGTGGCTATGGCTTCGGCCAGAAGGGTCTCCGAGCTGGCAGCCTTGTCTTGCAGGGAACCGTACCTGATTCTGCATAAGGACAGAGTGGTTCTGCGGCCACAGCCTTCTTTCCTTCCTAAGGTCATATCCAGTTTTCACTTGAATCAGGACCTAGTCCTACCATCCTTCTTTCCTACTCCCCAGTCCAGAGAGGAAAGATTGCTTCATACTTTGGACGTGGTCCGAGCCATGAGGGTCTATCTCAAGGCTACAGAAAAGATTCGGAAAACAGATGTGCTTTTCATTCTTCCGGAGGGCCCCAAGAAGGGTCAGCCGGCTGCCAAGTCTTCCTTGGCTAGGTGGATTAAGCAGCTGATTTTTCAGGCCTATGGTCTGAAGCGCGTTCCACCGCCCTTATCAGTTAAGGCCCATTCTACGAGGGCCATGAGTGCCTCTTGGGCGGCACACCATCAGATCTCTATGGCACAGGTTTGCAAAGCAGCAACCTGGTCTTCCGTACATACGTTTACTAAATTCTATAAGTTGGACGTCACAAAGGCTGCGGACACAGCATTTGGGCAGGCTGTCCTACGGGCAGCAGTATAGAATCCTCTGGCCCGGTTCACGCCCCCTTTTTTCTGTTGGTGGAGCTATTTTACCTCCTGATATAGTTTCTGTTTGGCTATTTTTGGCCTTACGGTCTCCCTCCCTTCATGGAGCATTGCTTTGGGACATCCCATATGTAATGACTATGCGCTCTGTGTCCCGTGATGTACGATCAAGAAAAAGGGATTTTTAATAACAGCTTACCTGTAAAATCCTTTTCTTGGAGTACATCACGGGACACAGAGCTCCCACCCCTCTTTGTGGGAACATTGTGTAACCTCAGAGAAATTGCTTGCTACAAAACTAAAGCACTCTCAGTGGGAGGGGGTTATATAGGGAGGAACTTCCTGTGAAGTTGATTACACCAGTGTCCACACCTGAAGGTACTCCATATAACCCATATGTAATGACTATGCGCTCTGTGTCCCGTGATGTACTCCAAGAAAAGGATTTTACAGGTAAGCTGTTATTAAAAATCCCTTTTTCCCTTCACTTATTGTCCTATAGCCAAACAGGAAGTGAGAGGAAATCCCTGCAAATTAAAGGAATTCCTTGGGAATCCCGGGTCACCAGTACTAGTGTCCCCATTAGAAGATTTACCCTTTATTACTTTTCTGGGGAGAACACAAAATTTGGGATTTTCTTTTACTTTCCCTTACAATATTAATGGTGAACAGGAAAAATAGAGAGGATGAATCTCCTTAACGGGGGCACAGATGGCAAAAAAATCCGAAAGCTGGTCTAAGCCCTATGAACTCCATCCAAAACTAAAAAAAAATGGTTTGCCTTTAGTCAGGGCTTGACAAAATCCTGGCGCCCGGGCGTAATTGCGACAATAAATTGTGACAAGATCCTGTGTCTCTGTGCGCCCCCACCTCACCCGCTGGTAATTGAGGCAGCAGCTTCGTGGGCTTCTGCAGGCCTAAGCTTTCTTCTGTGATCTGGCGCCATCTTGTGGTGGCCATTGGCATTGGCACAAAACAGCAGTTCTAATGTGTTTTTCACTGTTTTCACTGCCATCTCCTTCCCTCTAATTAGAACCCCCAAACATTATATATATATTTTTTATTCTAACACCCTAGAGCAGGGGTCTCCAAACTATGGCCCTCCAGTTGTTCAGGAACTACAATTCCCATAATGCTTAGTCTTGTCTGTGAATGTCAGAGTTTTACAATGCCTCATGGGAAATGTAGTTCCGAAACAGCTGGAGGGCCGTAGTTTGAAGATCCTTGCCCTAGAGAATTAAAAGTAGGGTTGTCCCGATACCGATACCAGTACCAGTATCGGTATCGGGAGCGATACCGTGTATTTGCGGGAGTACTTGTACTCCCGCAAATACCCCCGATACCTAAATAGAATATTCCCCCCGCCCCTGCATCGCGCCGCTGCATCGAAAGCCGCAGCATGGGTTAAACGGTGTGGGGGAACATCACAGCTTTCATTTGAATAGCTGTAGTTTTCCCGCTGCCTATAGACACTCCCCCTTGCTTGGGATTGGATGGGTGATCGTGATCTGTCCAATCCCGAGCAAGGGGGAGTGTCTATACGCGCGGGCAAAACAGCTATTCAAATGAATACTGCGATTTTCTCCATGCGGCGGCAAAGGTATGGGGGAAATGGCTGGAGGGACATGGCTGAAGGGACATGGCTGCATATGCGAGGGACATGGCTAGAGGGACATGGCTGCATATGTGAGGGACATGGCTAGAGGGACATGGCTGCATATGTGAGGGACATGGCTGCATATGTGAGGGACATGGCTAGAGGGACATGGCTGCATATGTGAGGGACATGGCTGCATATGTGAGGGACATGGCTGCATATGTGAGGGACATGGCTGCATATGTGAGGGACATGGCTGCATATGTGAGGGACATGGCTGCATATGTGAGGGACATGGCTGCATATGTGAGGGACATGGCTGCATATGTGAGGGACATGGCTGCATATGTGAGGGACATGGCTGCATATGTGAGGGACATGGCTGCATTTGTGAGGGACATGGCTGCATATGTGAGGGACATGGCTAGAGGGACATGGCTAGAGGGACATGGCTGCATATGTGAGGGACATGACTAGAGGGACATGGCTGAAGGGACATGGCTGCATATGTGAGGGACATGGCTAGAGGGACATGGCTGCATATGTGAGGGACATGGCTAGAGGGACATGGCTAGAGGGACATGGCTGCATATGTGAGTGACATGGCTAGAGGGACATGGCTGAAGAGACATGGCTGCATATGTGAGGGACGTGGCTGCATATGTGAGGGACATGGCTAGAGGGACATGGCTGCATATGTGAGGGACATGGCTAGAGGGACATGGCTGAAGGGACATGGCTGCATATGTGAGGGACATGGCTAGAGGGACATGGCTGAAGGGACATGGCTAGAGGGACATGGCTGAAGGGACATGGCTGAAGGGACATGGCTGCATATGTGAGGGACATGGCTGAAGGGACATGGCTGCATATGTGAGGGACATGGCTGAAGGGACATGGCTGCATATGTGAGGGACATGGCTGAAGGGACATGGCTGCATATGTGAGGGACATGGCTAGAGGGACATGGCTGAAGGGATATGGCTAGAGGGACATGGCTGAAGGGACATGGCTTGAGGGACATGGCTGAAGGGACATGGCTGCATATGTGAGGGACATGGCTGAAGGGACATGGCTGAAGGGACATGGCTAAAGGGACATGGCTGCATATGTGAGGGACATGGCTGAAGGGACATGGCTGCATATGTGAAGGACATGGCTAGAGGGCCATGGCTGAAGGGACATGGCTGCATATGTGAGGGACATGGCTAGAGGGACATGGCTGAAGGGACATGGCTGCATATGTGAGGGACATGGCTGCATATGTGAGGGACATGGCTAGAGGGACATGGCTGAAGGGACATGGCTGCATATGTGAGGGACATGGCTGAAGGGACATGGCTGCATATGTGAGGGACATGGCTAGAGGGCCATGGCTGAAGGGACATGGCTGCATATGTGAGGGACATGGCTAGAGGGACATGGCTGAAGGGACATGGCTGCATATGTGAGGGACATGGCTAGAGGGACATGGCTAAAGGGACATGGCTGCATATGTGAGGGACATGGCTAGAGGGACTTGGCTGAAGGGACATGGCTGCATATGTGAGGGACATGGCTAGAGGGACATGGCTAGAGGGACATGGCTGAAGGGACATGGCTGCATATGTGAGGGACATGGCTGCATATGTGAGGGACATGGCTAGAGGGACATGGCTGAAGGGACATGGCTGCATATGTGAGGGACATGGCTAGAGGGACATGGCTGCATATGTGAGGGACATGGCTAGAGGGACATGGCTGAAGGGACATGGCTGCATATGTGAGTGACATGGCTGGAGGGACATGGCTGCATATGTGGGGGACATGCCTGGAGGGACATGGCTGCATATGTGGGGGACATGGCTGGAGGGACATGGCTGCATATGTGGGGGACATGGCTGGAGGGACATGGCTGCATATGGGGGGGACATGGCTGCATATGGGGGGGACATGGCTGCATTTGGGGACACATTTAAAAAAAAGTATCGGTATTCGGTATCGGCGACTACTTAAAAAAAAAAGTATCGGTACTTGTACTCGGTCCTAAAAAAGTGGTATCGGGACAACCCTAATTAAAAGGCGGTTATTGCAATACTTTCTGTCACACCGTATTTGCGCAGCGGTCATATAAGCGCATTTTTTTGGGTAAAAAATACTTTTTTTTTTAATTAAAAAATAGGACAACAGTAAAGTTAGCCCAATTTTTTTAATATTGTGAAAGATAACGTTACGCCGAGTAAATTGATACCCAACATGTCACGCTTCAAAATTGCGTCCGCTCGTGGAATGGCGACGAACTTTTACCCTTTAAAATCTCCATAGGCAACGTTTAAAAAATTCTACAGGTTGCATGTTTTGAGTTACAGAGGAGGTCTAGGGCTAGAATTATTGCTCTCGCTCTACCAATTGCGGCGATACCTCACATGTGTGTTTGAACACCGTTTACATATGCGGGCGCTACTCACGTATGCGTTCGCTTCTGCGCGCGAGCTTGGCGGGGCATGTCGCGTTTTCTGGCTCCTAACTTTTTTAGCTGGCTCCTAGATTCCAAGCAATTTTGTCAAACCCTGCCTTTAGTTATACTTTAAAGCTGAATGTCCGAAAAACAAATATAGATATTTTAAATATTTTGGGACTGTTTTATCTACCAAGGGTTTTTTGTAGCTTCAGCCAGTTGGTTGTGTATATTAACAATGATTCCATAAAATCTGAAATCGTTTTGTATTGAAAGTAAAGACATAAAGAACATTTACTAGGCTACAAAATACAAATACAATTTTGTGTTGTTATTTTTTATGTTTTGATGTCTTTTTTAGGTGAATGTGCCAGTTTTTATTGAAAGCGCTTGTTTTAGGAAAGGGATTGACTGCTCCCAGAAGAAAAACAGCCAATGTGGCGTAAATTTTACTGCCATAATTATTTCTTTTGAGGTCAATTGATGTTCATTTTACTTGACTCTCTGAAACAGTCTTTCTCATACTTTTTACTCCAAGGGAACCCCTAAAATATTTTTTCTCAGGAATACGTGTTTCAGGAAACCCTTACTAAAAGGAAATCCTGGGGTCAATGGCAAAAATGCCTTCGTACCAAAGATTGCCACCCGTACAGACCGCTAAACAGATTATTGGTGCCATGCAATTGGCTTTGCCTGGTAGTGTTGGTCTTAGTGCTATGCAGACCCCATCAAATGGGTGGTAAGCCAGGCACTCTATAAGCCACTCTGTAAGCCAGCCGACTCTATACGGCGCCTGCGCAATGACGTTCGGCTTCTTTCGGAAAGTCGTGACGCGCAGTATGCACCGGTCGGAGGAACGTAAATCAACTAGGAGCGCCCAACCCCGCTAGAATCGTACCCGGAAGACGAGGGATGAAACACCGCTAACACGGTATGTATGAAAAAAAAAAAAACACCCCAGCCTCCCCGCAGTCTAACCGGTCGGCTCAAGGTATTTTTTGAATTTTTTTTTAGGGTGAACTTCCACTTTAAGGAACCCATTACAACCTCTGAAGGAACCCTAGGGTTCCATGGAACTTTGGTTGAGAATGGCTGCCATAATTATTTCTTTTGAGGTCAATTAATGTTCATTTTACTGAACTCTCTGAAACGGCCTTTCTCATACTTTTTACTCCAGGGGAACCCCTTAAATAATTTTCCCGGGAATACATGCCTCAGGAAACCCTTACTAAAGGGAATCTGGGGTTCAAATGCAAAAATGCCTTTGTGCAAAAGATTGCCACCCTTACAGACAGCTAAAGAGATCATTGGTGTCATGCTTCTTTCTTTTGTCAGGTGTTGGTCTTATGCCGCGTACACACGATCTTTTTTCAGCTGGTAAAAAAAGAGTTTTTTCAGCCTCTTTAACCGCTTCAATACCAGGCTTTTATACCACCTCCATACCGGGCCTATTCTGACACTTCTCTCCTGCGGTCATTCCAAAGTTTTATCTTGCACGGTATTTACGCAATTATTTTTCAAACGCTTTTTTTTGTAAAAAAATTGTTTTATGAATTAAAAAAATAACAAAACAGTAAAGTTAGCCCAATTTTTTTGTATTATGTGAAAGATTATGTTACACCGAGTAAATAGATACCCAACATGTCACGCTTTAATTATGCGCACACTCATGGAATGGCGCCAAACTTCGGTACTTAAAAATCTCCATAGGCAACGCTTTATTTATTTTTTACAGGTTACAGTTTAGATTTACAGAGGAGATCTAGTGCTAGATTTGTTGCTGGCACTCTAACGCACGCGGCGATACCTCACTTATGTGGTTTAAACGGCGTTTACATATGTCGGCGGGACTTGCGTGTGCGTTCGCTTCTGCACGCGAGCTATCGGGGACAGGGGCGTTTTAATTTTTTTTTTATCTTTTATTTATTTTTTTGACTTATTTTTTTTTTATTTTTACACTTTTTTACATTTTTTTTTTTCCCACTTTTATTCCTATTACAAGGAATGTAAACATCCCTTGTAATAGGAAATGTGTGTGACAGGTCCTCTTTATGGAGAGATGTGGGGTCAATAAGACTTCACATCTCTCCTCCAGGCTGGAAACCATGAGATCGGTGAAAAAAAATTCACCGATCTCATGAATGGGGGCTTACAGCCGCAATTGCGGCTTTGTTTACTTACGGGGACCCGGGCGTGACGTCATCAGATCGCGCCCGGGTCCTCCGACGGTCATAGAGATGACTGGTGACCATCTGGTCACCAGTCATCTCTATGCTTCCTGCCACCGCCGACGATTCGTTCTCCGGGCCCCCGAAGGCACAGGTAAGCCCGGAGAAGCACCGGATGGCGGCGGGAGGGGCGGCCTGTAAGAACGATCAAGCAGCGGAACCGCCGCTATGATCGTTCTAACATTGTGCAGAATCGTCGGCTGAAGAAGAGGATATCTGGATGATGCCTCTGGCTGCAGGCATCATCCAGATATTCGCCTGCAATGCCCAGGCCGTCAATTGACGGCCACTTAGGATGGTAAATCCCATCCCAGGCCGTCAACTTTCTATGGCTGGGTATTGAAGTGGTTAAAAAAACGTTTCTTTTCCCAACTTCATCATTAAAACGACGTTGCCCACACACAATCTTTAACAAAAAAAATGCTGTAGCAAAGAGCGGTGACGTACAACACATACGACGGCACTATAAAGGGGAAGTTCCATCTATATGACGCCACCTTTGGGGCTGCTTTAGCTTATTTTGTGTTAGTAAAAGACGATTTGCGCTTTTCTGTCTGTTACAGCGTGATGAATGTGCTTACTCCATTACGAACGGTAGTTTTACCAGAACGAGCGCTCCCGTCCCATAACTTGCTTCTGAGCATGCGCAGGCTTTTAACTTCATTTAAGCCCACACACGATCATTTTTTACAACCGAAAAAAAAAACATCGGGCCAGATTCAGGTAGAGTTAGGCTGGAGTATCAGTGATACTCAGCCTAACTGTCACTTTAAGCCGGCATTTCTGTTTTCTGTAACCAGAAAACAAGAAACGCCGGGTTGGAGTTCCGATGCGATCGGCGTAATTGAATTTTGCCATCGCATCGCAACTTTAATTTAAAAATGGCGCCGGGGGCGTTCCCGCTGATTAACGCCGAAAAAATATGTTAATCAGCGGGAATCGGCAATTCACGATCGTATTCGGGCGCGACGCAGTGACTTTCCGACGTTTCCGTAAGAGATACGCGGCGTAAAGATAAAGCAGCCCCCTGTTGGAATATCCTATGTTAAGTATAGCCGTCGTCATTGCGTCGAAAAAAAAAAAATTTGCGTCGCTTGCGTAAAACGTCCATGAATGGGGATTTGACGTCATTGACGTTCACTGACATATTTTGGAGCATGCGCACTGGGATGCATTGACAGTCGGCGCATGCGCAGTACGTTCGCCGCGGGATCGCGCTTAGTTTAAATAATACACGCCCCGTACCCGCCCAATTTGAATTCCGCCGGCTCATTTACGATACGCTGCCGCAACTTTAGGAGCAAGTGCTTCATGAATAACAGCACTTGCTCCTAAAATTTCGCCAGAGTAACGTAAATGAGAAACGTTACTCTAGAGTAAAGATGCTCCCATCTACCTGAATCTGGCCCATAGTTTAAAAAATAGATGTTCAAATTTTTTTTTTTACGTTACTCAGAACCCGAAAAATGATGTGAAGCCTACACACGATCATTTTAAATTAAATTTTTTAAAAACGTTGTTTTTTACAACCCGAAAAATGTACGCGGCATTAGAGTCAGCAGACCCCATCAAATGGGTGGTCAGTCAGCCACATTTTTTGGAACCCGTTCCAATCTCTGAAGGAAAAGATAATGAAAACTGTAAGCGCAAATTCAGGGGTGCACAGGGTGATTTACAATGATAATTTACTGGGTGATTAGTCCATGGGGAAAAAAACAAGTAGTTCAAGGATTAAACATCAATAATAGCAAAGCAAGGGCGGCTGCTGACCTCAGAGAGCTGGCTCTGTATGCAGACAAAAATGGGTAGACAAAGGAAGAGCCACCTAAGTGCAGTATTAAAACTAGGGTTGTCCCGATACCACTTTTTTAAGACCTAGTAAAAGTACCGATACTTGTTTTCAAGTACTCGCCGATACCGATTACCGATACTTTGTGCAGATAAGTGCTTGTGGGCTTCACAATGCCCACAAGCAAATTGACAACGGTGTGGACATCTTTTTTGAATAACTATTTAGAGAGGCGGCAGATTGTAAAATAGTAAGTGACCGGATTTATATTATAAAAACGTAGGATGAAAGGGCATACATTTAAAAAATGATAATTGTGGTTGGAACTCCACTTTAAGGTGGTTGTAAAGACAGATTTGTATTTTTATTTTTTTTTACCTTAATGCATTCTCTGCAAAAAAACCTTCTCTGTTAAGGATCCCCCCTCAGCCCCTCTTAAATACCTGAGCCCGATCTTGATCCAGAGATGTGCCCAAGAGCAGCGTCTCTCTTTGCTCCCTCTCTCCTTATAGGCTCAGAGTGAGTAACTGCTGTCAATCAGAGCCAGTAAGGAGGGAACAGGGGGTGTCCCCATAGCAAGCGACTTGTCAGGGGGGCATTGGGGAGGAGCCAGGTTTGCTTGTGGGGGGACCCCAGCAGTGGAGGAATGCAGCTGCTCTGTGCAAAACCACAGTACAGAGCAGGTTAGAATAACATGTTTATTATTTATTAAAAAAAAAAATTATGATTACAATCGCTTTAATTGGATTTGTTAGTCCTGATATACGTAGGCTCTAATGATATTGAAGTTGTAAATTCAAATAACAGACCCACTTTACTAGAATATATTTCTGCCTGGTTTTGCAAAAAGTTTTGGCATGAAAGTGACTAAATGAAAAACTGTCTGTCCACAGCAACTAGATAATCAATTGTTGTTTTCAAAACTGCCCTTGCAGCATAAGAATCTGGCTGCTTCAGACCTTTCTTTTTTTTTAATATGTTGTTTTCGTAATTCAATCTGAATATGTTAGGGAAAAAAAATATTCGAATGTTATCAAAACTATGTGAAAATGTAGATCCAGATTTGTAGGCTGATGAATTTTATTGAAGTCTCCGACTCTTCCAGTAAAAATTGGGCTTAGTCCAACCCCTCTAACCTCTTGTTTCTCGGTTGGCCTTTTATCATGATCGATAACCAAACTGAGCAATGGCATGGCTCTGCAGGAGGGTGGGAACGTTTCTCCTGTTGGACCTTTATTATGATGGATGGTCTCAATGACCAATGCCAAGGCTCTGAAGGAGGGTGGAAGCATTTCTCTTGTTGGACTATCATTGTGATGGGATAGCTACAATGATCATAGGCAAGGTTCTGAAGGACGGTGTGAGCCTTTCTCCTGTTGGACCTTTATTGTATTGGATAATCACATTGACCAATGGCAAGACTCTAATGCCTCGTACACACGATTGGATATCTGATGGAATGTAATCCGATGGATTTTTTCGTCGGATATCTGATGAAGCTGACTTTCATCAGTCTTGCCTACACACCATGAGTCAAAAATCCGATCGTGTCCAAACGCGGTGACGTACAACACTATGGCGAGCCAAAAAAAATGAAGTGCCATGCTTCCAAGCATGCGTGGACTTGATTCTGAGCATGCGTGGTTTTTTGACCGATGGAGTTCGATACAGACGATCGTTTTTTTATCCATAGGAAAAATTTAAAACGTGTTCTATTTTTTTTCACCGATGGAAATCAACGACGGGGCGGTGCAGTGCTGGGATAGAGTGGAGGTGGAGAGGAGGGGCGGTGACTGGCAGGAGCAGAGGAGAGAGGAGAAGGACGACATCTCCTCCATGGGCGGCACAGACCGGGGGGGGGGGGGTGCTGTGAGACCCTCTCTGCCCACAACATGTCTGCTTCCTCCTGCTCGGTTCCCAGCAGTGGGAGTGTCAGACTGCTGAGCTCAGGAGAGGGATAGAAGCCAGCGGACTTACAAACAGGATGTCACCAGGCAATAACGTTTTTTCAGCAAGTTCAGCAGCCTATTACAGAGGAACTACAGAGCTCAGAAGAACATGGATGGCAAAGTGGGTGAAGGTAGGAGATCAGTAACAAGGACATGGAAAAACATTTGGAGTTCTGCTTTAACCACTTAAGGACCACCGCATGTACATTTACGTCGGCAGAATGGCACGGACAGGCACATCAACGTACCTGTACGTGGCTGCCTTGACGTGGGTCGGGGGTCCAATCGGGACCCCCCCACTACATGCGACGGTCCCGGTGGCTGTGCGAGCGATCCGTGCTGAGGGGACGGCAGTTCGTTTTTGTCCGCCTCCTCCGGATCGCTCCCAGCCAATGCGCGCGCTCCCTGCAGTGTCACTTCCTCCTCCTGTGTTTTTTTCAACCGCCGCTGAGGAGAGATCACATCACATAGTAAGTCTGCACAACACTACACTGACACCAGGACATGTAGGCACATTAACCCCTTGCGATCACCCCCCCTCCCCCCTGTCACAGATGCGGCGTCGCACCGATTAGGACGTGTCATTGCCGACAATTGCCGCCGATTTGAGATGCGATTTGACATGTGAAATCGCATCTCAAATCATACCAAATCGTACCCAGTGTGAACCTGGGCTTAAAGATAGTGCTCCTAATCTCAGCTTGTTACCTGTATAAAAGACACCTGTCCACAGAATCAATCAGATTCCAATCTCTCCACCATGGCCAAGACCAAAGAGCTGTCCAAGAATGTCAGGGACAAGATTGTAGACCTACACAAGGCTGGAATGGGCTACAATATCATCGCCAAGCAGCTTGGTGAGAGGGTGACAACAGTTGGTGCGATTATTTGCAAATGGAAGAAACACAAAATAACTGTCACTCTCCCTCGGTCTGGGGCTCCATGTAAGATCTCACCTTGTGGAGTTTCAATGATCGTGAGAACGGTGAGGAATCAGCCCAGAACTACACAGGAGAATCTTATCAATGATCTCAAGGCAGCTGGGACCATAGTCACCAAGAAAACACATTATGGCGTGAAGGTCTGAAATCCTGCAGCACCTCGAGGTCCCACTGCTCAAGAAAGCACATGTACAGGCCCATCTGAAGTTTGAACATCTGAATGATTCAGAGGAGAACTGGGAGAAAATGTTGTGGTCAGATGGAACCAAAATCAATCTCTTTGGCATCAACTCAACTTGCCATGCTTGGAGGAGGAGGAATGTTGCCTATGACCCCAAGAACACCATTTCCACCATCAAAAATGGAGGGGGAAACATGCTTTGGGGGTGTATTTTTTTGCTAAGGGGACAGACAGAGCAACTCGTTTTTGCATTCTTTTTGCACATTTTGAGACTTGAGTGTTGTGTTATTCAATGGAAAGCTATTTACTAGAAGGAGATGGTGGTTTGGGAACAAAAATGTGTGAAAAACCTGTTAGGTGTGTTTTTTTAGATGATTTCCAGACTCTCCTAATGAAGTCCGCTGGGTCCAAAAACACGTATTAATGGCAAAATAAGCTCCTGTACATTTTCTGAGCATTGAGCAACAGCACAGATGTGAACTGACACAATACAATACCATGGAAATCTGAGTGTGGAATATTGAAGTGTTTCTAGAATTGAGCTTTAAATTGCTTAGGTGGGAATTGGGGCTCAGACGTCTGTGATGAACACATCCAATTATTGCACAGGCAACAGTATTTACATAATTGCATCATTTCTAAACCAGTATCCTAATTCAGGAGGTAGATGCAGATCGGTGTCTCTTCCTGTCAGGGGGGGGGGGGGGGTGTCTGTGCTAATAATCGGCATATTGATTATCAGCATAGCTCCCTCAGTGCCCATCAGTGCCCCCAAAATAAAGTCTGCAAGTCTGCCAGTACCCACTACAGTACCAATCAGAGCCCACCACAGTGCCAATCAACACCTGTCGGTAACTAATCCAGTACCTCATCATCTGGGCTGCCCATCAGTGCCAGTCACGGATCGGATCAATCCTCGGATCAGGAGTCACGGATCGGATCATTTTCGGATCTGCAAAAAAAAAAAAATGATTTATGAAAAAAAGTCGGATTCAAGTCTGGGCTCTAGCTGGGCCAATGGCTCTATATGGTAATATCCACCATTGCCCCCCACTCGTCACTGTAATGTCCACCATTGTCCCCCACTCATCATCACCATCACTGTTCCAGTCCAACATTGCCCCCACACTAGTAAACACTGTAGTAATAGCCAGTTTAACATCCAACTCACTGTACTTGCACTGTAATGTCCACCATTGTCCCCCACTTGTCATCACCATTACTGTTCCAGACCAGTCCAGCATTGCCCCCACACTAGTAAAGAACACCGAGTCCCCATCCTTCATAGTGGCACTCACTGTTCCCCCTCAAGCTCTACACGTTCACCCTGATTCCCAGAGCGCCGCCAAGACAGCCAACCAATCCGGGCAGCCTTCCAATCAGAGAGGGCGCTCATCACGCGGGCCAATCAGGTGCAAAGACGGGACATCCCATCCAACCAATCACAGCCGATCTGTGATTGGTTGGGGTGGAGCAAGATGGCCGCCGCTCCGGAGCTAGGCCGAAGCCGGCGACTTTCCTACGGCCGAGGCTCCGGAGCGCTCCGCGGGGATTGCGTGGTGTGCCGATCTGAACGGGGTGACCCGTTCGGATCACGGATCGGCGACGTACCGTTGCACCCATACCACCTGTCGGTGTCAATCAGTGCCCACCCCAGCAGCCTGTCAGTGCTGCATATCAGTGCCGCTTTTTGGTGTCCATCAGTGCCGCCTATCAGTGCCCATCAATTCTACATATCAATGCCGCCTCATCAGTGAAGGGGAAAACAAAATCTTATGACATAAACTAAGAAAAGCTTTTTTTTTTTTCAAACATTTGAATGAATGAATGAATGAAAAACTTATATAGCGCGGCACATGCGAACTGAATCGCCTCTGGGTCTTTTTTAGTTTGTTTAGCAAAAAATAAAAACCCCAGAGGTGTTTGAATACTGCCAAAAGAAAGCTCTATTTGTGGGAAGAAAACTATAAAAATGTAGTTTGGGTGCAGTGTAGCATGACCGCGCAATTGTCATTCAAAGTGCGACAGCTCTGAAAGCTGAAAAATTGTCCTGGGCACGAAGCGGCGGAAGTGCCTGGTATTGAAGTGGTTAATCGGTCTGCAAGGTCCACTTTAATGGGAGCCTTTCTGCAACCCATCAACCCATTTTCTTTTATTTTGTTTCTTCCTGTACTTATTTCTTTGCATTGTGGGCGTTGTGTTTTTTTTTTTCTTTTTTATAAAACTTTGATTGCAGATTGACATGACCTGTGTAAGGTTTTCCGCAGCATTACAGGGAGTATAAATATTCCTTGCTTGGACCAGTTTAATAAATGGAAGTATATTTTGTATAAATCAGAGTGATCCATGGTAATTGTAGCACTTTAAAAACACACGTTTCCTCGTGTCAGACCAGGAGAGCTGATATTTCCTTTCATTACCTCCTTTGTTAGCGTATCGCTCTCTTTATTTACAGGAAAGCTGCACGCTGCTGCCATTTAATGTACAGAAAATCTCCGCTCAGCTGTAGGTTTTTCTGCGGTGGTTCGGACAAGTGTCCCCGCTGCTAAGCGTTCTTAAAAGTCAATAAAGCTGCATAATCAATGTCCTGCTTTACCTTCCTTCTACATTGTTATGTGTTGTTGTTGTTGTTGTTGCAGTTATTATTGTTATTAGCGCTGTACACAAATTGCTTAAAAATGTTTTGCGTTGCATGTTCCCAGAATAAATAGTGTAATGCTGGGTCATAAAGTGAAAATTTATAAAAAAACATACGAACTGCGCTTCGTCCTCAAACTAATATTGACCACAGCCACACTCCAACACCAAATACAAATGTGTGACAAACTCTGGTTATAAATATTGTTGCGCTGTGTCTTTAACCACATAAGGACCGCCTCCTGCAGCTATACGTCAGCAGAATGACACGGCTGGGCACAAGTACATACCTGTACGTCCTCTTTAAGTGCCCAACCGTGCGCCCGTGACCCAGTCCGAAACCGCGGGACCCGCGGACCCAATCGCCGCCGGAGTCCCGCGATCGGTCCCCGGAGCTGAATAATGGGGAGAGCCGTGTGTAAACACAGCTTCCCCGTTCTTCACAGTGGCAGCTTCATTTATCGTGTGTTCCCTGATATAGGGAAACACGATCAATGACATCACACGTCCAGCCCCGCCCCCCTATAGTTAGAAAAACATATGAGGTCACACATAACCCCTACAGCGCCCCCTAGTGATTAACTCCCAAACTGCAATTGTCATTTTCACAGTAAACAATGCATTTTTATATAATTTTTTGCTGTGAAAATGACAATGGTCCCAAAAATGTGTCTAAATTGTCCGATGTGTCCGCCATAATGTTGCAGCCATGAAAAAAATCACCGCCATTAGTAGTAAAAAAAATAATAATAATAAAAATGCAATAAAACCATCTCCTATTGAGTAAACACTATAAATATTGCGCAAACCAATCGATAAAAGCTACCAAAAATAGGTAGAAGAATACGTATTGGCCTAAACCGAAGAAAAAAATATTTTTTTAATTTATTTTTGGGGGATATTTATTATAGCAAAAAGTAAAAAATATATATTTTTTTTTTCAAAATTGTCACTGTATTTTTGTTTATAGCGCAAAAAAATAAAAGCCGCAGAGGTGATCAAATACCACCAAAAGAAAGCTCTATTTGTAGGAAAAAAATGATGCCAATTTTGTGTGGGAGCCATGTCGCACGACCGTGCAATTGTCAGTTAAAACGACGCAGTGCTGAATCGCAAAACCTAGCCGGGTCCTTTACATGCATAAAGGTCCGGGTCTTAAGTGGTTAAAATGTAATTTTATTCCTTTAAATCAGGGGTCTCAAGCTATTGCAAAACTACAAGTCCCATCATGCCTCTGCCTGTGGGAGTCATGCTTGTAACGATCAGCCTTGCAACGATCAGCCTTGCGATGCCTCGTGGGACTTGTAGTTTCGCAACAGCTGGAGTGCCGCCAGTTTGTGAAATGGTTTAAAGGAGAAATCCAGCATGAGCTTTGCAGGCTGGGCTTCTCCTCTGGGTCACAGGAGTGCAATTTGTTTTGCACTCCTATGACCTGTTTTTAGCAGAGAGCGGTCTGAAGTTCGCTCTCCGCTGACGTCACTGCCATCAGTCAGGGCTGCGCCTCATCACGACTTCCAAGTCGGGATCCGCCAGCTGCCTTGATTGATGGCAGTCTCAGCGTATCAGTGAGCCGCTGAGACAGCCTGTCCCCGCCCCTCCACGGCTTAGCACTTTAATGAGCGATGAGAAGTAGATCCGAATCGATGCTGACTGAAAGTCAGCATCGCTCTGCTCAGGGAGGAGCGAGAACTGAGCCATCGACTATGTTCGGTGGCTCGGTTCTCAGTGCAGAGATGCCGGGGGACAGATCCACCGAGGTAAGTATGATTAGGAAAAAATAAAGTACAATACTTCTCTTTTAAATAAATAACAAGAAAGGAGGAGCCTCACATTGCCAACGTACAAATTTATATAGAAAAAGGGTTGAGAAAGTAGGACCTACTTTTACAAAAAACAGCAGACTTTGTGGGCATAACATGAGGCAATTGGTGTAAAAAAAAATATACTATCTTTATTACAAATAATGATTAAAAAAGCACACACATAGTAAAATCATTACAACACCCACTGCTAATCAGTAGGTCAAAGAGATACCCAATCACAGACATGGAGGTATGGATTCAATCGTATCAGGCGTATGGAAGTCCATCAAAAAAGAGACAAGGGGGTAGATATCAGGAATCGGGTCCACAACTCCTCCATGCGTGTATGTCAACGCTTTTCGCAAAATTTATATTTGTTTCCTCAGGACAGTTTGGGTGGGTGTTGGAGGACTGCCAGTTTGTGACCCCTGCTTTAAATACCATACATAACAAGAAAGGAGGACCCTCACCTTAGGGTTACAAAAGTAGGATCTACAAAAAACAGCAGAATTTGTGGGCACAACATGAGGCAATTGGTGTAAAAAAATATACAATCTTTATTACACATAATGTTTAAAGAAGCACACACATAGTACTAATCAGTAGATCAAAGAGATACAGAATGACAGACATGGAGGTATGGATTCAATAATATCAGGCATATGGAAGGAAATTCATCACTGAAAAAAATGTGGGTAGATATCAGGACATGCGTGTATGTCAACACTTTTTAACTGTTGTAGTGCTGCTTGGACCTTGAAGAAAGGGTAACATCCCGAAAGCTTGTCCTGAAAAATTGTATGTTAGTGCAAATAAAAAAAGTATCAAGGACAGTACTCAATTTTATCTGTCACAATTGCACTAATACGGCTACAATCACTTCACGTATAACACTTTTAAAAAAATATATTTACTTCCTTAGGACCGATTGGCTGGGTGCTGATTGACCTTGAAAAACAGATTATGGGTGAGAACAAACCCTGGGGGGCTGACATAGGGGTGCCAATGGATACCAGAGTGTGGCGTCCAATTCTCCCAGTACTGGGTTGGTCGAGGCCCAGCTCTCCCGGTGCCCAAGGTATCAAAAAGGAGGAAGAGTAGATAATGATTCAAAGGGAGGCTAGCAGGGGGTGTACCAACAACCAAATGGTAGTACAGCTCAAAATTAAAGATGTGTAGATACAAAGGGACCCCAGATAAAAGGCCTAAATATTGGTATCTTTAGGCACATTCAACAAAAGCTGCTGTATAGCCTTATCAAGCTTACAGAAAACTCCCCCTCCAGCAATGTTTTCTACTCAAAGGTTTGCAAATGAGATTTGCAGGTCACCAGCTAGAGCAGTGATGGCGAACCTTGGCACCCCAGATGTTTTGGAACTACATTTCCCATGATGCTCAGCTACACTGCAGATTGCTTGAGCATCATGGGAAATGTAGTTTCAAAACATCTGGGGTGCCAAAGTTCGTCATCACTGAGTTAGAGGATAGGGTACCTATTTATAATGGAATAAAACACCCCTCCAAATGGTATCTCCCAATTGGGAGCTCCTAAATGGAGCTTGCCAATTACCCGATTAGTATGGGGGTGCCTAGCCTCAAAGATCCGCAGAAATTTTGCGTCTCTGCCCACCCAATATTTTTCTTTCTTTATTTTTAAAATAAATAACGTAATATTTGCAGCATGTGCACCATATAAATGTGCTATACCTTTAAGTAAAGTGGCTGTTTACAGGGTATAGAGACATAAAAGTTAACTGATTCCTTTTAAAAATGATTAAAAATAGATAAAAATCAATCATATAATGTGCCTGCAGTTTAGTTTCACTTTTAAACTGGTTTCATGTTTCTGAGATGTAAAGAGACACACAGAACAAAAACAAACAAATCAAGGGCAGTGTTTTGTTTTTAAAATGAATCTGATTGGTTCTGAGGAGTTTTAGACACACAGTAATGACAGCTTGGACCACAGTGAAAAGCTGCCATGAGTTTTTTTCATAAGGAGCCAGACAAGCAGGAAGTGTGGAGATCAGAGAAGTATTACAGCAACTTCAAAGCAAAAACGAACAATGAGGACATGAAACCAGGACTGCAGTAAGGTAAAGGAAGCTATTTAGCTAAAAAAAAAAAAAAAAAAATTCCTTTAGTGATCCTTTAAGTGAGAAATAAAAGAAAAAAATTACTTGTAAAACAATATCCAGTGACTTACACCCCTACACACAGCCTCTTACTGACGAAGACCCCAAATGGATGTACTGCTATGTTTGTGAGTAGATGTACATTACAGGGGAACCTCGAATTACGAGCATAATCCGCTCCAGGAGAATGCTCGTAATCCAAAGTACTCGTATATTGAAGTCAATGGAAACTAAAATGATTTGTTCCGCATTGACTTCAATGGCATGCAATACTGCATGCGGCCCGAGGTGGGGGGGCGCCGGAGAGCCTTGGAAACAGGCTTAAAGGCCCAAGGACACCTCGGAAAGGCTCCGTTCCTGAGGTTTGCCGAGCTGTTCTCGGCCTTTCCATGCATTTCTGAATGGTGCCTTTCGGCTACGGCGCCCCCCACCTCAGGCCAAACGCGGTACTGCACACCTCTTCGGCTTGAATCGTGCTCGTTTTGTGAGACACCACTCGCAAACCGAGTTAGGATTTTTTTAAATACAGCGCTCGTATTGCGAAACGCTCGTTAACCACGTTACTCGCAATCTGAGGTTCCACTGTACGTTATTTATTTAAAGGCATAGAATCATGTATTAGAGACACAGCACAACAATATTTATAATATTTATAATTGGCGTAAAGTCAAAATGTCTTTTGTGGCAAACATTTTAGTTTCTGCATTTTATTATCATCAATACAAATTCATTACATGTATTTTATTTTTATTTTTTTGTAAAGCTGTGGAAAGTGGATGTGAAGACCTTGTGAGGCTTTTGCTGAAATCTAAAGCAAAGGTGAATGGACCACATTCGTGTTCTGGATGGAACCCTCTACACCAAGCTTCGCTCATGGTAAGCTGCCATCTGTGTTGAAATGTCATTTAAAGGTGAACCCCAAGTAGATAATAAAATAAATGACGACTTGCTGTGTTATTTGTTTATACAGTGGAACCTTGGTTTACGAGCGTTTTGAAAGACGAGCAACTTTTTGTCTCGCAATACGACCAGAATTCATTGGGTGTGCAGTACCGCATTTGGCCAGAGGTGCGGGGGTGCGGGGGACACTTGGAACGGTTCAGAAATACTTGGAAACACTTGTAAATACTCCATTCCCGAGTGTTTCCGAGTTCAGCCTATATATCCCACCGCTGGCCATCTGCGGTATTACATGCAATAAAAGTCAATGCTGAACAAATAATTTTCATTTCCATTGACTTCTAAGGGGAAACTTGCTTTGATATGCGAGTGCTTTGGATTACAAGCATTCTCCTGGAACGGATTATGCTCGTAACCCAAGGTTCCACTGTATAAATGATTTTTCATTCATTTGAAATGTGCCTTTAAACTCGCTAGAATCACAGAGGAAGCAGGTCACCAAGAGCGCGCGTGCGTACCTCAGACCCAGAAGAAGAAATCGCGTACAGGTACGTGAGTTTGCGCTTAAGGGCCGCCGTGCAGAACCAAGATATCCATCTTATCAGTGGCCAGTCCTGTGAACGATAATGGTGGTCTCTGTGGTGGATTCGCCGTCAAAACGTCACTTCCCCCCATACGGCTTAAGGCTCCATGCGCACTGAAGCTGGATAAAAGCTATAAAAAACGCCAGTAGCTTTGCAGGGAGCCTTGCAATGTTTTTTTAGCGTTTTTGCTATAGCTTTAATTAGCGTTTTTCAATGTAGCTTTTATCAGCTTTCCTTTTACTTTTTTTTTATGGATAAAAAAACGCTAAAAAACGCCAGCGCCAGAGGTTTTTAGCGTTTTTTTGCATTTTACCGCCAAAAAACGTCACTTTGAACGCAAATTTCGGGCGTTCAGAAAAACGCCAATAAACTCCAAAGCTCATTAACACTGAAAAACGCCCAGGTGTACATGGGCACATAGGCTAACATAGAGTTCAGTTTATGGGCTTTAAAAAACAAAAACAAAACGCCAATAAACTGCAGTTTATCAGCTTCAGTGTACATGGAGCCTTAGGGTCCTTTCACAGGTCCGTTCCGTTCGTCCGTTTTTCTTTCTCGTACATCACGGGACACAGAGCGGCATATTCATTACTATATGGGTTATATGGAGTACCTTCAGGTGTGGACACTGGCAATCTCAAACAGGAAGTCCCCTCCCTATATAACCCCCTCCCCTAGAGGGAGTCCCTCAGTTTTTTCGCCAGTGTCTTAGGTGTTGGTCACGGAATAGCTTTGCTCCACATCCTTGGGATTAAGGGCGGGCTAACCGGATCTGTCCAAGGAGCCTCAGTGCCAAAGTGGACAGTACCCGGGCCCCAAACCGTGGGGTTTTGCCTATAATGCTCCTCTTTGGAGGGCTGGACCCTGGGCCCAGGACTTGGAGTTCATAAAGACCATAAGTTCCTGTTTGCCAGGGTGCTATATAGGTCCAGGACAGTGGGTACCTTCATAGGACCCCAGGGCCTGAAGGTCTACTACGCTACCCACGGAGATGGGAGAAGATTGGATCGTTTTGCTAGACAAACATCCTGCAGCATGGAGCAGGTAAGAGGGGAGCCTGCGGGACTTGGTTCGACAGCAGGCTCTCCGGGGTAACCTAAAAGGGGGGTAGCCTAAGTATGCTCTGCATTGGCAACCTTGCTCACTATGTCTGAGAAAGACAGGATGATCCCATTTCCCCCATCACTAGGTTCCCCTGTCTAAGAATGGTGTTGCTAGCTACCTGCTGCTTTCTTCCTAGGACTGGTAAGGATCCCTATGGGGCCTTTTGGAGAGTCCTACCTGGCCGGGGGTTTGAATCTGCCGCCTGATACTGCAGTCCTGGGTCTCCAGCAGCGCGGCTCCTCCATGTTCCTCCTGCTCCGGCATACGCGCGCGTGCACGTCTTATAGACGTTTTTCGCGCCGTTCGGTAAGGAGGGCGGGGGGGGGGCGTGCCTGCAGCGTCATACAGGGGCGCGCCTTGTGCTGTTATAGATCAGCAGGCATTGTCAGTGCTCAGTCTCAGGCTGATCTCAAAGGGAGAGGACGCAGAGCGGCAGAACAGTGACTCCCGGTGGCGGAAGAGGGGTAGTACATGCTGGACTTTGTTCCAATGCCTTTTTGTTAAGCCAAGAAATTCCCCTTTTTGCAGCAGGTTGGAGGCTGGCAAACTAAGTTTGGGGTCACTGTATGTTTGAAAAAAAAAAAAAAAGGAAAGAGACTTATATACAGGGAGTGCAGAATTATTAGGCAAATTTGTATTTTGACCACATCATCCTCTTTATGCATGTTGTCTTACTCCAAGCTGTATAGGCTCGAAAGCCTACTACCAATTAAGCATATTAGGTGATGTGCATCTCTGTAATGAGAAGGGGTGTGGTCTAATGACATCAACACCCTATATCAGGTGTGCATAATTATTAGGCAACTTCCTTTCCTTTGGCAAAATGGGTCAAAAGAAGGACTTGACAGGCTCAGAAAAGTCAAAAATAGTGAGATATCTTGCAGAGGGATGCAGCACTCTTAAAATTGCAAAGCTTCTGAAGCGTGATCATCGAACAATCAAGCGTTTCATTCAAAATGGTCAACAGGGTCGCAAGAAGCGTGTGGAAAACCCAAGGCGCAAAATAACTGCCCATAAACTGAGAAAAGTCAAGCGTGCAGCTGCCAAGATGCCACTTGCCACCAGTTTGGCCATATTTCAGAGCTGCAACATCACTGGAGTGCCCAAAAGCACAAGGTGTGCAATACTCAGAGACATGGCCAAGGTAAGAAAGGCTGAAAGACGACCACCACTGAACAAGACACACAAGCTGAAACGTCAAGACTGGGCCAAGAAATATCTCAAGACTGATTTTTCTAAGGTTTTATGGACTGATGAAATGAGAGTGAGTCTTGATGGGCCAGATGGATGGGCCCGTGGCTGGATTGGTAAAGGGCAGAGAGCTCCAGTCCGACTCAGATGCCAGCAAGGTGGAGGTGGAGTACTGGTTTGGGCTGGTATCATCAAAGATGAGCTTGTGGGGCCTTTTGGGGTTGAGGATGGAGTGAAGCTCAACTCCCAGTCCTACTGCCAGTTTCTGGAAGACACCTTCTTCAAGCAGTGGTACAGGAAGAAGTCTGCATCCTTCAAGAAAAACATGATTTTCATGCAGGACAATGCTCCATCACACGCGTCCAAGTACTCCACAGCGTGGCTGGCAAGAAAGGGTATAAAAGAAGAAAAACTAATGACATGGCCTCCTTGTTCACCTGATCTGAACCCCATTGAGAACCTGTGGTCCATCATCAAATGTGAGATTTATAAGGAGGGAAAACAGTACACCTCTCTGAACAGTGTCTGGGAGGCTGCGGTTGCTGCTGCACGCAATGTTGATGGTGAACAGATCAAAACACTGACAGAATCCATGGATGGCAGGCTGCATGAGTGTCCTTGCAAAGAAAGGTGGCTATATTGGTCACTGATTTGTTTTTGTTTTGTTTTTGAATGTCAGAAATGTATATTTGTGAATGTTGAGATGTTATATTGGTTTCACTGGTAAAAATGAATAATTGAAATGGGTATATATTTGTTTTTTGTTAAGTTGCCTAATAATTATGCACAGTAATAGTCACCTGCACACACAGATATCCCCCTAAATAGCTAAAACTAAAAACAAACTAAAAACTACTTCCAAAAATATTCAGCTTTGATATTAATGAGTTTTTTGGTTTCATTGAGAACATGGTTGTTGTTCAATAATAAAATTAATCCTCAAAAATACAACTTGCCTAATAATTCTGCACTCCCTGTATATTTAAAAAAAAAAAAAAAACATACGGGGCCCCATCAGTTTTTGGGCATTAGTGATCTATTGTCCCCTAAGCTCTAGTTTTGTACTCCTGGCCACTACAGTCTGTTGTTGTTGGCGGAGTCCCTCGATTTTGTATTATGGCTTCCAAAGGTTCGGGGTCAAAGGGTACAAAAAAGACCAAAAAACAAAGGGGTTCCCCCTCTGATTCTGATGATATGCCGATACTTTCCCCGCAACTTATTCCCATAAAGGTCGCCTTGGATGAGCCATTAGGGGGGTCTGGTGCGGAGGCTGGCCCAGATCAGCCCAGCCCTGTGTTTATCACAGAGGAGATGCTAGCTGTATCCCTAGGGGGGCTAGAAGAGAGAATAGCAGCATTGATCGCTAGAGCTATTCCTGGCAAGAAACGGGTTAGATCCCCATCACCAAGAGGTGTATCCTCAGATGCTGAGATTCTCTCTCCGGAGGAATTGGAATCGCAGGAGGATCAACTAGACCTGAACCAAGAGGGTTCAGGGATTGAGGGATCTACCTCTGAGGAACCATTTTCAGACTCCCAGACAGAGAGACTGTGGGTGCAGTCTTTGACGGACATGGTCCGCTCGGCATTTAGTTTACCATTGCCAGAGCCTCAGGTCCCTCCGGTATCCTCTCTGGGCTCTTTGAAAGCTCCGTTAAGCAACGCAGTTTTTCCGGTCCATCCTCTCTTGGAGGAATTGATCTTTCGGGATTGGGTACGGCCGGACAGGATTTTTCTGCCACCGAAGAGATTTGCGGTCATTTACCCCATGGAGGAAAAATTCTCCAAGAGGTGGAGGCTCCCAGTGGTGGATGCAGCCATCTCATGTGTGAATAAATCACTAACTTGCCCGGTGGAAAACATACATATGTTTAAAGATCCGGTTGATAAACGGTTAGAGACACTTTTAAAAGCATCCTTTGCTACGGCAGGAGCAGTGGTACAGCCAGCTGTGGCTGCAATTGGAGTTTGTCAGGCGTTAAAGGACCAGACAAAAGAAATGTTAAAGGACATGCCTACCCAACAAGCAGAAGAGTTTTCTGACATTCCCAGAGCTCTGTGTTTTGCTGTAGATGCTATAAAGGATTCCATCCAGCAGGCCTCTCGTTTATCACTATTTTTGGTGCACATGAGAAGGCTCTTATGGTTGAAGAACTGAAGCCCCCATGCAAAAAGCTTCTGGCAGGGTTTCCCTTCCATGGAGGACGACTCTTCGGGGAGGATCTGGATAAATACATTCAGACTATTTCAAGTGGCAAAAGTACCCTTTTACCGGTCAAAAAGACATTCCGGGGTCCTACATTTAAAAGGCAGCTCTTTCCTGTCTCAGGGCCCTCAAATTTCAGGCAGTATCGACGGCCGCCTGCACGATCCAACGTTAACAGTAGATCGCAGGGACAGGCCCCTGGGGGTAAGAGGCCATGGTATCGCAAGCCAACAAAGACAGCCCCTAAGTCTGCCTTATGAAGGGGCGCCCCCACTCTCGCGGGTGGGGGGAAGGCTTCGTTTCTTCTCAGAAGTTTGGGAAGCCAAGATCCCCGACAAATGGGTCCGGGCGTCTGTAACCGCAGGCTACAGACTGGAGTTTCTAAACTTTCCTCCGCCTCATTTTCAAGAGTCAAGGCTACCAAAGGATCCAGCAAAGAAGGCCTCGATGCTGGCAGCTTTGGATCACCTGCTTTGCCAGGACGTAATAATAGAGGTGCCAGCCCAAGAGCAAGGGCTAGGTTTCTATTCCAATCTCTTTGTCATACCAAAGCCCAACGGCGATGTCAGGCCAATCTTGGACCTAAAGAGGTTAAACGGTTACCTAAGGGTTCGCTCCTTCCGGATGGAATCCATCCGGTCAGCAGCCGCCGCGCTTCAGAGGGACGATTTTCTGGCTTCCATAGACATAAAGGATGCTTACCTTCATGTACCAATCTTTCAGTCGCATCAAAGATTTTTACGCTTCGCGGTGGGGCAGCGACACTTCCAATTCAGGGCGCTCCCCTTCGGGCTGGCCACGGCCCCCCGGGTATTCACGAAGATCCTAGCCCCAGTTCTGGCCAATTTAAGGATCCAAGGGGTCACAGTCCTAGCGTACTTGGACGACCTTTTAATCATAGATCACTCACGGCCGTGTCTGCAACAGGCAGTAAACCTCACGGTTCGGTACCTCGAAGGATTCGGCTGGGTCCTAAACCGGGAAAAGTCAGCGTTCCAGCCTACAAAGCAGTTGGAATACCTCGGCATGAGGTTAGACACAGAACAGCAAAGGGTGTTCCTGCCCCTTGTAAAGATCGAGGCTATCAAGGGGTTGGTTCAGTTGGTTCTAAGCAAGAAAAAACCAACTATTCGCCTGTGTATGCGATTACTAGGCAAGCTAGTGGCCACGTTCGAGGCAGTACCATACGCTCAGATCCACACTCGTGTCCTACAGGCAGCCATTCTAGCAGCCTGGGGCAAGAGAGCACATGCCTTAGAGTCCCCTTTGACGCTATCATCAAGGGTCCGACAAAGCCTGGCCTGGTGGTTGAACCCTCAGAATCTTCTAAAGGGAAGATCCTTCAGCCCTGTTGTCTGGAAGGTAGTTACCACAGACGCCAGCCTGGCAGGCTGGGGGGCGGTCTTCGAGGGGTTCTCTCGCCAGGGAACTTGGGTGAAAACAGAGAGGCAGCTCCCCATCAATATCTTGGAGATCAGAGCTGCTCGCCTAGCCCTTCTGGCATGGACCTCCAGATTACAGGGGTTCCCGGTGAGAATCCAGTCAGACAATGCCACAGCGGTGGCATACATAAACCACCAAGGGGGAACCAGGAGTCAGGCCGCTCAGAGGGAGGTGAGCTTGATTTTTCAGTGGGCAGAGGTTCATGTACCCTGCATTTCGGCGATATTCATTCCCGGAGTGGACAACCTGCAGGCAGACTTCTTAAGTCGCCAGATTCTGTCGCCAAGGGAGTGGTCTCTGCATCCCCAGGTCTTTCAGACAATCTGCCAGAGGTGGGGAATGCCAGACGTAGATATAATGGCATCCAGGTTCAACAAGAAACTAGACAGGTTCGTGTCTCGAGCGAGGGACCCTATGGCCTGCGGAACCGATGCGTTGGTTTGCCCTTGGCATCAATTCAAACTTCTATATGCATTCCCTCCGCTACAGTTACTTCCTCGCCTGTTGCGCAGGATCAGAGTGGAGCACAAGCCGGTCATTCTAGTAGCTCCAGCTTGGCCCCGGGGGACATGGTACTCACTAGTCCTGAAGATGGCAGTGGGAGACCCTTGGACTCTTCCTCTACGACCAGACCTACTCTCACAAGGCCCGATCCTCCACCCTACATTACAACGTCTAAATTTGACGGCCTGGAGGCTGAATCCCTGATTCTCAGGGGTAGAGGTCTGTCTAGGCAAGTAATTCCTACCCTGATTAGGGCTAGAAAGCCGGCCTCCAGGGTGATTTATTACAGGGTGTGGAGGAACTACGTAGGCTGGTGTGAATCCAAAAGATGGAATTCCCGCAAATATACCATTGATAGGGTGTTAAGTTTTCTCCAGCTAGGAGTGGATAAAGGCCTGGCATTAAGCACAATCAAGGGACAGATTTCAGCTCTGTCAGTGTGGTTTCAGAGGCCGCTGGCCACCCACTCGCTGGTAAAGACCTTCATACAGGGGGTCTTGCGTATTAATCCTCCTGTCAAGTCACCAATTTGTCCATGGGACTTAAATCTTGTCCTGTCCACTCTACAGAAACAACCCTTTGAGCCGTTGGCTGAGATTCCTTTAGTTTTACTGACAAGAAAGTTGGTTTTCTTGGTCGCCATAGTTTCGGCCAGGAGAGTGTCAGAATTAGCAGCCTTATCGTGTAAGGAACCATATCTCGTTCTACATAAGGACAGGGCAGTTCTCCGGCCCCATCCTTCCTTTCTACCAAAGGTTATATCCAATTTTCACTTGAACCAGGATTTGGTACTTCCATCCTTCTTTCCGAAACCCACATCTAGAAAGGAGGGGTTGCTGCATACCTTGGATATTGTCCGGGCCATGAAGGCCTATCTTAAAGCTACAGAAAAGATCCGGAAAACAGATGTGTTGTTCGTTCTACCAGATGGCCCCAAGAAGGGGCAGGCAGCTGCAAAATCCACCATCTCGAGATGGATTAGACAATTAATCATTCAAGCCTACGGTTTGAAGAGGTTGCCTCCTCCTTTGTCGGTAAAGGCCCATTCTACCAGGGCCATGGGTGCCTCCTGGGCAGCACACCATCAGATCTCTATGGCTCAGATATGCAAGGCGGCGACGTGGTCATCAGTCCACACGTTTACAAAGTTTTATCAACTAGACGTGAGAAGGAATGCGGATTCTGCCTTTGGACAGGCAGTACTACAGGCTGCAGTTTAAGATCCTCGGGATCAGGGGCACCCTTGGTTGTAAAAAAGAAAAAAAAAAAAAAAAAAGTTTTTTCTTGACTAAGTTGGAATTATTATTATTATTTGAGTATACCTCTAAATTGAATCCTTCTTTGGAAGATGTCTCCCTCCCCTCATTAAAGCATTGCTTTCGGACATCCCATATAGTAATGAATATGCCGCTCTGTGTCCCGTGATGTACGAGAAAGAAAAAGGGATTTTTAAATACAGCTTACCTGTAAAATCTATTTCTTGGAGTACATCACGGGACACAGAGCTCCCACCCCTCTTTTGGGTGAACATTTTGGGAGGCATACTGCTTGCTACAAAACTGAGGGACTCCCTCTAGGGGAGGGGGTTATATAGGGAGGGGACTTCCTGTTTGAGATTGCCAGTGTCCACACCTGAAGGTACTCCATATAACCCATATAGTAATGAATATGCCGCTCTGTGTCCCGTGATGTACTCCAAGAAAAGGATTTTACAGGTAAGCTGTATTTAAAAATCCCTTTTTTGGACGTCCGGTAACGGACCTCAATGCTTCCCTATGGGAGCGGATCCGTTAGCGGATGATGCATCCGCTAGATCCGCATCCGTTTTTGCGGACGGAAGAATGCCCTATTTTTCTTCCGTCCGCCCAAACGGATCGGATGCAAACGGACAGACGGTCCGTTTCCATCCGACTCCCCATAGGGGAGAGCGGAGGAGAGACAGGGCGGTCCCTGCACAGTGTGCGGGGACCGCCCCGTCCGCCGACAGCTGAGCGGAGACCCCCCCGCTGAGCTGACGGACACACGGAGGGGACCGAAAAACGGTCCGCTCCGTGTGAAAGGACCCTTAAGGGAAATGTTTTTGTTGTCTTTTTTTTTTTCTTTTATTGCATTTAAGTCCAAATATGAGATCTGTGGTCTTTTTGACCCCATATCTCATATTTAGGAGGACCTGTCATGCTTTTTCCTATTACAAGGTAAGTTTACATTCCTTGTGATAGGAATGAAAGTGACTTTTTTTTTTTTTTAAATCAATAAAATAAAGTAAAATAAATAAGGAAAATATATATTTTTTTTAAATGCCCCTTCCAGAGAAGCTCACGCGCAGAGGCAAACGCATACGTGAGCAGCGCCCGCATATGAAAACGGTGTTCAAACACACATGTGAGGTATCGCCACGATTGGTAGAGCGAGAGAAATAATTCTAGCCCTAGACCTCCTCTGTAACTCAAAACATGCAACCTGTAGAATTTTTTAAACGTCGCCTATGGAGATTTTTAAGGGTATAAGTTTGATGCCATTCCACGAGTGGGCGCAATTTTGAAGCGCGACATGTTGGGTATCAATTTATTCGGCGTAACATTATCTTTCACAATATAAAAAAAATTGGGATAACTTTACTGTTGTCTCATTTTTTTATTTAAAAAAGTGAGTCTTTTTCCAAAAAAAGTGCGCTTGTAAGACCGCTGCGCCAAAACGGTGTGACAAAATGTATTGCAATGACCGTCATTTTATTCTCTAGGGTGTTAAAAAATAAAATGTATAATGTTTGGGGGTTCTAAGTACTTTTCTACCAAAAAAAAAAACAGTTTTTAACCGAGTCTGAAAAACAGGCTCGTCCTTAAGTGGTTAAAGGAGCGCAAGTCAGCATGGTAATTGATTTTTAAGTTCAGAATACCACAGTGATGAGCGGAATGCATACATGGTAAATCGGGTTGATCTGTGTAATAAATCCTTTGTTGGATTAAAAAATGTAATAAAATAAATTGAAAAATTTGAAAAAAAAAAGAATAAAAATAACCAGTTTTATCAATTTGTAAATTGTAAGTAAGCAATGTAATTCTCCTCTTTTGGTTCCTGTGTTCTGTTCTATCAGGAACGTACAGACCTCATCCAGCTCCTTCTGGAAAGTGGCGTAGACAAGGAGTGCGAGGACGACTTTGGCATTAGACCCGTGTTCATTGCGGCACAATATGGGAAACATGAAAGTTTAAATCTACTTTTATCTCATGGTGAGTGATGGCTTCTGAGAAAACAATATAATGACCCTTATACCAAATCTGTATCTGTGGAAGACTCAATATACAGTAAAACCTTGGATTGTGAGCATAATTCGTTCCAGAAACATGCTTGTAATCCAAAGCACTTGTATATCAAAGCATTTTTTTTACAGAGCATAAAATAGAAGAGAGGCGCCTCTAAGGCCTTGTACACACGAGGGAATAGATCCGATGGGAACGGTCCGACGGACCGTTCCCATCGGATCTGTCCGCCGGATTGCTTTGATCCGATGGCTGTACACACCATCGGATCAAATTCCCCGCCGGCGGACAGCGCGGTGACGCGGCGGTGACGTTGACGCCGCCACGTCACCGCCACGTCACCGCACCAGGAAGTAAACACTTCCGCGCGCATGCGTCGGATCCATTCACAGGATACGACGCATGTGCGGGCAGATATGTCCGCTGGTTTGCCGTACTAACCAGCGGACATATCTGACGGACAGCTCTCCGGAGGAAAAATTCCAAAGCATGCTTTGGAAATTTTCCGCCGGAGGAATCCGGCCAGAACGGTCCGTTTGCCCCTACACACGAGCGGATTTTTCGGCTGAAATGGTCCGTCGGACCATGTTCAGCGGATTTATTCACTCGTGTGTACAAGGCCTCAGTGTAGAAATAAGATGCTAAATGTTGTACCTTTAATTAAATGTAACCATATTGCTACACTTAGAGCAGGGATCTCCAAACTTTTCAAACAAAGGGCCACTTTAATTGTCCTTCAGGCCGCGTACACACGGAGGGACATGTCCGCTGAAACTGTCCGACGGACCGTTTTCAGCGGACATGTCTCCTCCAGATTTTCATCCCACGGCGTGTACACACCATCGGATCAAAATCCCCGCCGGCAGACAGCGCGTTGACGTGACGGTGACGTTGACGCCGCCACGTCACCGCACCAGGAAGTAAAAAACTTCCACGCATGCGTCACATCCATTCGACGCTTGTGCGGGCAGATATGTCCGCTGGTTAGTGTACTGACCAGCGGACATATCCGACGGACATGTCTCTGGCTGACAAATTTTAAAGCATGCTTTAAAATTTGTCCGCCGGTCAGACATGTCCGCTAGCCCATACACACGATCGGATTTTTCAGCTGAACTTGTCCGTCGGACCAGTTTCAGCGGACAAATTCGATCGTGTGTACACGGCCTCAGACTTTAGGAGGGCCTGATTGTGGCCGGGAAGGGCAGAAAATGTCACAGGCCCGGCATCAGTGAGAATAAATATGGCCTCAAGGTTGGTGGTCAATAGGAGGAGGAGTATTCCCCCTATTAGTAGGAGGAATAGTATCCCATCATTGGCATCGGTGGAAGATATAGTGCCTCATTGTTGGTGCCAGTGGGTTGAATCGTGCCTCATATCAGTGGGAGGAATTGTGCCCCAAGGGCCGGATAAAGGCTAGCAAAGGGCCACATCTGGCCCTCAGGCCGCAGTTTGGAGACCCCTGACTTAGAGGCTCTTTTTTTCTTTTTTATACTCCGTTGTGACATAACGCTACTCTTATATCAAGACATCACTTGTATATCAAGGCAAAATTTTGTAAAACATTTTGCTTGTCTTGCCAAATGCTCTCAAACCAAGGTTTTACTGTACTGTATAGTCTTAAAGTCCTCTGTAAAATTTCTGTTCAGTGTTCCTACCCAGCACATGCTTCATAGAGAAGTGCGTAAATGTGCGCTTTGTAGTCAAAGCGATTGTAAACTGCTGAAACCCCCCCCCCCCAAAAAAAAAAACAGCAAGTCAATATCATAATGTGCTATTATGCATCTCAATACTTACCTTAGAACGACGCTCTCGCAACGGCGCCCAGTCACCGCTGAAGGGGCTAACATGTTCTTCCGCCGTTTCTTCCAGGTTTGCGAGCTCCGGTTACGTGAGTGGCCAGAGCCGCCATGATCTCACTCCTGCCCATGCGTGCAGGAGCCCTCCGTTCTGGCAAGGAGCTCTGAAGTTCCAGGACGATACGCTGGACCTTCAGAGCGCATGCGCCGATGAGGGTGAATATCTCCTAAGCTGTACATTTTACCTACAGGTAAGCCTTATTATAGGTAAAAATCACCAAGCGGGGGAAAACAATCACTTTAAAATCTCTCCTTGTTTATCTGTCGCCTTGACTACTGCAACTTCCTCCTCATTGGCTTAACTTTACATAGTCTATCCCCCTCCAGCCCATCATAAATGCTGCCGCCAGACTCATCCACCTTACCAACCACTCAGCGTCTGCCACCCCTCTCTGCCAATCCCTCCAGTGGCTTCTGCTCACCCACAACAAATTACATTGAAAATACTAACAACTACTTACAAAGCCACAACTCTGCCCTCAGCTACATCACTAACCTGGTCTCAAATTACCAACGTAATTGTTCTCTCTGTTTCTCCCAAGACCTCCTGCTCTCTAATTCCCTTGTCTCCTCCTCCCACGCTCACCTCTGTGAATTCTCCAGAGCCTCTCCCATCCTCTGGAACTCTCTACCCCAATCTGTCCAACTATCTCCTACTCTGTCCACTTCCAGATGATCCCTGAAAACTCATCGATTCAGAGAAGCCTATCTGGCCCTCACCTAACAACTGTACATTTATTTTCTCCATCAGCGCATTCCCCACAGTTATTACCATTTGTATCTCTTGACCCTCCCTCCTAGATTGTAAGCTCTAATGAGCAGGGCTCTCTGACTCCTCCTCTATTAAAGCGGAGGTCCGCCCATTTTTTTTTTTAAAAGCCAGCAACTACGAATACTGCAGCTGCTGACTTTTAAAAAATGGACACTTACCTATCCAGCATGCCCGCGAAGTCGGCAGCCGAAGCCGCAATCGCTCATCTCTCGGCTGCCCCGCCGCCATCCTCGGTGAGGCAATCAGGAAGTGAAGCATTTCGGCTTCACTGCCCAGTTCTCTATTGCGCATGCTCAAGTAGCGCGGCGTGCCCTCACTGGTCCCCGCTCTCTCTTGGGAAGAAGGATCAGATATCGAAATGGCTGTCGGGTTGGACTTTATTCTGTCTCATGTCTGCTTAATTGTTTTATATAATAGGATCTGTACACCACTTGCACATGGTCTTTTATCCTTGGTAGAACACCGTTTGATGTCCTGATTTGAAATATTTAAATATTGTTATATACTTTTTCAAAAATTATGTGTTTGTGTCACCTTTAAAGTCCCACCCTTGAGGGGGTATTTCATGTTTTTTCTTTCCCATGGGACAGCGGGGGGAGCCATGATTAAGCACTAGTTAAGTGTGAAATGCCTCGGCTGTCCCCATTTGGCTGTGGTTCTGTGATGTATGTCCTTAATTTTTACCAATAAAGACGACTTCTAAAGTCCTTTGGAGTGCGGCTGTCCATCTCCTTTTGAAAACGTCATATTGGACAGCGGGGGGAGGGCGGGAAGTGGCGTGACTCCCATGGGAGTCTATGCCCGGAAGTGGGTGCAAATACCTGTCTTAGACAGGTATCTGCACCCCCTCCCCCTAAAAGGTGCCAAATGTGACACCCGAGGGGGGAGGGTTCCGAGAAGTGAAAGTTCAATTTTTGGGTGGAACTCGGCTTTAAAAGGGTTGTAAAGGTAAAGGTTTTTTCACCTTAATGCATTCAGACTATACCGGCCTCCCCGACCCCCCATTATACTTACCTGACCCCTCAAAAATTCCGCGCTCGGCCCCGACATCCTCTTCGCCTGGCTGTTGATTGGCTAGAGCGGATGGATTGAAAGCAGCACAGCCATTGACTGGCACTGCTGTCAAACACATCCAATGATGCAGCACCGAGTGATTGAAAGCAGCACAGCCATTGGCTGGCACTGCTGTCAATCACATCCAATGATGCAGCGCCGAGTGATACAGTGAGCGGCTATGGCCACTCACTGTATCACGGGAGCGTGCCCGCAAGGACTCCACATAATGCGAGCTGGCATGAACTTGTGGAGTTCTTGTGGGGAGGACCAGAGACAGCCACTGAGGGACCCCAGAAGACGTGGATCGGGGCCACCCTGTGCAAAACGAGCTGCACAGTGGAGGCAAGTATGACATGTTTGTTATTAAAAAAATAAAAATAATTCTTTACAGCCGCTTTAAAATGTATTGTAGCTGTGCTGTCTGCCCTTATGTTGTATAACATTGCGTAAACTACCAGTGCTATATAAACATTGTATCGTAATAATGTCCGACCACAGGAGGGACAAGGCCTGAGGCCGGGTTCACACATATGCATATGCTTAAACCGCATCCAATACGCAGAACATTTCTAAATACATTGGGCCAGATTCACGAACACTTGCGCTGGAGTATTTGGATATGCGCCGCGTAACTGTGCTGATGCGCCGACGTTTCTATGTGCCCGTACCCACCAAACTAGATGCGCCCAATAACGGCTCATTTGCGACCGGCGGAACGTTCCGACGCCAGAGTATCGTCAGCGTTTATTTTCGCTGGCCGCATCAGTCGCGCCCATTGATTTCCCCTGCAAATATGCAAATGAGGGAGATTTCCCAATTCACGAACGGATTAGCACCATACGCTGGCTACATGCGCCGCGCGTATCTGATCCGTCCAGCGCAAAGTTATTTCTACAAAAGGCTGCTTTATCTTTACTCCAGACGGTCACAGGTCAGCAGGAGAGCAGCTACAGCAGCGTTACCGACGATAAGAGCTAGCTGAGCACCCCCACTTGCAAGGACAACACCTCTGTGTGCCAACATGCCAGGGGCACTCGTGGTCCTAGAACTACTGATGGGTCCCCTGGAACCAAGAAGGCGGGCACGTGAGAGGATATACCGCACTCGTATGAACCTCTTTGGCATGGGGGATGAGGAGGTGTATCGCCTCTTCAGATTCAGCCCAGATGCAATACTTGAACTAACCACAACCCTGCAGGATGACATCACCAGCCCAACACACCGATCACAAGCAGTGCAGCCACTGGTGAAGGTACTGGCAACACTTCATTTCCTTGCCAGTGGATCATTCCAGCGTACAAGTGGAGTGGTGGCTGGGATGTCACAATCCTCCATAAGCAGATGTGTGCACCAGGTTGTCCCTGCAATCCTCAGACGCATGTCCAACCATTTCATCAGACCCACCACTGAGGAGCTGCGGCAGAAGGCAATGACAGATTTCTACAACATTGCCAGATTCCCACGCACTGTGGGGGCCATTGATTGCACACATGTGGCCCTACAGCCCCCCAGTGCCACAGAGCACATATACCGCAATCGGAAGCATTGGCATTCCATCAACGTACAGGTGATAGCCGATGCCCAACGCCTCATATGGCACGTCCGTGCCAAACACCCCGGGTCCAGCCATGACAGCTACATATACCGTCAGAGCCCCATCCCAGCAGAATTTAACCAGAACATGTATGGGGACAGCTGGCTGGTTGGTGAGTGACATGGGAGTCAGGCATGACTATCCCCTCCCGTCATGCACAACAGAAATCGCACATGCATGACTAACATTCTCCTGTCTTTTACCTTACAGGTGACTCTGCATATGCATTGGGACCCCATCTAATGACTCCTTTCCGGAACCCCCAAACCAGAGGAGAGAGAAGATACAATGAAGCACACATCAAAACACGTGCAGTGGTTGAGCAAACATTTGGGCTCCTGAAGTCCCGTTTCCGATGCCTGGATAAGTCTGGGGGGGCCCTATTGTATTCCCCTACCTTTGTGTGTCAGATCATCGGTGCATGTTGCATACTACATAACTTTGCTATGAAAAAAGGCCTGCATATTGACATACGTGATGACCTGACCCCCGACCCACACAGTCCCCCCCTGCCAGAGGACACCCAGTCTGCTGATGGAAGAGCAGTCAGGAGGGTCCTCGCTGTAGGCATCTTTGGACACTAAACCAAAACATTAATAACACAGACAGTGCACGCGTGTACACCACTAATGTCCCTAGATCACACACACCACATGCACATCGCATTGGATTAGCCCAAGTCCAGCATGTAGGAGTTGGGAGCAGTAACGCCGCGTCAAGGCCCCAATGATGTCACTGTCCATTCACACACCTTTCACACGTCATTCATTCAGCCGTGGGGTTCACTTCACCACCACGGCCGAGGGTGACACCCCTTACTTTCAGGAGTGCCACCCTCTCACATTCACACACCATTCACACTGTCCCCTGCACTCCTGACCGTGTGCAGTACAAAAAGAAATTATAAAGATCATATCCTGACCAATAAAAGAAAAATAATCTCATAACCTGAGAAAAAAATAAAATAAACTCATGACCTGAGTATGTCAAAAATAATAATATAAAACCAGCACCAAAAAAAAGGCCTCATCGGGGATGCCGGGGGCTTCTTCTGGGGGCCCCTCTCTGGCTCCGCAGCTGCCTGGATGGAGTGGGTGGGGGGGCATCTGGAGGTGGCTGATCCCCAGGTGGGCCACTCCTGGCAGGTGTGGCCTGCGTGCCCTCCAAGGCCCTGGCTATCCGTCCAAGATAACTGTTGGTCTGGGCCTGCATCCGGAGCTGACGGGTCATCTGGTAATGCTGGGCCCGCCGACTCAGCCTCCCCTGCTCACGGATGGCAGCACTGTTACCATGGATGGCAGCAGTGTTGGCCTGGACGGCTGCAGTGAGGTGCTGGATATCCCCCTGCACCTCCCCCAAAGTGGTGACCACTGCAGCGCAGTTAGAGCTGACATCCTGCACTGCGTTGCTGATGTTGGCAACGGAGCCCAGGCTGTCAGAGACTTTCTGCAAGTGGTCCGCTATGGCCCCCATTTGTTCTGTCTGTCTGGCGTGATCCCTTGCCAACTGATCCTGGACACCATCAGACACCCCCCTGGTCTTCTGGGTCGCCTTCCTGGGGCCCGAAGATGTATGTCCTCGGGTGGAAGGTGTCGCCCTTGAGGGGCTTCCAAGGATGGGGGAGGGGACGACAGACGGGCCAGGAGAAGGGGAGGAGACCGACAAGACCAAAGAAAAGTCCTGCTCTGCCACAGCAGGATCTTCCACAACCACCTCGGCAGGTGTGGTGTGGCCACTCTCCTCCTCAACAACCTCTTCACCACCCAGTGGCTCGGGCACATGATGGCGTGGGGGGGATGGGGTGGAATGCAGGCTGACAGATGATGGCCCAGCTCCGTCATCTGTGGATGACACAAAGCAGACACATGTTGGTGGTCCCACACACTTGGCACATGTACCCCCCCCCCCCAAATGCAAAACATCAAATAGGGGATTAGAAAACACTTACCTGTCCTTGTGCCTTCCTCCACGGAGTCATAGCCTGCGACCCCCTCCACCTGCTCCCTCTCCAGGCACCGAGCGACCACCTCCTCCTCTGCGGTCAGGGTGACAGGACATGGGGGACCACCACCTGTGCCCCTCTCATACCTCCTGATGGAGGCCACCTTGTCCCTCACCTTGCGCCGCAGGTCATTGATTTTCTTTTGTATGTCCCCAGCAGTCCGGGTGGAGTAGCCCAGGACATTGACCCTGGCAGCAATGGACTCCAGGATGCCCTGCTTCCTCTCCCGGCTGGTCTTGCGGCTTTTTTTGCCATGGAGAAATTCATTCTCCGTCTCCATAGCCGATATAATGACAGAGACCTCCTGGGTATTAAAATTGAGGTTCCTCCTCTCTCTGGGGGTAGCGGGAGCAGCCATCACAGAGCAAAAGTATCTTCCCTGGGGTGGGGGGAAACGGAACTACTTTTGCGCCGGAATGGCGTTTCCGCCAGCGCTTTTAAGCGCCCAGCGGAACGCATTGCGCTGACGTTTCCCAGGAAGTGGTGCCGACGGAAGTTGTGAGCATGCGCACAAGGGGGCGAGGGGAGCCGCACTCACTGCGCATGCTCCGTGGATGATGCGCTGAACGTAAGCCTCTGCGCCGGGCTCCGCCCATCATTTACATATGATCACACCCACTTCCACTTGCGTCGGGTTACGCCAGCGCATTATCGTTACTCTGGCGCAAGTTTACGCGCAACTGCTATGTGAATTACAGGAATTGCGCTGAAAGGGTCTTCAGAGTAACGTAAATGAGAAGCGTTACTCCAGAGGAAAGATACTCTCATCTACCTGAATCTGGCCCATTGTTTTTAATGAGGCTGGTTCACATGTGTGCGATGCATTCGCACTGCGCATTGCAGAAAAAACGTGTGCGTATTTTATGACTTGCTGTGCGGCTCAGGTGCGAATTCAGGCCCATTATCTTCTATGGGTACGCAGCTGATTCGCAGATGTGTTCATTTCTCTTCAGGATTTCTTCTTATTCAGCTCAATACACCCCCCCCCCCCCCCCCACTCTCCTCTCCCAGGTCTCCAAATTCGCAGCTAATCTGCAGTTAAAACGCAATGGATCTGCTGAACACTTCTCTTATCTCTCTGCAAAGATAAGAGATCTGAAATTCGCACCGCACTAGTGTGAATCCGGCCTGAAAGTGTTAATTGACTGCAGCAGAGGAAATCAGGTCAGACGGGCTGTGCTGTGTAGCAGAGCTGTGTAGATATCAGAAGTGGATGGACATAAATGCAAAACCTCTGCTAGATTTAAAAAAAACTTCATCTGTGTGTTTAGCCATTAGATCAGCTTTAAATAGTCTGTATTAGTAAAGATATCTAATATATTTTTGCCTCTCCTTTAGTGTAATGTTGGGTGGGGACATATTGTCTAGAAGTAGTCTGAGATGTTTCTGTAGCCAGACATCGCTCTGTAGAAAGTTCCCCCCACCATGAATATTTCAGGTGCTTGTTATGCATAATTAAAGCCCTTCTTCTTCCACGCAAATGGCTTGCTTGTTTTCACAGCTGCTAGCTACTTGTTCTATTTATTTTTTATGGCTTGCATTAAATACATGGAGTCGCCACCGTTAGCATCATGTTTAAAGTTTAAAGGTTTATTCATTTTCTATATATATATTAGAGCTGCACGATTCTGGCCAAAATGAGAATGACGATTTTTTTGCTTAGAATAAAGATCGAGATTCTCGCAGCTTAAAAACTTTCACATTATACAAAAAAATTTGGGCTAACTTAATTTTTTCCAAAACAATTGCATTTGAAAGATCGCTGCACAAATACAGTGTGACATAAAATATTGCAACAACCACTATTTTATTCTCTAGGATCTCTACTAATATATATATATATATATATATATATATATATATATATATATATACAGGTCATTCTCAAAAAATTAGCATATTGTGATAAAGTTCATTATTTTCTGTTAGATTCATTACACACAACTGAAGTAGTTCAAGCCTTTTTTTTGTTTTAATATTGATGATTTTGGCATACAGCTCATGAAAACCCAAAATTCCTATCTCAAAAAATTAGCATATTTCATCCGACCAATAAAAGAAAAGTGTTTTTAATTAAAAAAAAAGTCAACCTACAAATAATTCTGTTCAGTTATGCACTCAATACTTGGTCGGGAATCCTTTTGCAGAAATGACTGCTTCAATGCGGCGTGGCATGGAGGCAATCAGCCTGTGGCACTTCTGAGGTGTTATGGAGGCCCAGGATGCTTCGGTAGCGGCCTTAAGCTCATCCAGAGTGTTGGGTCTTGCGTCTCTCAACTTTCTCTTCCCAATATCCCACAGATTCTCTATGGGGTTCAGGTCAGGACAGTTGGCAGGCTAATTGAGCACAGTAATACCATGGTCAGTAAACCAATTACCAGTAGTTTTGGCACTGTGAGCAGGTGCCAGGTCGTGCTGAAAAATGAAATCTTCATCTCCATAAAGCTTTTTAGCAGATGGAAGCATGAAGTGCTCCAAAATCTCCTGATAGCTAGCTGCATTCACCCTGCCCTTGATAAAACACAGTGGACCAACACCAGCAGCTGACATGGCACCCCAGACCATCACTGACTGTGGGTACTTGACACTGGACTTCAGGCATTTTGTCATTTCCCTCTCCCCAGTCTTCCTCCAGACTCTGGCACCTTGATTACCGGATGACATGCACAATTTACTTTGGACCACTGAGCAACAGTCCAGTGTTGCTTCTCTGTAGCCCAGGTCAGGCGCTTCTGCCGCTGTTTCTGGTTCAAAAGTGGCTTGACCTGGGGAATGCGGCACCTGTAGCCCATTTCCTGCACACGCCTGTACACGGTGGCTCTGGATGTTTCTACTCCAGACTCAGTCCACTGCTTCCGCAGGTCCCAGAAGGTCTGGAATCGGTCCTTCTCCACAATCTTCCTCAGGGTCCGGTCACCTCTTCCCGTTGTGCAGCGTTTTCTGCCACACTTTTTCCTTCCCACAGACTTCCCACTGAGGTGCCTTGATACAGCACTCTGGGAACAGCCTATTCGTTCAGAAATTTCTTTCTGTGTCTTACCCTCTTGCTTGAGGGTGTCAATAATGGCCTTCTGGACAGCAGTCAGGTCGGCAGTCTTACCCATGATTGCGGTTTGGCGTAATGAACCAGGCTGGGAGTTTTTAAAAGCCTCTTTTGCAGGTGTTTAGAGTTAATTAGTTGATTCAGATGATTAGGTTAAGAGCTCGTTTAGAGAACCTCTTCATGATATGCTAATTTTTTGAGATAGGAATTTTGGGTTTTCATGAGCTGTATGCCAAAATCATCAATATTAAAACAAAAAAAAAGCTTGAACTACTTCAGTTGTGTGTAATGAATCTAAAATATATGAAAGTCTAATGTTTATCAGTACATTACAGAAAATAATGAACTTTATCACAATATGCTAATTTTTTGAGAATGACCTGTATATATATACAGTACTGACCAAAAGTTTGGACACACCTTCTCATTCAAAGAGTTTTCTTTATTTTCATGACTATGAAAATTGTAGAGTCACACTGGAGGCATCACAAGTATGAATTAACACATGTGGAATTATATACATAACAAAAAAGTGTGAAACAATTGAAAATATGTCATATTCTAGGTTCTTCAAAGTAGCCACCTTTTGCAGCAGACACATCTCTAGAACAACTGATAAGAGGAGACTGTGTGAATCCGGCCTTCATGGTAGAATATCTGCTAGGAAACCACTGCTAAAGAAAGGCAACAAGCAGAAGAGACTTGTTTGGGCTAAAGAACACAAGGAATGGACATTAGACCAGTGGAAATCTGTGCTTTGGTCTGATGAGTCCAAATTTTAGATCTTTGGTTCCAACCACCGTGTCTTTGTGCGACGCAGAAAAGGTGAACGGATGGACTCTACATGCCTGGTTCCCACTGTGAAGCATGGAGGAGGAGGTGTGATGGTGTGGGGGTGCTTTGCTGGTGACACTGTTGGGGATTTATACTGAACCAGCATGGCTACCACAGCATCTTGCAGCCGCATGCTATTCCATCCGGTTTGCGTTTAGTTGGACCATCATTTATTTTTCAACAGGACAATGACCCCAAACACACCTCCAGGCTGTGTAAGGGCTATTTGACTAAGAACGAGAGTGATGGGGTGCTGCGCCAGATGACCTGGCCTCCACAGTCACTGGACCTGAACCCATTAGTGATGGTTTGGGGTGAGCTGGACCGCAGAGTGAAGGCAAAAGGGCCAACAAGTGCCAAGCATCTCTGGGAACTCCTTCAAGACTGTTGGAAGACCATTTCAGGTGACAAGAGAATGCCAAGAGTGTGCAAAGCAGTAATCAAAGCAAAAGGTGGCTACTTTGAAGAACCTAGAATAGAGGTCGACCGATATGGGTTTTTCTCTGGCCGATACCGATGCCGATATTTCGAAATTTGCGCGGCCGATGGCCGATATTTTAGGCCGATTTTTGCGGCCGATATTTTAGGCCGATTTTTTTTTTCATTATCTCAGAAAATCTAGGGTGGGGAGGAGGTTATTGTTTAGGGTGGAGAGCAGACTATCAGTGTCCATCAGTGCCCACCAATGCAGCCCATCAGTGCAGCCTATCAGTGTCCATCAGTGCCCACCAGTGCAGCCTATCAGTCTCTATCAGTGCCCACCAATGCAGCCCACCAGTGCAGCCTATCAGTGTCCATCAGTGCCACCTTATTAGTGTCCACCAGTTCAGCCTGTCAGTGCAACCTCATTAGTGCCCACCAGTGCAGCCCATCAGTGCCACCTCATAATTATTAAAAAAGAAAAAAATACAATCTTAGACATTTTAAGGAGGGGGGTACAGAGAGGTGGTTGTGGAGGAGGGGGGTACAGAGAGGTGGTTGTGGAGGAGGGGGGGTACAGAGGTGGTTGTGGAGGAGGGGGGGTACAGAGAGGTGGTTGTGGAGGAGGGTACAGAGAGGTGGTTGTGGAGGAGGGGGGTACAGAGAGGTGGTTGTGGAGGAGGGGGGTACAGAAAGGTGGTTGTGGAGGAGGGGGGTACAGAGAGGTGGTTGTGGAGGAGGGGGGTACAGAGAGGTGGTTGTGGAGGAGGGGGGTACAGAGAGGTGGTTGTGGAGGAGGGGGGTACAGAGAGGTGGTTGTGGAGGAGGGGGGTACAGAGAGGTGGTTGTGGAGGAGGGGGGTACAGAGAGGTGGTTGTGGAGGAGGGGGGATACAGAGAGGTGGTTGTGGAGGAGGGGGGATACAGAGAGGTGGTTGTGGAGGAGGGGGGTACAGAGAGGTGGTTGTGGAGGAGGGGGGGTACAGAGAGGTGGTTGTGGAGGAGGGGGGGTACAGAGAGGTGGTTGTGGAGGAGGGGGGGTACAGAGAGGTGGTTGTGGAGGAGGGGGGGTACAGAGAGGTGGTTGTGGAGGAGGGGGGTACAGAGAGGTGGTTGTGGAGGAGGGGGGTACAGAGAGGTGGTTGTGGAGGAGGGGGGTACAGAGAGGTGGTTGTGGAGGAGGGGGGGTACAGAGAGGTGGTTGTGGAGGAGGGGGGTACAGAGGTGGCTGTAAAGGGGATGCGTTGGAGAGGGGTGGATGAAGATGATTGTGTTGCATTGTGAAGATGGATGAGGATGACTCTGTGTGGGGATGAGAGTTACATTGTGAAGAGGATCTCCACAATGTAACTCTCATATCCACCCAGTCATCCTCATCCATTTCCTCAATGTCAGTCTCAGCCAGGTTTCCCTTTAAAAAGGAGTCTAAATAAAGTCTGCAGGGGGGCACAGTAACACACACTCAACTTTTGTCACTTACCCTCCATCCATGCTGCTTCCTGGTATTTATCTGCATGCACCTGATAGGGGTAGGTGCCTGCAGATTGGCTGGTCAGCTCATCAGCATCTATCACAAAAAATACAAGCAGCCAGCATGCTCCCTTCAGCAGGGAAGGAAGAGAAGCTTAGCTAGTGCTGGCCACGATCTCCTGCTGGGGTCGGGTTACTAGTCAGGCAGCAGAGGCTCGGGCTTGTCGCATGCTAATGATGTTATTGTTCTTCTGCTACAGCTCGCCGGGGGAGGTGGGCGGGGCAGTGCGGTGCAAGTGAAACTTTTTCTCCTTCCCTTCTCTTCTACAGTGGCCGGCTGCCGCGCTGGTAAAGGATTCATTCCACATGCTGCGGGAGCGGGGCCCTGGTCAGTACTGCTGGTGGCCGCAAAATCGGCCTGGCTTCCACAATAATCGGCCGATGCCGATTATGTAAAAACGGCCAAATATCGGCCGATATATCGGCCAACCGATATATCAGTCGACCTCTAACCTAGAATATGACATATATTTCTTTCTCGTACATCACGGGACACAGAGCGGCATATTCATTACTATATGGGTTATATGGAGTACCTTCAGGTGTGGACACTGGCAATCTCAAACAGGAAGTCCCCTCCCTATATAACCCCCTCCCCTAGAGGGAGTCCCTCAGTTTTTTCGCCAGTGTCTTAGGTGTTGGTCACGGAATAGCTTTGCTCCACATCCTTGGGATTAAGGGCGGGCTAACCGGATCTGTCCAAGGAGCCTCAGTGCCAAAGTGGACAGTACCCGGGCCCCAAACCGTGGGGTTTTGCCTATAATGCTCCTCTTTGGAGGGCTGGACCCTGGGCCCAGGACTTGGAGTTCGTAAAGACCATAAGTTCCTGTTTGCCAGGGTGCTATATAGGTCCAGGACAGTGGGTACCTTCCAGGACCCCAGGGCCTGAAGGTCTACTACGCTACCCACGGAGATGGGAGAAGATTGGACCGTTTTGCTAGACAAACGTCCTGCAGCATGGAGCAGGTAAGAGGGGAGCCTGTGGGACTTGGTTCGACAGCAGGCTCTCCAGGGTGACCTAAAAGGGGGGTAGCCTAAGTATGCTCTGCATTGGCAGCCTTGCTCACTATGTCTGAGAAGACAGGATGATCTCATTCCCCCATCACTGGGTCCCCCTGTCTAAGAAACGATTGTGTTTGCTAGCTACCTGCTGCTTCTTCCCAGGACTAGTAAGGACCCCTATGGGGCCTTTTGGAGAGTCCTACCTGGCCGGGGGTTTGATTCTGCCGCCTGAAGCTGCAGTCCTGGGTCTCCAGCAGCGCGGCTCCTCCATGTGCTTCCTTCTCCGGCATACGCGCACGTGCACGCCTTATAGACGTTTTTCGCGCCGTTCGGAGGGGAGGGCGGGGGGGGGTGGGGCATGCCTGCAGCGTCATCAGGGGCGCGCCTTGTGTGCTGTTATAATCACCAGGCTATAGTCAGTGCTCAGTCTGAGGCTGATCTGGAAGGGAGAGGACGCAGAGCGGCAGAACAGTGACTCCCGGTGGCGGAAGAGGGGTAGTACATGCTGGACTTTGTTCCAATGCTTTTCTGTTAAGCCAAAAAACCCCCTTTGGCAACAGGTTGGAGGCTGGCAAACTAAATTTGGGGGCGACGCTGTATGTTTTAAAAAAAATAAATAAAAAAGTTATATATTTAAAAAAAAAAAAGAACATACGGGGCCCCATCGGTTTTTGGGCATTAGTGATCTATTGTCCCCTAAACCCTAGTTTTGTACTCCTGGCCACTACAGTCGGTTGTTGTAGGCGGAGTCCCTCGATTTTGTATTATGGCTTCCAAAAGTTCCGGGTCAAAGGGTACAAAAAAGACAAAAAACAAACGGGTTCCCCCTCTGATTCTGATGATATGCCGATACTTTCCCCCCAGCTTATTCCCATGAGGGTCGCCTTGGATGAGCCATTGGGGGGGTCTGGTGCTGAGGCTGGCCCAGATCAGCCCAGCCCTGTGTTTATCACAGAGGAGATGCTAGCCGTATCCCTAGGGGGGCTAGAAGAAAGATTAGCAGCGATGATCGCTAAATCTATTCCTGCACGAAACGGGCTAGATCCCCATCGCCAAAAGGTATATCCTCAGATGCTGAAATTCTCTCTCAGGAGGAATTGGAATCGCAGGAGGATCAACTAGACCAGAACCAAGAGGGTTCAGGGATTGAGGGATCTACCTCTGAGGAACCATTTTCAGACTCCAAGACAGAGAGACTGTGGGTGCAGTCTTTGACGGATATGGTCCGCTCGGCATTTAATTTACCATTGCCAGAGCCTCAGGTTCCTGCGGTATCCTCTCTGGGCTCTTTGAAAGCTCCTTTGAGCAATGCGGTTTTTCTGGTCCATCCTCTCTTAGAGGAATTGATCTTTCAGGATTGGGTACGACCGGACAGGATTTTTCTGCCGCCGAAGAGATTTTCGGTCCTTTACCCTATGGAGGAAAAATTCTCGAAGAGGTGGAAGCTCCCAGTGGTGGATGCAGCCATCTCATGTGTGAATAAATCACTAACTTGCCCGGTGGAAAACATACAAATGTTTAAAGATCCGGTTGATAAACGGTTAGAGACACTTTTAAAGGCATCCTTTGCTACGGCAGGAGCAGTGGTACAGCCAGCTGTGGCTGCAATTGGAGTTTGTCAGGCGTTAAAGGACCAGACAAAACAAATGCTAAAAGACATGCCTACCCAACAGGCAGAAGAGTTTTCTGACATTCCCAGAGCTCTGTGTTTTGCGGTAGATGCTATAAAGGATTCCATCCAGCAGGCCTCTCGTTTATCACTATTCTTGGTACACATGAGAAGGCTCTTATGGTTGAAGAACTGGGCGGCGGAGCCCCCATGCAAAAAGCTTCTGGCAGGGTTTCCCTTCCATGGTGGACGACTCTTCGGAGAGGATCTGGATAAATACATTCAGACTATTTCAAGTGGCAAAAGTACCGTTTTACCAGTCAAAAAGACATTCAGAGGTCCTACATTTAAAAGGCAGCTCTCTCCTGTCTCAGGGCCCTCAAATTCCAGGCAGTATCGACGGCCACCTGCGCGATCAAACTTTAACAATAGATCGCAGGGACAGGCCCTTGGGGGTAAGAGACCATGGTATCGCAAGCCGACAAAGCCAGCCCCTAAGTCTGCCTTATGAAGGGACGCCCCCACTCTCGCGGGTGGGGGGAAGGCTTTGTTTCTTCTCAGAAGTTTGGGAAGCCAAGATCCCCGACAAATGGGTCCGGGCGTCTGTAACCACAGGCTACAGACTGGAGTTTCTAAAGTTTCCTCCGCCTCATTTTCAAGAGTCAAGGCTACCAAAGGATCCAGCAAAGAAGGCCTCGATGCTGGCAGCTTTGGATCACCTACTTTGCCAGGGCGTGATAATAGAGGTACCAGCCCAAGAGCAGGGGCTAGGTTTCTATTCCAATCTCTTTGTCATACCAAAGCCCAACGGCGATGTCAGGCCAATCTTGGACCTAAAGAGTTTAAACGTTTACCTAAGGTTTCGTTCCTTCCGGATGGAATCCGTCCGGTCAGAAGTCGCCACGCTCCAGAGGGACGACTTTCTGGCTTCCATAGACATAAAGGATGCTTACCTTCATGTACCAATCTTTCAGCCGCATCAAAGATTTTTACGCTTCGCAGTGGGGCAGCGACACTTCCAATTCAGGGCGCTCCCCTTCGGGCTGGCCACGCCCCCCCGGGTATTCACGAAGATCCTAGCCCCAGTTCTGGCCAATCTAAGGATCCAAGGGGTCACAGTCCTAGCATACTTGGACGACCTTTTAATCATAGATCACTCACGGCCGTTTCTGCAACAGGCAGTAAACCTCACGGTTCAGTACCTCGAGAGGTTCGGCTGGGTCCTAAACCGGGAAAAATCAGCGTTCCATCCTACAAAGCAGTTGGAATACCTCGGCATGAGGTTAGACACAGAACAGCAAAGGGTGTTCCTGCCCCTTGTAAAGGTCGAAGCTATCAAGGGGTTGGTTCAGTTGGTTCTAAGCAAGAAAAAACCAACTATTCGCCTGTGTATGCGATTACTAGGCAAGCTAGTGGCCACATTCGAGGCAGTACCATACGCTCAGATCCACACTCGCGTCCTACAGGCAGCCATTCTAGCAGCCTGGGGCAAGAGAGCACATGCCTTGGAGTCCCCTTTGACGCTATCATCAAAGGTCCGACAAAGCCTGGCCTGGTGGTTAAACCCTCAGAATCTTCTAAAGGGAAGGTCCTTCAGCCCCATTGTCTGGAAGGTAGTTACCACAGACGCCAGCCTGGCAGGCTGGGGGGCGGTTTCGGAGGGGTTCTCTCGCCAGGGAACTTGGGCGGAAGCAGAGAGACAGCTACCCATCAATGTCTTGGAGATCAGAGCTGCTCGCCTAGCCCTCCTGGCATGGACTTCCAGATTACAGGGGTCCCCGGTGAGAATCCAGTCAGACAATGCCACAGCGGTGGCATACATAAACCACCAAGGGGGAACCAGGAGTCAGGCCGCTCAGAGGGAGGTGAGATTGATTTTTCAGTGGGCAGAGGTTTATGTACCCTGCATTTCGGCGATATTCATTCCCGGAGTGGACAACCTGCAGGCAGACTTCTTAAGTCGCCAGATTCTGTCGCCGGGGGAGTGGTCTCTGCATCCCCAGGTCTTTCAGACAATCTGCCAGAAGTGGGGAACGCCAGACATAGATATAATGGCATCCAGGTTCAACAAGAAACTAGACAGGTTCGTGTCTCGAGCGAGGGACCCTATGGCCTGCGGAACCGATGCGTTGGTTTGCCCTTGGCATCAATTCAAACTTCTATATGCATTCCCTCCGCTACAGTTACTTCCTCGCCTGTTGCGCAGGATCTGAGTGGAGCACAAGCCAGTCATTCTAGTAGCTCCAGCTTGGCCCCGGAGGACATGGTACTCACTAGTCCTGAAGATGGCAGTGGGAGACCCTTGGACTCTTCCTCTACGACCAGACCTACTCTCACAAGGCCCGATCCTCCACCCTACATTACAGCGTCTAAATTTGACGGCCTGGAGGCTGAATCCCTGATTCTCAGGGGTAGAGGTCTGTCTAGGCAGGTAATTCCTACCCTGATTAGGGCTAGAAAGCCGGCCTCCAGGGTAATTTATTACAGGGTGTGGAGGACCTACGTAGGCTGGTGTGAATCCAAAAGATGGAATTTCCGCAAATATACCATTGATAGGGTGTTAAGTTTTCTCCAGCTAGGAGTGGATAAAGGCCTGGCATTAAGCACAATCAAGGGACAGATTTCAGCTCTGTCAGTGTGGTTTCAGAGGCCGCTGGCCACCCACTCGCTGGTAAAAACCTTCATACAGGGGGTCTTGCGTATTAATCCTCCTGTCAAGTCACCAATTTGTCCATGGGACTTAAATCTTGTCCTGTCCACTCTACAGAAACAACCCTTTGAGCCGTTGGCTGAGATTCCTTTAGTTTTACTGACAAGAAAGTTGGTATTCTTGGTCGCCATAGTTTCGGCCAGGAGAGTGTCAGAGTTGGCAGCCTTATCGTGTAAGGAACCATATCTCATTCTACATAAGGACAGGGCAGTTCTCCGGCCCCATCCTTCCTTTCTACCAAAGGTTATATCCAATTTTCACTTGAACCAGGATTTGGTACTTCCATCCTTCTTTCCGAAACCTACATCTAGAAAGGAGGGGTTGCTGCATACCTTGGATATTGTCCGGGCCATGAAGGCCTATCTTAAAGCTACAGAAAAGATCCGGAAAACAGATGTGTTGTTCGTTTTACCAGATGGCCCCAAGAAGGGGCAAGCAGCTGCAAAATCCACCATCTCGAGATGAATTAGACAATTAATCATTCAGGCCTACGGTTTGAAGAGGTTGCCTCCTCCTTTGTCGGTAAAAGCCCATTCTACCAGGGCCATGGGCGCCTCCTGGGCAGCACACCATCAGATCTCTATGGCTCAGATATGCAAGGCGGCGACGTGGTCATCAGTCCACACGTTTACAAGGTTTTATCAACTAGACGTGAGAAGGAATGCGGATTCAGCCTTTTGGCAGGCAGTACTACAGGCTGCGGTTTAAGATCCTCTGGATCGGGTGCACCCTTGGTTGTAAAAGAAAAAAAAAAAAAAAATGTTTCTTGACTAAGTTGGATTTATTATTATTATTTGAGTATACCTCTAAATTAAATCTCTTTTGAGAAGATGTCTCCCTCCCCTCATTAAAGCATTGCTTTCGGACATCCCATATAGTAATGAATATGCCGCTCTGTGTCCCGTGATGTACGAGAAAGAAAAAGGGATTTTTAAATACAGCTTACCTGTAAAATCCTTTTCTTGGAGTACATCACGGGACACAGAGCTCCCACCCCTCTTTTGGGTGACCATTTTGGGAGGCATACTGCTTGCTACAAAACTGAGGGACTCCCTCTAGGGGAGGGGGTTATATAGGGAGGGGACTTCCTGTTTGAGATTGCCAGTGTCCACACCTGAAGGCACTCCATATAACCCATATAGTAATGAATATGCCGCTCTGTGTCCCGTGATGTACTCCAAGAAAAGGATTTTACAGGTAAGCTGTATTTAAAAATCCCTTTTTTCAGTTGTTTCACACTTTTTTGTTATGTATATAATTCCACATGTGTTAATTCATAGTTTTGATGCCTTCAGTGTGAATCTACAATTTTCATAGTCGTGAAAATAAAGAAAACTCTTTGAATGAGAAGGTGTGTCCAAACTTTTGGTCTGTACTGTATATTAGAGCTGTTTCTGTTTAAAAATGTTGTGTTCGTTTAATCAATTTTTTTAAATCGATTAATGGACCAAATTCGATTAATTATAACGCACATACAGATCCAACTACTTTTAGCTGATCTCCTTGCAGGCTGATTCCCAGTGCAGCTTCTAACCACTGGAAAAATGGATAGCAGGATTCAAAAAACGCACAAAGGCAGCGCTTGATGGGAATAGCATTAAAACTTTAATAGTCTTCAAGTAGGTAACAAAATAAATATCACACTGGAGATAAAATGATGTAGCTACACAAACTGTAAAAATGGTGCGAGTAATACCAAACTGTAGCAAAAACAGTCATAAAAACATGTAGCTAAGTAGGATACTGGTATAAAAATGTGTACAACGATACCACTTCCAGAATCCAGATGAGGAGAGGTTAACATCAGTCCATCGGCTTGTAGATGTCCCATGAAGGGAACTATGAGAGAGAGAGATTTGTCGGCATTTCACGAGCGGATGCAATTTTTGGGTATCAATTTACTCGGCGTCACATTATCTTTCACAATGTAAAAAAAATTGGGCTAACTTTACTGTTGTCTTATTTTTTTAATTAAAAAAAAGTGTGCTTTTTTTCCCCAAAAAAGTGCGCTTGTAAGACCGCTGCGCAAATACGGTGTGACAGAAAGTAGTGCAACGACCATTTTATTCTCTAGGGTGTTAGAATAAAAAATATATATGGGGCCAGATTCAGAAAGAATCGCCTATCTTTAGGCGGGCGTAGCGTATTTCATTTACACTACGCCCGCCGTAACTTACAGAGTCAGGTCCCGTATTCAGAAAGAATTTGCGCCATAAGTTATGGCGGCGTAGTGTAAATAGGCCGGCGTAAGCCCGCGTAATTCAAAGTGGGCTGGTAGTGGGCGTGTTGTATGTAAATGCACCGGCCGTGGACGTACAATTCGATGCTGTTCTGACGTCCATACTTAACACGGGCTGCGCCTCATATAGCAGGGGTAACTTTACGCCGGCCGAACGCCTACGTAAATGACGTATATTAGTACGCCGAGCGCAACTACATTTCTGAATCGGCGTATCTAGCTCATTTGCATATTTTTATTGGGAAAGTTTAATACGTCCAGCGTAACTATGCACCCAGGATACGCCGGCGTATGCAAGTTACGCCGGACGACTGAAGCCATGTTTTTCGGCGTATCTTGTTTTTCTGAATCGGTGTAAAGATGCGACGGCGCACATTTGAATTTACGGCGGCGTATCAGGAGATACACCGGCGTAGATTCTTTTGGGATCTGGCCCATAATGTTTGGGGGTTCTAATTAGAGGGAAGGAGATGGCAGTGAAAACAGTGAAAAACACATTAGAACTGGAGGTGTGTCTGTCGTCCTCTCTCTTCTGAAATACCCCTAAATAAAACTAATTACAAAGTGAAGGTTATGTGTCAAATGTAGATCACAGAGCATTTGGGCAACCGTTATGTACATGGATACAGCACATCATGTGTTCTCATTATTTTATCCTGTAATTTATCTTTTTACCGTTCTTGTCTTGTTTTTATAACAAATGTTCTGTTGAAGTTAGGCTGGGCTTTCTGAACCAGGGCTCTCTTCTGAGAACACTAGAGCTTCCTTGACTGAGTAATGGTAAACTGATTTCCCACCTACACTGACTGCCACTGCATTACATCCTATGCTTTAAAGGACTTGTAAAGGAAAAAACACAGTTTTTCAGCATGTAGAAAAAACAACGTTTTTCCAACTTCATCATTAAAAACGATGTTTTCGTTTTAAAAAAAATGATGAGCAAAGCGGGGTGACGTACAACACGTATGACGGCACTCTAAAGGGGAAGTTCTATTCAAGCTCCTGTCTCCTAACTTGCTTCTGAGCATGCACGGGTTTAAAACGTCGCTTTTAACGTCGTTTTAGCCCACACACGATCATTTTTTACAACCCGAAAAACAACATTTTTAAAAACGACGTTAAAAAATGCAGCATGCTCGAATTTTTTTTTTTACGTTTTTCAGAAGATGAAAAACGATGTGAAGCTCACACACGGTCATTTTAAATGACGTTTTTTAAAACGTCGTTTTTTTTTCATGCCGAAAAACAATCGTGTGTACGGGGCATTTGTGTCCATCAGCACCCATCAGTGCCCATCAGTGCAGCCTCATCAGAAACAAAAACATTTTTTTTCCCAAAATGTGCAGTCTTTTTAGTTAAGCAAAAAATAAAAAACCCAGTGGTGATTAACCATATCCCGCCCATGGACGTCATATGATGTCCTGGAATTTTAGTGTGGATATCTGAATGATGGGTGCAGCTCCAGGCATCATTCAGATATCCATCTCTTTAGCCGGCGATTCTGTGCACCATAAGAATGATCATAGCGGTGGTTACACTGCTTGATCGTTCTTATAGGCGGCGGGAGGGGACGTCCCCCCTCCCGCCGCCATCCGGTGGTTCTCCGGGCTCTCCTTTGCCATCGGAGACCCAGAGAAACGATCCGCCGGCGTTGGATGGAAACCATAGAGTAGACTGGTGACCGATTGGTCACCAGTCATCTCTGATCGTCGGAGGCCCGGGCGCGATATTTATGACGTCACGCCCAGGTCCTGGAATGTAAACACAGCCGCAACCGCGGCTGAAAGCATGAGATCTGTGAATTTTTTTTCACGATCGAATGCTTTCCAGCCTGGAGGAGAGATGTGAGGTCTTATTGACCCCGCATCTCTCCATAAAGAGGACCTGTCACAAACCATTCCTATTACAAGGGATGTTTACATTCCTTGTAATAGGAATAAAAGTGATAACAAAAAAATAATCAAAAAAAGTGTAAAAATAAAAGAATTGAGTAAAATAAAAAATAAAATAATATTTTTTTTTTTTTTTTAACCACTTAAGACCCGGACCAATATGCTGCCAAATGACCCAAGGGGTTTTTGCGATTTGGCACCGCGTCGCTTTAACAGACAATTGCGCGGTCGTGCGACGTGGCTCCCAAACAAAATTTGCGTCCTTTTCTTCCCACAAATAGAGCTTTCTTTTGGTGTTATTTGATCGCCTCTGCGATTTTTTTATTTTTTGCGCTATATACAAAAATAGAGCGACATTTTTGAAAAAAAAACCAATATTTTTTACTTTTTGTTATAAGAAAAATCAATAAACTAAATTTTAGTAAAACATTTAGGCCAAAATGTATTTAGCCACATGTCTTTAGTAAAAAAAAATCACAATAAAAAAAATTAGCTACCTAGCGGGAACAGCGACACTAATACAGTGATCAGAAAAATGATCGCTTAGTGATGCTGGCAATAGGGAGTGAAAGGGTTAACTAGGGCGGTGATCAAGGGGTTAAAACTTTATTAGGGGGGGGTACGGGGGCTACCTAGGACATAACACTAACTGACTGTCACACTGCCTGTCACACTGACACTAAATACAGTAATCATGTATGATAACTGCATTCAGTGAGACTGTGACAGGGGTGGGGGGGGGGGGCGATCGGGGGGTTAAATGTGTAGTGTAGTGTTGGTGCAGACTTACTTGTGTTGTGATCTCTCCTCAGCGGTGGTTGAAAAAACCGCCGAGGGAGAGATCACATCGCTTCCTCCTTCCTGTGTTTACACAGGAGGGGGAAGTGACAGGGCGGGGAGCGTGCGCATTGGCTGGGAGCGATGCGGAGGGGGCGGACAAAAACGAATAGCCGCCCCCTCTTGTCGGATCGCTCCTACAGCCGCGCGGACCGCCGCATGTACGGGGGGGGGGGTCTACGTTGATGTGCCTGTCGGTGCCATTCTGCTGACGTAAATGTACATGCGACGGTCCTTAAGTGGTTAAACGCCCCTACCCCCGGTAGCTCGTTCTCAGAAGCGAACACACACGTAAGTCCCGCCCACATATGTAAACGCTGTTCAAACCACACATGTGAGGTATCGCCGCGTGCGTTAGAGCGCCAGCAACAATTCTAGCACTGTAACTCTAAATTTGTAACTTGTAAAAAAAAATAAGCGACGCCAATGGAGATTTTTAAGTACTGATGTTCGGCACCATTCCATGAGTGTGCGCAACTTTATTGTTTTGTTATTTTTTAATTCACAAAACTGTTTTTTTCCCCAAAAAAAGGCATTTGAAAAATTATTGTGCAAATACTGTGCGAGGTAAAAAGTTGCAATGGCCGGCATTTTATTCCCTAGGGTGTCTGCTAAAAAAACATATATAGAGTTTGGGGGTTCTGAGTAATTTTCTAACAAAAAAAATATGATTTATGCATGTAGAAGAGAAGTGCCAAAATATGCCCGTTATGGAAGTGGTTAAATACCACTAAAAGAAATCTCTATGTAAAAAAAATGATAAAAAACTAATTCGGGTACAGTGTTGCTTGACTGCGAAATTCAAAGTGTGACAGCGCTGAAAGCTGAAAATTGGCCTGGGCAGGAAGGGGGTGGTAGTGCCCGGTATTGAAGTGGTTAATGTCTACTCTTTACAGGGAAACCTTTTCTACATTTTCAGCAGTTTTGCCATAAGGAAAATAAAGCGGGTTTTAGACTTTTGCAGGGTTGCTTTGTATACCAGATGGTGCTGGCTAACTGAATGAGATCACCTGTTGCCTGGAATGGATTTTTAAGATCCATCCATGCCGTGTTTTGCTTTCACTTTATATGTATTTCATGCATATTTTATGTTGAGGTGTTGGAAGCCATATAACCACAATGGTTTATGGTCTATGGTTACAGGTGGCACCATTAGCGCGGTAAATGAAAATCCGTTTTGTCGGCTTGTGTGTTAATTTACATAAATACATATTCATGTGAACACCCGTTTACAAAATATATATTGTATGATTATAATTGTGCTGAATGGTGTGCGTATTCCCCCGTCTACTCCTTTCCAATAAACGATTCCCAAGGCAAGTTAATACTTTCAATTTATGGATTAGCCAGATCTCTACATGCAATATATTTCTCATACATGAAGTCATATTTCACTGTCATGCTTTTTTTAAAGCTCCATTTATGAGCATGAGTTATAGCACTGTCATGTGTAAAACTTATTATCCCCGAATAAAGATTAAAACGGAACCATAAGGACGCTGAATTGTTTTGAATATCGTCCGCACAGAAGCCATGCTTTCCCATTCCTGGGAAAAACTCCCATTTTTCAAAACCAGCTGGCCTGTATAATTAACAATTGGGCACTACTCGGAGGGCACGCCGCCCTGCGCGCCCGCCAAACCTCTGTTCTTCATAAACACTTTGGCAATTTGTGCGCGAAAGAACACTCGCGGTCTTATTCTGTTGACACAAAGAAATGCTATGTATTTTATTGATCAGCATTGTTGAAACGACATGGCTGCCGTCCAGGTGCACATCATCGTTATTTCTGGGCTCAAAGCAAAGGGCGATAAGGCGGAGAGGCTGGAAATGAATCCAGATTAGGGGACTTATTGGCTAACTGGGATATTTGCATACAAATAGAATATAAAAATAAGCATCGGTGTGCTCAGAATGTGCAGATTGTTTGCGTTCACTCTTCCTTTGAACTGGAATATTGTGCACTATACTGTAGGCGTAGCTATGTATGGTGTGATTATAGCAAGCTATGTGTCCGTTAGGAAGGAAACTTTATTGGTAGTAAGGTGACACAGGTCTTGAAGCTGTGAGCCCTTTCACACTGCCAACCAGGGCCGCCATCAGGGGGGTACAGGCAGTACACTTGTAAGGAGCCTGGATGGCAACCCCCCCTTTTTTTTTGTAAGGGGTCCGGAGGTCCTCTGGGGCCCGGATGGCAACCCCCACCTTTTTTTAATACTTTTTAGATATATTTTTTTTATTTCTTTTTTTATATAAGTATTTTTTTATTAAAGGGCCCAGAGGTCCCCAGTGCCCCAGATGGCAACCCCCCCTTTTTTTATTTATTTTTTATACATTTTTTATATATATATATTTTTTTATACATTTTTTATTAAAGGGCCCAGAGGTTTTTTTTTGTTTATTAAAGGGCCTAGGGGTCCGAAGGTCCCCAGGGTCCCGGATGGCAACCCCACTTTTTCTGTAATTTCTTTTTATATATATTTTTATTTTTTATAAATATATATATATTTATGTGACAGGAAGTCAGGTAAATCTGTGGGTGTTGTCACAGACGGGAGATACATTTCTGCCTTGTTTAGACAATTCACCAATTACTATTAGGTGTCGCCTGCAGAAATAGCCAGAAAGGTTTAGGGCATTGGAAAACTTCAGCTGTTCAGAATGAGGCAATTAAGGCCTCTATAAGACATCCAAAGGATGACTACTGATTGCTGCATCCTGAGGCTTTTTGAGTTAAGGAGAGCAGTCAGAAGAGGTGAGGTGGTTGTTGATTTTTCTGTGTGATAAAAATCAAAAAAAGACTATTGTTTTCTTTATCGTACATCACGGGACACAGAGCGCATAGCCATTACACTTGGGTTATATGGGTACCTTCAGGTGTGGACACTGGTGTAATCAATTTCACAGGAAGTTTCCTCCCTATATAACCCCCTCCCACTGGGAGTGCTTCAGTTTTTTCCCCAGTGTCTTAGGTGTTGGTCACGTCTAGCTGTCCCTCAGAGGTCTCGGGACCCAGGGTAGCTAGCCGGATCCGTCCGAAGTGCTTCAAAGCCAAGGTGTACGGTACCCGGGCCCTGCTGGAGTGGGGTTTTGCCTATAATGCCTCTCCTTGGAGGGCTGGATTCTGGGCTCCAGTGCCTTAGTCTCTTCCAAGAACTAAACGCTACTGATGCCAGGATGCTATATAGGTCCAGGGGTGTGGGTTCCTTAACACAGGACCCCGGTCCCTGAAGGTCCAGGACAATACCCACGGAGATGGGGGAAGGCTGGGCCTCTTGCATTTTGCAATACCCTGCGGCGTGGAGCAGGTAAGAGGGAACCTGCGGGACTTGGTTCGACAGTAGGTATCCCCCTGGGGGTTCTGGGTTGGCTAATGGTATGCTTGTGCATCAGCCACTATCTCCACTATGTCTTTTGAGGCAGGATGGGATGTACTAAGGTTTACCCAGATAACATGTAGATATATGTATGCTTTTAAAGATATGTATGTTGCTACTCCCCCCAGACTTGCCTGTTAGCATGATACTGCAGCCCCACGTGTTATAGGGAGGAAATGCTGACAAAACTCCTGTTTCCTAGGAAGCCTATGGGGACAGCTTCCTCTATGTGTGCACTACAGAGATTAGTGGCTTACCTGGTGTCTGTTGGGTTGCTAGCGCTGGTCCAGGCTTCTCCTCTGCTCTCTGCTTCCTCCATGTTGGTTTCAGCGTGGGGGGGGGGCGGGGGCGCGCGCGCGCCGCCTTTTACAGCGTCAGCGTGCGTGGGGGGGGGCGGGCCAGCAGCGTCAGGTCTCAGATAAAGCAAAAAAGCATTTCCTGGCTGGTCATTCCCTCCTGAGAGCAGTGGAGGCTGAGGACATAGAGCGCGCAGCTGAGCCAGTTCTGGCTAACAGTGACACCCAGTGGTGGTTTGTGGATCTTCAGGTCTGGACTTAGTCCACACTGACCAAAAAAAAAAAGATTTTTTTCTTAAAGGGACTCAGCCTTAGATCTGGCAGTATCTGAGTCGGTGCAACCTTGGACTCCAGCTAACGGGCATTGGTGTGGCAATACTCACAGGACTTTCCTCGGTATTGCCGCCTTCTCAGGCGTATGAAAATTTAGAATTTTTTTTACCATAGCCTGTCCTTATTAATGTTTCACTTTTAGCTACAACAGTTGGGTGTTGGCTGTAGGGGTGTCTCAAGGTTGTGCAATGGCTCCCAAGGGATCAGGACCAGCTAAGGCTGCAAAAGGTGCCAAAAAAGTAAAGGGGTCTCCATCGGGGTCAGAGGATTTGGGCCAGGCTCCAGTGGTCCCACCCTCACCAGATAGACCACCGAACAGCATCGTGCAGGAGCCATTGAGGGTGCTAGGGGCAGAGGCGGCCCCCAATCAACCCATTCCCGTTTATGTTACGGAAGAAATGCTAGAAGCCACCCTGGGTGGGCTAGAGAAAAGGTTAACTGCTTTAATTGCCCGCTCTTTGCCGGGTGGCAAACGGGCTAGATCCCCATCACCTAGAATGGTGTGTTCGGATGCAGAGGTCCTCTCTTCGGAGGAATTGGACCCACAGGGGGATCAAGCGGACCTGAGTCCCGACGGGTCAGACATTGAAGATTCCACTATAGATGAAATTTTTTCGGCTTCTCAAGCAGAGAGTCTGTGGATCCAGTCTCTGACGGATATGGTTCGCACCGCTTTTAAACTTCCAGTGTCAGAACAATTAGCCCCCGCGGTATCCTCTTTAGGTTCCATGAAGGCACCGTTGAGTGGTGCGTCTTTCCCGGTTCACCCCCTTCTGGAGAGCGTGATTTTTCAGGATTGGGCTCGACCTGATAGGATTTTTATCCCTCCTAAAAGGTTCACCATTCTCTATCCTATGGAAGAAGAATTTGCAAAGAAATGGGCACTCCCTACCGTGGACGCAGCCATTTCCTGCGTAAATAAATCCCTGACCTGTCCGGTGGAAGATGTCCAGATGTTTAAAGATCCAGTCGACAAAAAGTTGGAGACCCTACTGAAGGCTTCTTTTACCACAGTAGGTGCCGTGGTTCAGCCAGCAGTGGCAGCCATTGGCGTTTGTCAGGCTTTAAAGGATCAGACTAAACAGATATTAAGGGACATACCGGCTCAGCAAGCTCATGAATTGGCTGACCTCCCAAGAGCTCTCTGCTTTGCAGTAGATGCTATTAAGGACTCCGTTCAACAGGCGTCCCGTTTATCTCTGCTGTTGGTTCATATGCGTCGCCTTTTGTGGCTGAAAAACTGGTCAGCAGAGGCACCCTGCAAAAAGCTTTTAGCAGGATTTCCCTTTCATGGTGGGAGACTATTCGGTGAAGACATAGATAAATATATCCAGACCATATCAAGTGGTAAAAGTTCTTTCTTGCCTGTCAAGAAAAGATCGCGTGGGCCCGCGTTTAAGCGACAGGCCTTCGCAGGCTCGGCCCCTTCAACTTCCCGTCAGTATCGACGGCCTCCCGGGCGTTCAGCATTCAATAGCCGCCCACAAGGACAAGCCACGACAGGCAAGAGGCCATGGTCTCGCAAGCCGGTTAAACCAGTCCTCAAGTCAGATTCATGAAGGGGAGCCCCCACTCTCTTGGGTGGGGGGAAGGCTTCGGGTTTTCTCCGAAGTGTGGAAGACCAGAATTCCCGACTCTTGGGTAAGGTCCGTGGTAGCCACGGGCTACAAGCTAGAGTTTCGGGAAGTCCCCCCTCCTCATTTTCAGGGGTCAAGTCTTCCAAGCGACCCATTAAAGAGGGCCTCTCTTGTAAAAGCATTGGATCGTCTCTTGCTCCAAGGAGTAATTGTAGAAGTACCAACCCAGGAATGGGGTCTGGGATTCTACTCCAACCTTTTCATAATACCAAAGCCCAATGGCGACGTCAGGCCTATCTTAGACCTCAAACGCCTAAATCGTTTTCTAAACATTCAGACCTTTCGTATGGAGTCCATACGTTCGGTGGCAGCCAGCCTACATCAAGACGACTTTCTAGCGTCTATAGACATAAAAGATGCGTATCTGCACGTGCCGATCTACCCGGCACATCACAGGTTTCTTCGTTTTATGATAGATCACCGCCATTACCAGTTCGTAGCCCTCCCTTTCGGGTTGGCAACAGCTCCGCGGGTATTCACAAAGGTGTTAGCCCCGGTGGTAGCCGTCCTAAGGACAGAAGGCATTTTGGTCTTGGCATACTTGGACGATCTTCTAGTTATCGACAGCTCAGCTTCCAGCCTCAATCAGGCAGTAGGTCGCACAGTTCAGCATCTAGAGGAATTCGGGTGGATTGTAAGCCTAGAAAAATCGGTATTGAAACCCACAAAGCAGTTGGAATATCTAGGCCTTCGGCTAGATACAGACTGCCAGAGGATAATTTTACCTCAAGCAAAGATCAGATCAATAGCTCAAGCAGTTCAAGTGATCTTAGGCAAGAAGAGGCCGACTATTCGCCTATGTATGCGACTGCTGGGGAAGATGGTGGCCGCCTTCGAGGCAGTACCCTACGCCCAGATCCATACCAGATATCTTCAGGCAGCCATTCTCTCTGCTTGGAACAAGTCCATTCAGGCGTTAGATCGTCCGTTAGTGCTCTCCCCGAAGGTCCGGCGCAGCCTGTCTTGGTGGCTGGTCCCTCAAAATTTGTCAAAAGGGAAATCCTTTTGCCCCATCACGTGGAAGATAGTATCCACGGATGCCAGCCTGTCAGGTTGGGGGGCAGTTCTAGAAGAACAGACCCAGCAAGGGCAGTGGTCGGAGGCAGAAAAACTGCTTCCCATCAATATCTTGGAGATCAGAGCTGCTCGGCTGGCCCTGATCGCCTGGACTCTCCCCCTTCAGGGTCTGCCAGTAAGGATACAGTCCGACAACGCCACAGCGGTGGTATACATAAACCACCAGGGGGGCACGAAGAGCCCAGCAGCCCAAAGAGAAGTAAACCTGATTTTCTCATGGGCCGAAGCCCATGTACCCTGCATCTCGGCGGTGTTCATCCCAGGGATAGACAATTCTCAAGCAGATTTTTTGAGTCGTCAACAGTTGCTCCCGGGGGAGTGGTCTCTTCACCCCCAGGTATTCCAAGAGATTTGCCAAAGATTCGGAGTCCCAGATGTGGACATTATGGCAACGAGATCCAACAAAAAGTTGGACAAATTCATTTCCCGAGCCAGGGATACCTCGGCCTACGGGACCGATGCGTTGGTTTGCCCTTGGCACCAGTTTTCTCTTCTGTATGCGTTCCCTCCACTGCAGATGATTCCCCGCCTTCTACGGAGGATCCGGGTGGAGCGCAGGCCTGTGATCCTGGTGGCCCCAGCCTGGCCCAGGAGGGCTTGGTACGCACTCATCGTGAAGATGTCAGTCGGGGCGCCGTGGCCGCTCTCCCTACGCCCAGATCTGCTGTCTCAGGGCCCAATCTGCCACCCTGCTTCACAGCAGCTAAATTTGACGGCTTGGCGGCTGAATCCCTAATTCTTAAGGGCAGAAGCCTCTCAGATCAGGTCATATCTAAGTTGATTCAGGCTAGGATACCGGTCTCCAGAAATATTTATTACAGAGTCTGGAGAACCTATGTGGAGTGGTGCGAGTCTCAAAAATGGCATCTCGCAAAAGTTGGTTCTCTTGGTGGCTATGGCTTCGGCCAGAAGGGTTTCCGAGCTGGCAGCCTTGTCATGCAGGGAGCCATACCTTATTCTGCATAAAGACAGAGTGGTTCTGCGGCCTCAACCTTCTTTCCTTCTTAAGGGCATATCCAGTTTTCACTTGAATCAGGACCTAGTCCTACCATCCTTCTTTCCTACTCCCCAGTCCAGAGAGGAAAGACGGCTTCATACTTTGGACGTGGTTCGAGCCATGAGGGTCTATCTCAAGGCTACAGAGAAGATTCGGAAAACAGATGTGCTTTTTGTTCTTCCTGATGGCCCCAAGAAGGGTCAGCCGGCTGCCAAGTCTTCCTTGGCCAGGTGGATTAAGCAGCTGATTTTTCAGGCCTATGGTCTGAAGCGCGTTCCACCTCCCTTATCAGTTAAAGCCCATTCTACGAGGGCCATGAGTGCCTCCTGGGCGGCACACCATCAGATCTCTATGGCACAGGTTTGCAAGGCGGCAACCTGGTCTTCCGTACATACGTTTACTAAGTTTTATAAGTTGGACGTTGCAAAGAGTACGGACGCAGCTTTTGGGCAGGCGGTCCTACGGGCAGCAGTATAGAATCCTCTGGCCCGGTTCACGCCCCCTTGTTTTTCTGTTGGTGGAGCCATGTTTTCTCCTGACAATGTTTTTATTTGGCTATTCTTGGCCTTACGGTCTCCCTCCCTTCATAGAGCATTGCTTTAGGACATCCCAAGTGTAATGGCTATGCGCTCTGTGTCCCGTGATGTACGATAAAGAAAAAAGGATTTTTAATAAACAGCTTACCTGTAAAATCCTTTTCTTGAAGTACATCACGGGACACAGAGCTCCCACCCCTCTTTTGGGGAACATTGTGTAACCTCGGGAGAATTGCTTGCTACAAAACTGAAGCACTCCCAGTGGGAGGGGGTTATATAGGGAGGAAACTTCCTGTGAAATTGATTACACCAGTGTCCACACCTGAAGGTACCCATATAACCCAAGTGTAATGGCTATGCGCTCTGTGTCCCGTGATGTACTTCAAGAAAAGGATTTTACAGGTAAGCTGTTTATTAAAAATCCTTTTTTTCTGATGTCTGACCAGCAGTGTCTGCCCAGCAGTAGGCTGTGCCAGACTCCATAGGTAGGTTCCTGTGTTGTGAAGGTAGATACCCCAAGTGGCAAGGGTTTATTTGTTTTGTTTTGTTTATGCTGTTTTGATGCTTGCACTTGTATCCAGCAATATGGAAGAATAAACCATATCTTTTGTTTTCAACCATCCCCAACTGCCTTTCTGTACAGTTTAGCGTGTAGTGAACCCATCCAGGGGGTCACACACACCCGCTACCGAGCTTAATCCCTCACAATATATATATATATATATATATATATATATATATATATATATATATATATATATATATATATATATATATATATGGACAGTGTAAATCCAAATAAGTAGTCCAAGAGGCAAGGCTGGAAATAGGCAGAGTTGGCAACAACAATCAACAATATCCAAAGGAGTAGTCCAAGAAACTTAGTCGGGAACATGCAGAGTCAGTGACCAGAAATACAATATGTTTACCACCAGCCAACAGCTGGACACTGGGTGGAGTCAGCATCCAACCTCTAGAAGCCGAAAACAACAAGGGTTCTATTCAAATGGAAGTTCCCCAGTGGCTCCGTCAATAGGCAACCATCCAAAGAGCACAAGGTCCCAGAATCGAATCCTGGACAAGGGGTGACAGTCTGTAGATATTTTTTTTTCTAGGGTACCAATCTTCGGGAGATGGTGAGCCAACGTGGACAATTGTGGTGTAGCAAAACTATGCTAATAGAGTAACAGTGGTAGGGGCATATAGCTTGAGTGTCAGGGCCTCTATCAGGCATTGTCTCTTCCTGCTAAGCTACCTGGAATGTTGGACAGTTCCCAATTCCTAGAATGATCCTATCTTGAACCCTGAACTGTTTGCTCCTCCCATGAACTTCCTGATTTAACCCATGTCTCTGCATTTCCTGTTCGCCAGATTATTGTGCTCTCGCTCAGCCTGTTTCTCCTCTTGTCTTTCCTGCTGCTGTTCATATTTTGCTACCAATCATTAGCGACCATTGGCTTGTTCCTCTGCCTGATCCCAACCTGCAACTACTTGTTACTGACCTTTTTTGTCTTTTTTTTTTACGGACGCTTCTGTTTGATCCTTACCTGCTTAATTGGTTACTGGCTTCCGGCTTGTTTACCTCCTGGTGGGATGATCCTGAGGGCCGTGGCCTTGTGCCAACTCGTACCTAAACCCATCTCCACCATCAGGAGCTCTGGTGAACACCGATTAGTACGTAGACTCTGCACCTCAGGAGAGCCTGTGTCATCCACCAGGGTGTCTGACTGTGTTCCCATTCTGCTGGTTTCTGTGTGAGCTTCCTACTGCTATAGCAACTGGTTTTCAAGCCTGACCCCTTGATTGTGACATTGAGCTCACTAAAGCCGGCCATAGATGGTTCGAAGCTCAGATGGTTTAGCAGGCTCTGGTCGAGATTTGAACCCTGTATAGGCAGTTTTAATGTACCCAAGTTGATTGTTCAATCAACTTGGCTACTACCAGCCTGTTGCGATTATTTCTATTGTATTTTATACCTGCTAGCAGTAATCACTGTGTTCACCCAGCGAGGATGGCTCCCAACTCCCCTCTGCGGTGGAATTCCCCCATTAACACTGTATTGTGCCATTGCTTCAGTTTGCCCCAGTGCGCATGTGCGGATGACATCGGCACATGCAGGGCACAGGGGATATCTCTTAAACCCTGCAGGTTTAGGAGATATCCTGGGTAGCTACAGTTAAGCTTTAATATAGGCTTACCTGTAGCATAAAGTGGTTGTAAAGAGTTTACAACCACTTTAATCTCCTAAACATACCTCATAAAGGTGCATATTGGAGTGATTCTAATTGGTCGGCACTTTCATCTGGGCAGCGCCTCCCAATCGGAACCCACGTAGCCTATCCTGTCAGTGCTGGAAAAGAGGAGAGAAAGCCGCAGAGATTTCAAATCCCTGAACCGGTAAAGCGGCGACCTGATGTGTCAGAGCGGGTGACTCTAGGTCAGCTGGACCGGGTGCGATGGGGGGGGGGGGGGGGGGGAGTCCAGTGTAAGTTCATCTTACAGATTTTTTGTAACTGTGAACCTACACTTTAAAGTAGTTGTAAAGTAGTTGTAAAGTCACAAGTCTCATCCATTGTCTGAGACGGTAGTGTGCCGCCATTAGCTCCCGCTGCTGTAAATCAAAGTCAGTGAGCGAATGAGGAGAGAGAGGGGGCGGGCTGAACTGCGACTCCGTGTTTGAATAGACTCACCGAGTGATGGCTCAGCTCAAGTGCGCTCATAGAAAGTTGCTTGCTGTGAGGAAGGAGCACGGAGAAGGTAAGTATAGCATGTTTGTTATTTTTAAATGAAAAAATTAAGACTTTAGCATCACCTTAACTTCTAAAATCAACACATGGTTATAAAATGTTATTTCATATTTTCATACTTTAAAAATCACTAAAAAAGCCATGGCAACACGCTCTGACAATTAGCAGAGGAAAGAACAAGATGTAGGGAGTACAATGTGGAGCTTTTCCACCTACCATCCCTTTTCCCGCCTCCCCACACATACATCGCTCGCTCGAGGCTCTCCTTGGTTGGTTGCCCTACCTTCCCATTTATTTTTTCTCATCCAGTTCTGTTCCTGGCACTGGTTTCCATGGGTTGTAGGTTGGTCTTTAATTCCCAGCCACACTTCTTCTTTCCTCTTTTACCACAGGTTCAGGGGGCATGGTTCGCCTAGACGTGCATGCCACCAATCAGGTTCATCCCTCCTATTTCTCCCTGAGGCCTGTCAATCACTTTGCCAGAGAGAAGTAAATTTAAAGATGTTGTGAACCTTCCCATTTTTTCACCTTAATGCATCCTATGCATTAAGGTGAAAAAACATCCGATAATTGCCAGCCCCCCAGTCCCCTCTGTTTGCTTACCTGAGCACTCGAAAGTCCCGCATCGAGAAGACGATTGATTTTGGCACGGTCTTCTCGGCTCTTCATTGGATAGCCGAGACAGCTGCCGAGGTACCCCAGAAGATGAGGTTCGGGCCACTCTGTGCAAAACTAGCTGTGCAGCGTAGGTGAGTATGACATGTTTGTTATTAAAAAAATGAATTGAACCGTTACAATCACTTTAACTGTGACTTAACCAAGAAGGTGCTTGAGCACTGCAGCTCCCACCATAAAGGGGGCCACTAGCTGGGCTACACTAGTGTTTGGACCCCCATATCCCCCCCTTATCTACATCCCTGACATGTGGTGCACTGTGTTGCCCAAAAGAAGTACAGATTACCTCTCTGCACAATGAAACACAGGTTAACGCATGCAAAGGTATGCAATGAGCTCCAATATGTATGTAGTTTACCTTTTGAAAGCCTGCTTTCTGCAAATTAATATTCAGTTTTCATTGGACATCAGCGGGTTAAGTCATTTGTTGGCTTCTTTGTATTGCAGACTCCAGCGGTGAGATTTCCCTGCATAATTTATGTTACCGTCACAGGCATGGGTCACAGCAAAAACAACCCAAATCCTTTTATGTATTTTACTTTAGAGCAAATTAATTTGGAGGGTAGAAAGGGGAATTGGGATGGGAATATACTAGAGCTGGGCGAATATTTTTATTTTTTTCCTAAAAAAAAAAGCGGCCATTCTTTTTTTCTTAAACTTGATTTACGATTCAAATAGATTTTTTTTGTTTTTTTATGGACACCACGCCTGTCCCGAGGAGCTGCAGGGAGGAGTTTTTAGGCAAGGTCACGGCTTCGGCCTTGTCCGCAGCGTCAGGCCTCGTGGACTAGGTCGAAGCCACGGCCTCGCGTAAAAACTCCTCCCTGCAGCTCCCCAGGACCGGCGTGCTGTCAGGTCCTGGGGGGGGGGGGGGGAAGAAGAAAAATCGATTTTTATCAAAATCTGAATCGATTTGACCTTCCAACTCGATTTTTAAATCGAAAAGTTTTTTTTTCTCCCACAGCTCTAGAATATACGCGCATCATATTCCTTAAAGGAGTTGTAAAGTAAATAATTTTTCCCCCCTCGTCTTCAGGACAGCCCTGAGATATATGGCTCCTCCCTCCGGGACAGGAAACACATTCACCCAAATTATAAAAGGCGGTCCTCCAGGCCTTCTCCTCAGTTTTGTGTGTTTTCTGCCAGACGGGAAGGAACGTGGCTACTTTTTTTTTTTTTTCTTTTTCCCCAGTTTTTCCCTTTGTGGGAGTAAGAGCTGAACCTACCTCCTACAGCACGCCTCTGGCCCGGGGGTAGAGAGTGTTGCTAATGGCCACCACTGCCTTGGCTCAGCGAGAGTGGGACCCCTGGTTGACGGCAGTGTGTTCATGGCCTCAGCTCCGGAAGCAGCGGTGGAAGGCGAGAGACGCCATAGGCCGCGTTGTGGTATACAGCACTTCCGGGATCGGCGCTGGAAGGGCGGAGCCACTGCGTTCCAAGGAAGGGAAGTGAGATCCCGGGCGGAAGCGCGTCATCAGGGGGCGCCGGAAACATCGTTCCCATGTTTCAAAAAGGCGCGGCAGTGGCTATGTGGGAGCCGGAGCCTAGTGGTGTATCTCGGAGCGCTGAGGACAAAAACACCAGAACCATGGAAGCTGCAGTGGCACATCCAGACCCTGGTTCGGCTGGCACCGGTCCCTCCCAGGTAAGCTTGGTGAGAGCACATGGTTTACTCTGGGGGGGAGATTGGTCTACTTGGCCAAAAATACCCCCCATGGGTGGCGAACCTTATTGGTGGTGAGTACGGCACTTCTAGGAGCTAGGCACAGTGGTGTTCAGGCATAGGCTGTTTGGTAACTGAGTTTTGTGTTTTTCTGGTTTGTGTCTATTGCAGATTAAAACTCAACAGCCGCCTAGAAGAAAGTGTGCCGTCTGTGGGACAAAGCTAGGTTCCAGTTGGGACAAGCCGTTATGCCCAGAATGTGTTGGCAGTCTGATAAAAGATGACTCAGTTACTGCTTGCCGTCAGTTATTATCCTATGTTAAGGATGAAATGACGTCCACATTCCAGTCTTTTAGAGGACTAATAGACAGGATGCAGGGTCCCGCCTCGTCCCTACCTAGAGCATCTAGTATGCCTTCCCTGTCCCAGACTCAAGAGGAGGAGGAGTACAGGGAGCAGACTCTTAGGTCTATTGCTTCCTCTCAGGCAGGATCAGCATCAGATTCTGAGGCAGAAGATGATTCCTCCAGGGCTTCTAGGTACAAATTGTCCTTGGAAGATGTAGGAGACCTACTAAAGGCTATTTATGATACCTTGGAGATCCGTGAGGAACAGGTTCAGCTCTCCAAGCACGACCTCATGTACCAGGGGTCTAGTGCAAATAGATCCAGGGTTTTTCCTGTTCACAAATCCCTGATTGACACAATTCTGCAGGAGTGGGAACAGCCTGAAAAAAGACCATTCTTTTCAGGCTCCCTTAAACGGAGGTTCCCCTTTGATTCGGATGGGTCTCAGCCATGGAACAAGGTTCCAAAATTAGATGCCCCTTTAGCCAGGATATCAAGAAAAACGGATCTGGCCTTTGATGATTTGGGGGCCTTGAAGGACCCCATGGATAAGAGAGGGGACTTATTGTTGAAGAGAGCTTGGGATGCCTCTTCAATAAGTCTAAAACCCGCACTAGCAGCAACTTGTGTAGCTAGAAATCTAGAATGTTGGCTTACTCAGTTGCAAACCCACATTCAGGCGGGTACATCTAGACAGGAGATATTAAAATCTTTTCCTATTCTTTTTAAAGCTGTAGGCTTTCTGGCTGATGCCTCTGAAGAATCGGTAAAGTTGGCAGCTAGATCAGCAGCCTTGGTAAATGCAGCCAGAAGATCAGTGTGGCTGAAAACTTGGACAGGTGATGCAGCCTCCAAGTTAAAACTGTGTGGGTTATCCTTTTCAGGTGACCACCTTTTTGGTTCAGGCCTACAGGAAGCGCTAGAAAGGACTCAGGACAGAAAAAAGGCTTTTCCTGAGAGAAAGAAAAAAGCGGAGAGAAAATGTTTTTTTTCGAGGTTTCAAACAAAACCTACAAAAGGAAGGCCAACCAAAGAAACACTGGGCAGGCCATAAGGGTAGGGGGAGAGGAGGAATATTGTTTAATCCTCCTCAAACCATCCCCAAGCCACAGTGACTCTTGCGTCCCGGTGGGAGGAAGATTGGGGCAGTTTCTCCCACAATGGACCATGGCAACTTCAAGTCCGTTAATTTTAAACATAATCAGGAACGGATACAAGTTGGAGTTCACGACAACACCCCCCCCCCCCAAGTTTTCTGGTTACCCAGCCTCCCAGGAACAGGGAGAAGGCAGAGGCCCTGGGCCTGTCTCTGGGGGAATTGGTGGACCAAAAAGTTCTAAATCAAGTTCCACAAAAGGAACAAGGTCAAGGGACATATTCCCATGTATTCGTAGTAAAAAAAACATCGGGAAAATTCAGAATGATCTTGAATCTTCGTCCCCTGAACAAATTTGTAAAGTACAAGAAGTTCAGAATGGAGTCGATTTTCACAGTGGCAAGGTCTCTGTTTCCGGGGTGCTACATGGCCAATCCTAGATCTCAGGGATGCATACTTACATGTCCCAATTCATTTAGATTTCCAAAAATTTCTCAGGGTGGCGGTGAAGGTGAACTCGGAAATCAGACACTTCCAGTTCCAAGCCCTTCCCTTTGGTCTGTCCTCATCGCCGAGAATTTTTACAAAAGTCCTGGCAGAGGCTCTAGCACCGCTGAGAAACAAGGCGATAATTGTAATTCCTTATCTGGACGATCTCCTGTTCGTGGCAGGATCAGCCCAACAGCTGGAAAGGGATTTGCAGGAAGCTCAAAACTTTCTCTCCTCTCTCGGGTGGATAGTCAATCGAGACAAGTCTCAATTGACCCCATCCCAGGAGGTGCTGTACCTAGGGTACAGGATATCTTCGGTAGAGAATTTTTTTTTTCTCCCCGAAGAAAAGATGGTAAAGGTAGAACAGGCAGCAACCCAGCTGCAGTCCAACCAAGAGGCTTCAGTCAGACAAGTCATGAGGGTGCTGGGGTTTATGACTGCATGTTTTCCAGCGGTACCCTGGGCGAGGTTCCATCAACGTCCTTTGCAGCAACTAATGCTTCGGTTTTGGAGTGGCAAAAGTCAAGACTTAGTGGTCCAGGTTCCAATCTCGTCCCGAGTCAAAAGGACTCTGTGGTGGTGGCGAACGCGCCACAATTTAAGCAAGGGTCTAGCCTGGACCTTGCTGGTAGAAACAGTGGTAACTACAGATGCCAGTGCCTGGCGGTGGGGAGCCCACCTGGGGGAGGCAGTGGCCCAGGGAACATGGTCTCCAGGAGAGGCAGAGCGTTCCTCAAACCAGAGAGAGCTTCTGGCAGTCCTGAAAACTATCGAGGTGTTCCAAACAAGCCTGAAAGGGCAACATCTGCAAGTTCGCACAGACAATGCAACAACTGTGGCATATGTGAACAAGCAGGGAGGGACGAGAAGCCCTGCTCTTCAGGACATAGCAAACAAAATTTTTTCCTGGGCAGAAACAAATCTGGCTTCACTGACAGCGGTCCACCTAAAAGGCACCCAGAACTCTCTAGCGGATTATCTGAGCCGTCAAAGGGTGAGTCAGGACGAGTGGGCGCTACACGAGGAGGTTTCCGCTCAAAAAGTACAGAAATGGGCTCAACCGGAGGTGGACCTTTTTGCCTCCGAAAGGAACAGGAAAGTAATCCAGTTCTTCTCGATCCACCCAGGAGACAGGGCTACAGGGATAGATGCTTTTTCCAGAACATGGAAATTCAACAGCTGCTACGCCTTCCCTCCAATAAGAATGATCGCAGCAGTCCTTCAGAAGTTTCGATCGGAAAAAACGGACCTAATATTGATTGCACCGTTTTGGCCGAAAAGACCTTGGTTTGCCATTCTGGAAAGTCTGGCCATTCTCTCCCCATTTCGTCTTCCCAGCAGGAGGGATCTAATATCACAGGGTCCCATTCTTCATCCGCAGGTAGACAGACTAAACCTAACTGTGTGGTATCTGAGGAACAGTTGCTGAGAACACAGGGCTTCTCAGAGAAAGTAATCAAAACCCTGATACAATGCAGATAGCCTGTTACTAGAACAATTTATGCCAAATTCTGGAAAAAAAAATTGTTCCTGGTTAGAAGAGCAGGGAATTGATCAACCAGGGGTCCCAGCCATTCTAGATTTTTTGCAGGCAGGGGTAGATATGGGTCTATCCCCAAGTACCCTAAAAGTACAGGTTGCGGCACTTAGTGTCTTTCTTCAATGTTCCCTTCAGCAGAATTCTTTCATTAAGAATTTTTTTAAGGCCCTGTCAAGATCTAGACCGGTGAAGATCTCACCCTGTCCTCCTTGGGATTTCTCCTTGGTACTTAAAGCACTATCAGGTAGTCCATTTGAGCCTCTGGAGGAATCTATCTTAAAATGGATAACCCTTAAGACAGTACTGTTGGTAGCAATCACTTCCGCCAGGCGGGTGAGTGACCTTTAGGCTCTTTCTATCAGAGAGCCATTTTTGTTAATTTATGAGGACAGAGTTGTTTTGAAAACAGACCCCAGTTTTCTCCCCAAAGTAGCGTCCTCATTTCATAGGACACAGGACATTGTCCTTCCGACTTTTTTGTCTCCCTCAAGTTCAGAGGGGACATCTCTAGATCGGTTAGATGTCAAGAGATGTATTTTAATTTATTTAGAGGTAACCAAGGAACTCAGAAAATCTGATTCTCTTTTTGTTAATTTTTCGGTGATTAGGAAGGGGCAAAAAGCATCTAAGTCTTCCATTGCCAGGTGGATCAGGTTAGCGATAGCTAAAGCTTATGAGTTAGAGGGTAAGCAAGCCCCATTTGTCAAAGCACACTCTACTAGAGCGGTTTCGAGTTCTTGGGCGGAAAAGGCCGGAGCCACTCCGGAAGAAATTTGTAAGGCGGCAACATGGTCAAACTATACGACCTTCGCCAAGCACTATCGCCTGGACTTAATGTCTGAGAAGGATCAGTCATTTGGCCGAAGGGTCCTCCAGGCGGCTACCCCACCCTGACAAGTAAGTTTCTTGTTTATCATCTCAGGGCTGTCCTGGAAGACGAGGGGGGAAAACCGGAGTTAGGCTTACCGGTAACTCTCTTTCCAGGAGTCTTTCAGGACAGCCCGGTTTCCCACCCGGAGTTTATAGTTTGTAAACAGGAGTTGGATATGTGTACTGACGATGTGTTAGTATGTTATGTTTTTCAGAGCCTTCAGGAATTCTTGGATGAACTGAGGAGAAGGCCTGGAGGACCGCCTTTTATAATTTGGGTGAATGTGTTTCCTGTCCCGGAGGGAGGAGCCATATATCTCAGGGCTGTCCTGGAAGACTCCTGGAAAGAGAGTTACCGGTAAGCCTAACTCCGGTTTTCCACCTTAATGCAATCTATGCATTAAGGTGAAAAAACATCTGATGCTGCCGGCCACCCCCCCAGCCCCCGTTATACTTACCTGACCCCTTGAAAGTCCCGTGCGCGTTCCCGAGATCCTCTTCGCCACTCAGCCTGGCCGCTGATTGGCTAGAGCGGATGGATTGGGAGCAGTGCAGCCATTGGCTGGCGCTGCTGTCCATCACATCCAGTGACGCATCGTGCCATGGGGCGGGGCCGAGTGATACCCACTCGCTGTATCACGGGAGCGTGCCCGCAATTACTCACCACCAAGTGAGCTCTCTCGCATGACTGTGGTCAGTACTTGCGGGGAAGACCAGAGACAGCTGCCGAGGGACCCTAGAAGACGAGGATCGGAGCCACTCTGTGCAAAACGAACTGCACAGTGGAGGTAAGTATAACATGTTTGTTATTTTAAAGGAAAAAAAAATTCCTTTACTAACCCTTTAAGGCCGCGTACACACGAGCAGACAGATTTGTTCAAATCGGTCTGCTGGGGACATCTTGGTTTGATCGTGTACACACGATCAAACCAAAATCCCCGCCGCCAGAGGGCGCGGTGACGTGGCGGTGACGTTGACGCCGCCACGTCACCGCACCAGGAAGTAAAACACTCGGCGCGTGTGCGAGAAGACATGTCTGCTGGTTACCGTACTAACCAGCAGACATGTCGGGCGGACGGGTTCCCAGCCGACAGATTTCAAAGCATGCTTTGAAATCTATCGGGTGGCCAAATCCGTCGGCTCACCCGTACACACGGTCGAATCTGTCTGCTGGGACGGTCGGGCCGACCGTTTCCAGCAGATAGATTTGATCGTGTGTACGCGGCCTAAGAGAGACAAGAAGCTAGCAGCAGCCTTGTGGGTGGTCTTGGCCTTTATGACGTTAGAAGGAATTGCAGTTGGGTGGTATGTGTGTATAGAATTTTTTTTAGGATTTGAATTGGCAGCTGCTACTCATTTATGTAATACATGCCCTTATAACGGTAAGATATGCTTAACTATTCATATGTCTTCCTCGATTTTTTAGTGAAATGCATCATTTCACTCCAGCACTTATCACAGCCGCTAATATTTGAATGCAAGCAGCATAATTCAATCTCTGTAGGTTTGCATTAGCTTCTGCCGGTGCAAGCTTGCTTGTGAAACTCCTTTCAATCATACTTGTAGTCATACCTTTCCACATATGCTGCGCTTGCTGGGTTTGCTTAGATCATCCATCATTTATCAGGAGATTAAAAAGAGCTGATTTCTCCACATTGAAATGCTGCTGTGTTCGCCGCGTTTGTTCTGGATGCTGCCAGGGTTTGATGTGGCTAAATCCTCTCTATTACCTGTTTTATTGTGCACTAGAAACTTTTATAAATAAAGATAATGGATATTGAATGAGAAATCTTTTTATACCCTTAGTACATTGGCGGATGGCACTGTACCGCACACTGGGCCAGGGACAACATGAGGTGCCAGTATGTGGTATATACGTGCCCGCAGGACTTTTTTCCCGTATATTAGGTTTCCAGCAATATAGAACATTGCCCCTGCTGGGGTTCCGCAGCCTCATTCAGTTTTAGAAACAGAATTTATAATCCTGTGAACTACTGCTATTTTTATCACTACATGGATATTTATTATACTAAAATACCAATCGTATATGGAAATTAAATGTCAACGATTAAATGTTGCGTGGAAGAGTATTTTGTGCCATCACTTGCCATCGGGGCCAATTCTGACACTTCTCTCCTACATTTAAAAATCTTTTTTTTTTTTTTTATAGAAAATTGCTTCAGACCCCCAAACATTATATATATATATATATATATATATATATATATATATATATATATATATATATATATATATACATACTGTAACAGTAGGAGCTACTGTAACAGTAAAATGGACACAGGGTATGCACATTCGAGATGTGCAAAACTACAGAGTATAGCTGTGGACTGAAGAAGACTTCTTTTAAAGCTGTCTCCAGGTTTTGGTATTTCATCATGGGGCTCTGTAGTGTGGAGATTCCATAGTGTCTTGGGTGGGACGGGATCTCCAACCCTGTATCCAGGCTTTGTTCATTATACCCTTTATAATGAGTGTGTGGGAAGACCTCATGGCTCCTAGTTGGAGACAGCTCCACAGTAAGAGACTGGAGGTCTCCAGGAATTAGAGAGGCTGTAGGAGACAGCCAGAACCTTGTGTAGACGCTGAAGGGAAGCCGTCTACATTGAGGAGTCCGCTGGTCTGGGTGACCAGGACAACGCGCAGAAGTACTGCTACAGAGAGCCAGATGGGCTAGCATTTTGAAGAAGAACACCTGCATGAAAAGACTTTTTTCTTTTGCCTTTTTAATAAAAATGGGCTACCATGCCCTTAAACATAGTTCCTGGCTGGAGTGAATCGCTTAAAAATCGCATATCCCACTTTAGCTAACAACCCCAACCTTACAATACATATATATATATATATATATATATATATATATGTATATATATAATATATAAATAAATATATATTTTAGCAGAGGCCCTATGGAATAAAAAAAGTTATGGGTGTTGCAATTTTTTATGTCACACAGTACTGGCACAGCCTTTTTTCAAATGCAATTTTTCTTGGCAAACACACACTTTTTATTACCGTATTTGCCGGCGTATAAGGCGACCGGGCGTATAAGACGACCCCCTAATTTTACATTTTTTTTTCAAGATTTTTTGCCTATATTCACCGTATAAGACGAACCCTATTCCGATGCTTCATATTTCTTTCTTCTGGAGCCATATTCTTCTTCATTCTTGCTGAAGCCAATCAAGGCGAGCAATGTATTCTACTAATTAATACAAAGCCTGCTTGGATTGGCAGAGGATGTAACATCATCAGCCCACGCCTCTCTGACTCTCAAAGACAATCCGATCAGGCTACTGTATGTAGGCACTCGGATTGGCAGAGGTTGTTACTCCAATCCGAGCAGGCTCTGTATTTATTTGAATACATCGCTCACTGGGATTGGCTAATCGCTATATACTGTATGTAGCCTAAGCTACATACAGTATTAACGCACATCCAGCAGGCATCCGAGCAGCTGACCCGGCGTATAAGACGACCCCTGCTTTTTGACAATTTTTTTTAAGTGTAAAAGGTAGTCTTATACGCCAGCAAATACAGTATATACATTTTATTGCACACAAACACAATATAATAGCTATTTTTTTGTAAAATATAAAAGATGTTACACTGAGTAAATAGATACCTAACATGTCATGCTTTAAAATTATGTCTGGCTGTTGAATAGTGGCTTAAAATTCTTCATAGGCAACACTTTAAACTCCCTTCCAGGTTTCCAGTTCCGAGATACACAGGAGGTCTGGTGCTAGAATTATTGCTCTCACTCTTGAGTTTTTACGTCTAATCCAACAAACTGAGTGGGTTCTAGGAAAGGTAGGGGTTTTAGGGTGGGGGAGTCACTAAGTGGAGATCCACTTAGGGTTAGGGGTAAAGTTTTTAGGTCAAAGGTTTTCCCTTGAAGAACAAAGCCAGGAATTGGGGATTGGGCTAGGGACCTCCCCCAAGAGTCAAAGGTCAGGAGGTGTGGCCGCCCCTACCCAAGTGCCCCACCTACCCTAGCTAATTCGGGGTATGAACCAATTTGGGGAAAGCTCCTTAAAAGCTGGTAAGCATTTAAGGATGTCGTTAAAAAAATTTCTTGGCAAATATTAAGCACCAAAGTTCATTCAGCTGGTTGGCAAACTTCTAGCATATAAGACCATTATGTGCAGCATGCTACTGAAGATTTATTTTCTGATTCATATTCTTCATTGAAAAAGGTTTCACCAGGACATTGCCACTAGGGTTGCAACGATACCGATACTAGTATCTGTGCTGATACTGAGCATTAGCCTGAGTACTCAGGCAAACGCTCCGACGCTTGATCCTATACCTGGGCAGTCAGGGGTGATTGGGGGGGAATTACAAGCACTGATCTCACTGTATAGATTTCAATAAGGCAGCTGACAGCAGCTTCTCCTCTCCCTCTGGCAGCTTTCAGATGCTTTATTGAAATCTATACAGGGGGATCGGTGCTTGTAACTCCCCCACTGCCGCACCGATCACCCCCGACTGTCCCCGTATCCTCCAGTCCCCCTCTGTGTCCTCCATCGTGCTCCTCCAATCTCCTTGTGTCCCCCTTGGTACACCACTTTGGTCCTCCTCCATGCTCCGCTCCGATCCCCCTCTGTATTCCTCTGCCCCCTTTGTCCTCGATCTGTCAGGAGCCGGTAAATCTGTAATTTTCTGAATGAACAGTGATCACTGACTCCGTGCATTCATAACCTGTGTTTACGATGCTTCAGTTTATGAATGGAGAGGAGCCTCTGTCTCCTCTCCATTCATCTTCAGTGCAGCTCAGGCTGCAGAGAAAGGAACTGGGGGAATCTGTGTCCTCAGTTTCCTTTCTCTGTCTGAAAAGGGAGATGTCAGGGGTCTGTTAAGACTCCTGATATCTCACCAAAGCCCCCCAACAGGGCTGGTAAAAAATAAAAAATAAATTGTAATAAATAAATATTTTAAAGGTTAAATTGTAAAAATAATAAAAAATAAAATAAGAAACACACTGGCACCCTCCACCCCCCCCCAAAAAAAAATAGAAAACATTGTAAAAAAATAAAATTGTAAAAATAAAATAAAAAATTACGCAGTCCACGCATCATCAGTGCTGCATATTAGTGCCACTGTCGCATGACATTAAAAAAAAAAGTATCGGTATCGGCGCGCACTTGGAAAAAAAGTATCGGTACTTGTACTCTGTCTTAAAAAATATCGGTATCAGTGCAACCCTAATTGCCACAATGGAAAATTGTATTATGGCAACTGTAATCCATCCATGCTGGCCGAATATTGTCGGACACTGCAGCAACATGCACTGGACACTGAGTTTGGAGAGGGGACCAGGCACCAGTAGCAAGTGGGTCAGTCCGCCTGGGATATTTTTTTTTTTTTTTGGAGAAGTTTAGCCTTTTTATATATATTTTTTTTTAGATCGACAGGTAGGATTTTTAGGAGGTTAACAGAAAAGAAAGCAGTTGGAATTGTATGTATTGCTTGGGGAGAGACATTTACCTACTTGCAATTTATTGGTCTGTTGGCAGCCATACCAATAAGACTCTATATACAGCGTACACAAGCATCAAAAATAGTGCATGGGGAGCACTCCCAACACGTTCCAAGCACCCCGCCATGCACCTAGGGTGAAAGGATGTATATACTGAATGGTTCAGTACTAACAAACGCATTGCAAAGTGTTTCATTCTGTGCACACTCAGATATTAGGCATTGATGTTATTCCAGTCCATGGCTCCCCTGAGTGACACCAGCTCTCCCAATGGTAGAATCTCAAAACACAAATGCCTTGTGTGCGTCACATGCTCACATACACAAGCCCTTATCAGCAGATTTCCTTGTACTAAATGTATGCTTCCACAATTTAAAGGAGTTGTAAAGAAAAAAAAAATTGGCCCAAAATTAATGTCTGCAGAATAGTGTAATGATTCTGTTAAAAAACGTGTAAAAACCTACTAAATTTCTTCATCTATATCACCTCTGGCGTTCTAGTTTATTTTCTCTCATTCACTTCCTGGTTTGCGGCGCTCGTTCATGTAAGAACTACATTTCCCAGTATGCATTGCGGCACGCCTAGTAATTCACACCTCCTTGAAGTCTCTAACACGTAGAGAACGTCCTGCCGCACAGATGTAGTTCCCAGGAGGGGGCGAGCACGTCACTGACCACCACAGTAAAGCCTCCCTTCACGGTGGTGAGTGACAATCAGACAAGCAAGAAGTGAACAGAACAGAGAATAGAGCAACTTCTGAGCAAAAACAAACAATGAGGAAGTGAAAAGAGGAATGTCTGCAGGTAAAGGATGCTTATTATGAAACAAACTTTTTTTTCTTTATAACCCCTTTAACTTCTTTCTCTGCCAATTGAAATATACAGGCTTTGCCATACTAAAGTGCACTTTTGCCCAGACTATGGACAATAAACTATTTACATATTAACCTATTGTGTCACTGCCGCATCCCCAGCCATCCCAATAAAGTGGGACTGTCGGGCAGTCAACCGCGGGTCAGGGGAGGAGCTGCTATGGGACAGAGATGACATTTGCTCTTTAAAAATTATGATTTAAATCAAGCCTTTTTACTTGTGATTTAAATTGACTTGATTTAAATCAAATCCACCCTGGCTGGGATCTGCCAATCGTTGAGGAGACCGACAGAATGGCAGTCTGCCTAGGTAAACAAGGCAGACAGCCTTCTGTAACGGGAATGTACTGATCCTGTGTTTCTGCTAAGCAGGAACACAGATCTTTACCTTTCCCCAGTCAAAGCACCTCCCCCCACTGTTAGTAAACTTTCCTAGGGAACACATTTAACCCTTTGATCACCCCTTCCCAGCCGATGTCATTAGTATAGTGACAGTGTATTTTTTTTTTTTTAGCACTTATTACTGTATTAGTGTCACTGGTCCCCAAAAAAGTGTCAGTGTCTGATTTGTCCACTGCATTGTTGCAGTCCTGCTATAAGTCCCTGACCACCGCCATTACTAGTAAAAAAAATACAAATATCCCATAATTTGTAGACGCTATAACTGCAAACCAATCAATATACGCTTATTGGGCTTTTTTTTTTTTTACCAAAAACATGTAGCAGAATACAAATTGGCCTAAATTTATAAGAACATTGTACATGTCTCCATCATATGCTACAATCTGCAGCTCTCCCTGTGTCTCCTCCCCCTCCCCCTGTACGTGTCTCCTCCCCCTCCTCTTCCCCACTCACCCTCTTTGTACATGTCTCCATCATGAGCTGCTATTTGCAGCTCTCCCTGTGTCTCCTCCTCCCCTTCACCCTCCCTGTACGTGTCTCCATCATACTCTACTATCTGCAGCTCTCCCTGTATCTCCTCCCCCTCCTTGTACTTGTCTCCTCCCCCTCCTCTCCCCCCCTTACCTTCCCTGTATGTGTCTTCATCATACACTACTATCTGCAGCTCTCCCTGTGTCTCCTCCCCCATCACCCTCCCTGCCTGTCATCTCTCACTATCCCTGATCTGTTCATCCTCTCTGTCACATAAAAAGCTGCATCCTAGTGCCTGTGCTCTATAGACAAAAAAACAAAACAATTTCTACTTGTATTACTTGGCCTCTGTTTAATCTTCAACTGCCATAATGCCGCATATGTGATCCGTTATGACAGTTTGATTGAGAGCACAATAAATGTGACAGTTGGCATTCCCAGAATGGCGGGTATAGAAATGTTTTTTGAAACTGTTAAATCTATGGGTCTCCTTCCGCTTTATACCGGTAGAAACCGGTTCTTTTTTTAAATAACACACAGGCACTAAGATGCAGCTTTGTATCTGACAGAGGGGAGGATATAAAGATCACATAGAGGCTTAACAATCACTTTAATATCTCCTTCTGTTCTAAAACTCTATGAAAAGGAATCATTTTGGGGTGAAGGAGCCTTCGATCGATGAGTGTAGGTGACCTATCCATTTTGTATCGATCACTATCCATAGTACTTACCAATCTCGGTGTCTGTATCCTGGTGATGTCCATTGGCTTTACAGCCGGATCCGAAACATCCAACAACGGCTCTGAAACAGCCGCGTACAAATGCTCGGGTCTTCTTAATTTTGGAGGGCTTTTGGGGGGTATCTGCAGGCTGGTCACTGATACCTCCTTCCATAGCTGCCCTTCCTTTGCTGGGTTTCTCTTTGGTGTTTTTCAGAGAAAAAAGCTTTTTACATTTAAATTGTCTCATTATTAGGAAATAAAGAAACACGCTTTAAATGTACAAGGATAGAAATCGCAATGAAATCGAATCAAAATGAAATCGCATTCTTTTTTTTTTTTTTTTTTTTAATCTCATGCTGACTCAGCAAAAAAAAATAACTGCCAATTTTTCTTAAAGAAGCCACGTCCTTATTTTTGTACTTTGTGAATTCAGCTTGTAGGATCAGTATATGGATCTAATAGGGATACGGCTCCTTTAAGATGTTATTGTGAATGAGATTTAACCCTTTCAGTCCCATGGCTGAAATAAAGATCTCTATTCTTATGATAACATCTTTTCATTCATTTTATTTTCTCGTTATTACACCCCAGTTATTTCTCTATTTTTAACCCTTTCACTACGAAATCATATATATATTTTTTTACTTTATAACCCTTTAACTGACAAATCAATCGTTTTTCCCCCCAGTGGAGAGGGATTATTAGAACCTGTCAGGCTTTTTCCTTTAAAAAAAATTGTCAGTTATTTATTTTATTTATTTCACAAGTTGTTTTTGAAGTCTCTTCATGGCTAAAAAATAAGTTGATTTTTCTTAACCACTTACTTACCAGGCACTTAAACCCCCCTCCTGTCCAGACCAATTTTCAGCTTTCTCACTCTGAATGACAATTGGGCGGTCGGGGAGAAATGACTGATCGTCTGTTCATACAATGTATGAACAGCGATCTGTCATTTCCCCTAGTCAGTCCCATCCCCCCCTTCAGTTAGAATGCACACAGGGAACATACTTAACCCCTTCCTCGCCCCCTAGTGTTAACCCCTTCCCTGCCAGTGACATTTTTACAGTAATCAAAGTATTTTTATATCACTGATTGCTATACAAATGCCAATGGTCCCAAAAATGTGTCCGAAGTGTCCGCCATAAGGTCGCAGTACCGATAAAAATCGCAGATCGCCGCCATTACTAGTAAAAGAAATATATATATATTAATAAAAATGCCATAAAACTACCCCCTTATTTGTAGACGCTATAACTTTTGCGCAAACCAATCAATAAACGCGTATTGCGATTTTCTTTTTTTTAAGAAAAATATGTAGAAGAATACGTATCGGCCTAAACTGAGGAAAAAATCGTTTTTTTTATATATTTTTGGGGGATATTATTATAGCAAAAGATAAAATAATATTCATTTTTTTTTTTCTAAATTCACGCTCTATTTTTGTTTATAGATCAAATACCACCAAAAGAAAGCTCTGTTTGTGGGGAAAAAAAGGATGTCAACTTTGTTTGGGAGCCACGACGCAGCGACCGCGCAATTGTCAGTTAAATCGGCGCAGTGCCGAATCGCAAAAAGTGGGCCCAGTCATTGACCAGCAAAATGGTCCGGGGCTGAAGTGGTTAAAGGATCACTAAAGGAATTTTTTCTTTTTGCTAAATAGCTTCCTTTACCTTAGGGTGCAGTGCTCTTTTCATGTTCTCATTGTTCGTTTTTGCTTTGAAGTTGCTGTAATTGTGCTCCGATCTCCACACTTCCTGCTTGTCTGGCTCCTTATGAAAAATCTCATGGCAGATTTTCACTGTGGTCTAAGTTGTGTGTCTAAAACTCCTCAGAACCAATCAGATTCATTCTAAAAAACAAAACACGGCCCTGGATTTGTTTGTTTTTGTTCTGTGTGTCTTCTGTACTTTGCAGAAACATAAAACCAGTTTAAAAACGAAAGTGAAACTAGAGGCACATTATATGATTGATTTTTATCTGTTTTTAATCATTTTTTAAAGAAATCAGTTAACTTCTATGTCTCTATACCCTGTAAACAGTCATTTCAGCAAAACATTTTTTTTCCTTTAGTGACCCTTTAAGTTAGGTTTAGTCTAATAAAATGTTTTAGTCAACAAAGTTACCACTGCTTTTATGTATACTTGTTTGTTCCAGAAAACTGTATACATTTTGTGAATACAATTAGCAGCTCTCTGGCACAAATCAGCATTTTATTTAGCTGGCCCTTTAATTCCTTATTTGATGGGCGTGTACAATCTTTGTTTCTGCCGTTTAGTAAGTAAACTAATGCAAATCTGCCTTTGAGTTAGAACAAAAAAGGAATGCATGTTGCCATATGCTTAGCACGGCCGCCTCATTAAAGCGGCAATATTTGTTCATCGAGCTAATTTTCCAAAAGATTTGCAAATGCCTTTCTATTAAAAGCTCTATTATGTGTCAGGTGCGGATGTCAACTGCCAAGCCAAGGACAAGGCAACTCCATTATTCATCGCCGCTCAGGAAGGCCACGAGAAATGCACAGAGCTGTTACTGAGCAAGGGAGCCGATCCAAACCTCTACTGCAATGACGAGGCCTGGCAGCTGCCAATACACGCAGCTGCACAAATGGGCCGCAGCAAGTAAGTTGTCTGATATTTGGGTTTAATTAAAGAGTTTAGCAATCACATAAGGTAATTAGAAATTTTGATTGTTTCCTGTAAAACTGTAATTTTTACTACATTCTGGCTAAATATTTTTTAATAGATCTGAATCATTTGGGGTGTTGTAACGGGCACTTGTGTTGCACCATGCTAATAGGTATTTAATGATAGAAGCATTTTAATTTTTGGCAAAACGATCTGCAGATTACATTTAGGTATCACAGATGAGACAGACTGGGGCAAAACGAGAGAGGATTCTTTTTTTTTTTTCTTTTAATCATCTTATACTTTATTGATTTTTTATTTACACATACCATACAATATATAATACAGGAAAAAGAAAAGATATATTGACATACAAAAACATACGGATAGTGGGAGGTGGTCCCCCTTTGATGTCTTCCCTAATTCCCCCTCATAGCAAAGGAAGGAAAAAAATTAAGAAGGGGGGGATTGAGAAGAGGAGGGGTTGAGTGGTGGGAGGAGACAAGTCTCTTTGTGATCATTAAAGGGGCTGTAAAGGTACACATTTTCCCCCTAAATTGCTTCCTTTACCTTAGTGCAGTCCTCCTTCACTTATCTCATCCTTCTATTTTGCTTTTAAATGTCCTTATTTCTTCTGAGAAATCCTCACTTCCTGTTCTTCTGTCTGTAACTCCACACAGTAATGTGAGGCTTTCTCTCTGGTGTGGAGTGTCATGCTCGTCCCCTCTCTTGGACTACAGGAGAGTCAGTACGCCCACTAACACACAGCTCCTTTATCTGCAGTGTAGAGAGCATCCTGACTCTCCTGTAGTCCAAGGGTGGGGGCGAGCACGATACTCAACACCAGGGAGAAAGACTTGCATTACTGTGTGGAGTTACAGACAGAAGAACAGGAAGTGAGGATTTCTCAGGAGAAATAAGGACATTTAAAAGCAAAATAGAAGGATGAGGTAAGTGAAGGAGGACTGCACTAAGGTAAATGAAGCTATTTAGGGAAAAAAATTGTACCTTTACAATCCCTTTAAGTTCTAATGCCTGTTGTGTGTAATTGATTTTTTCAGAAATTACCTATGGTGTGAGGAAAAAATAAAAAGAAGGGGAGTGGGGGAGAGGAGAGCAGGGAACAATTCCCACGCCCCTCCCCCAATTCCTATTCTGTGATCATATGTGCCTAACTTTTCAAACAATATGTGTCTAATAATTCTCCCTTAATAAATATTACTTGATCTTTATGTGTCTCTAATGTGTGATTTTTTTAATGTTGTCCCTCCTCCTCCTCCTTCTCCTTCTCCTCGGAAAACATGGCAGGTGAAAAAAAAATAAAACACTTTTTTAATAGGGGGAGTCTGGTAGGGGAGTCCTCCTCTTATAAACAATCTATAACACTTAATAGAGAAGTATGTTTTTTTTGCTATTCATACTTACCTTGGTGGATGAAGCATCAGACTGATGCTCTCGCTGTCCCCCGGCGTCTCTGCACTGAGAACACTGCCGATGGCTCGGTTCTCACTCCTCGCCGAGCAGAGCGATGCTGACTGTCAGTCAGCATGGCTTCTACTTTACTTTTTTGCGCCAATGGAGCGCTGAGCAGTGTAGGGGCCGAGAGAGGCTGTCTCAGCGGCTCACTGACACTGCTATCCATCAGGGCAGCTGGCGGATCACAACTTAGAAGTCGTGATGTCGCGCTGACCCGACTGATGGCAGTGACGTCAGCGGAGAGTGGACTTCAGACCGATCTCTGCTGAAATTGGGTCACAGGAGGGCAAAATGAATTGCACTCCTGTGACCTAGAGGAGAAGCCCAGCCTAAAAAGCTCAGGCTGGACTTTTTCTTTAACAAATATATACTTCTATAAATGTTGTATTTTGTCCCATGTTTATCTCCTTAATTTCAGGTGTCTCTTAACCAAAAGGCAATTTCTAAATTTCTTTTTCTTTTCTTTCTTGAGTCAATAGAGTCCCCTATCTACTTTCTAGTGTGTTTTAAAATTGCTCTATCTCTGGGGCATATCGCTTCCAACCCGCCCATATTTTCTTAAATTTTCTTAAAATTTTCCTGTTGGTTTCTGGTCTCATGCACCCACCTTTCTGCCTCCATTATTACGGCCACTTTCCTTTTCCATTTCGTAAGGGTAAGGGTGGGACATGTCACCTGTTTCCAATGTCTAGGTATTTACATTTTAGCTGCATTTAATAAGTGTGGGACAACACTTTTTTTTTATAAGATTTTATCGATCCGTTAGTCCCAAGAACGTTAAGTTCATGAAAAACTTGTGAAGGGAAGCACTCACATTGCCACGTCCGTATATATACAGGAAACAGAGAAAATCTGTGCTACAAAAGACACCAAAGAGGGTCGGACTTTAAAGGCATAGACAACAATGTGTACATTTTTTGGAAAAAATATATTACAATTAATTAGAAAAAAATATATAGTATGGTCACATAAAGGTACAATATGGTTAAAAATCATACAGGATGATAAAATATACATAGTGAGCCCCTGCACATCGACGTGTTTCACTGTTGGGCTTCTTCAAAAATATGAGCAAGATTCAAAGAAGAAAACAAAGTCTCACTATCAAAAAGTGAACTTGTCCTCATGTATGAGGGTCCAGTGGACAAGGGTTCTTATTTTTTTTTTTAAATAAAAACACACTAACACGAAAATGTTCAAGTGGGTTGCAACATAGCAGACCACAGAAGGATTCTTTTTGTATAGAAGTGAGATACTTCAAAAGACAGGGACATATGGGCATCACAAGTGACAGCATAAAGTACTGCAGAATCGGAGGGTTAACGTGTACAGTTTGGACTATCTCCCAGGGGCACATCTGAACGTTGCATGTGGAATATCTTAGTTTTGGACACTGCGCCCTTTGTGGGTTCTTATGCATAAACAATTTGGCAGATAAGGACTCCCTTATGGCTGGTTAACCCTCTGATTTCTGCAGTATTTTATATATCCTGTCACTTGTGATGCCCATATGCCCCTGTCTTTTGAAGCATCTCACTTCTATACAAAGAGAATCCTTCTGTGGTCTGCTATGTTGAAACCCACTTGAACATTTTCGTGTTAGTGTGTTTAGTTAGTGTGTATTTTTAAAATATTTAAGAACCCTTGTCCACTGGACCCTCATACACGAGGACAAGTTCACTTTGAGATAGTGAGACTTTGTTTTCTTCTTTGAACCTTGCTCACATCCTTGAAGAAGCCTAACAGTGAAACACGTTGATATGCAAGGGCTCACTATGCATATTTTATCATCCTATATGATTTTTAACCATATTGTACATTTATGTGACCATACTATATATTTTTTTTAATAAATTGTAATATATTTTCCCCAAAAATGTACACATTGTTGTCTATGCCCTCTTTGGTGTCTCTTGTAGCAATGTTGAATTTATATTGCTCTCAGACATTTTCTTGATCCATGGGACTACTACTTCCCAGAATGTTCTTATCTTTGGGCAGGACCACCATATATGGAGGAAGGTTCCCTTATCTTTGCACCCTCTCCAGCAGTTACCATCGGCTTCTAGGTATATCTGTGCTATTCACGCCGGGGTCCGGTACCATCTAGTCATGAATTCATAAGACATCTCCTGAAAAGATGAACTTATAGAGGTTGAATGGGTTGTCTCTATTTATTTTTTTATTTGTGATGGGGTAAATATGTAATTTAATTCTTTCTCCCACTCTCTAATAAAGTAAGGGGTTGTGGTATTTTGTCCACTCAGGACCAGTTTGTACATTTGAGATAATAGATGCACATGTTTTTAAATGCAGTTAAATAATTCATCGTCCTTACTGGAGATCTTAATTTATTAAAGAAATTCCGGATTTGGTAGTATCTTCATCCCAAAATCACCATGTCTCCTTGGGACAGTACCAATTCCGACTTTGGTATTAGGGTTCCTAATGGGGCATACCTCATACACGTTGTGTTCCCATCCGATTCCCATGGACCCAGTGCTCCCCTTTCTTCACCTGGAGGGAACCATAGATACCCTTCCAGTGGGGCCAGTGGGGATGTTCGGGGGCATACTTGCCATTTTTGTTCTGTTCCACACTGCCAGTGTATTTCGGGCTAGTGGCGGTGTCCAATTAGACAAGCCCCTAGCCATGGCTGGTATCCATGGTGCTCCAGCCAAGTTTCTACCCACCATACTTTCTATGGGTTTTATTTGCTGTGTCATGACACCAATTTAGGATGTGTACATTGCTCTTTAATACAGTGCAATGTCCGGTAACCCTACTCCCCCTTCTCTTTTGCTTCTACAAAGAATATCGTAGGCTATTCAGGAGTTTTCATTATTCCATACGAAGGCTATAAATGCTTTACGTATTTTTTTTAAAAAGATTTGAGGGACTGCTATAGGAGCGGTGTACAGAATATATATTAATCTGGGTATTGCGTTCATTCTAAGAGTGTTGATTCTACCGAACCATGTCAGTGTGTGGCTTTTCCATCTACGCAAGTCCTCAGTTATCTCTGCAACCAGGGAACCATAGTTACGCTCATACATGAGTTTTGTGCCTGCAGTTATGTGTACTCCTTGATAGTATAGTGATTCCCTGTTCCAACGTCCAGATGAACGGGAAAGTATTTTGCAGGGTTGTAACAAATGATATTGGCACGTGGCTAGATAATATTGCAGATTTCTCTAGGTTTATTTTAAAATTAGATGCATATATTCACATATCTCTTCACTACCTGCATCAGTACTGATATGGATTCTTGTGGGTTTGATAGGTAGAATAATAAATCGTCCGCATATGCTGATGCTTTATACTCTTTGGGACCAATTTCAACCCCCTTTATTCCATTATTTCCTCTCACTCTACATAAGAATGGCTCCAAGGTCAAGCCAAACAGTATCGGAGACAGTGGGCAACCCTGCCTTGTGCCATTACATATATCAAACCATCCTGACAGGGTCCCATTAACCTTAACCTTTGCTCTCGGTCTAGCATACATTGCTGATATCCACCCTCTCATCCATTCCTTCAGACCTATTTCCCTTAATACCTTCATCATAAAGGCCCAATTCACTCTATTAAAGGCCTTTTCGGCATCCATTGATAGAACTACTCTTGGGATCCTATTAGGACCATTCTGCATCCAGTGTAATATAGGCCCGGATGGTGTTATCTTTTGTTTCCTGGCCCATCATAAAGCCGTTTGATCCAGGTGAATTAATTGTATTACCTTGTCCTGTAGTCTGGTTGCTAATATTTTAGACAATAATTTAATATCTGAATTGAATCTGAGGGAAATTGGTCTGTAGTTTGCACAATATTGTGGATCTTTCCCAGGTTTCGATATAACTGTCACATATGCTAATAATGATTCAGGAGGTAAGGGGTTGGTAGCTGTGATTTTATTGAAATAATTACATAGTGGAGTAGCCAATATGTTACTAAACTTCTTATAATATGCATTTGTTAGGCCGTCCGCTCCTGGACTTTTCCCCGTTGGTAGATTTTTAATTACTCTATTGATTTCCTCTATAGTAATTGACCCCTCTAATTTCTCAGCTGCATCAGGGGGGAATGTTGGTAATATGGACTCCTTAATATATTCTCTCATCTCTTCCACTTGTTCCCCTGCTTCTATTCTCAACGAGGTTGGTTAAATGTTATATTGGTCCGTATAGAAACGCTGTAATTTCATACCTATGGATTTGGTATCTATTACCTGATTGTTGTTTACTTTTATGCTCTGGACAATGGAAATTTCTTGTTGTTTTTTTAAGTTGTCTGGCCAATAATCTGCCTCATTTATTCCCATGCTCATAAAATCGGTGTGCAAAGAATCTATATTTATCCTTAACCTTTCTATCCAAGCATATGGAAAGCTTTGTTCTCAATGCCTCTAGCTGCCTGGCCTCTCCCGAGTCCTGATTGCTCTCATGTTTAGTCTCCCTCTCATGTATTTTTTCCAACAGGTCCTCTATCTCCTTTCTTCTTTTTTTTTTTACTCTGGACCGATGCGCTAGTAATTCTCCTCTAATAACCGCCTTATGGGCCCCCCATACCATTTGTTCTAATACCTCACACCTCTGTATGTCCTCCGATATCTGATTATCATCTAGCAGCGACTCATTTAGCCGCTAAGTCCGCTCTCGATGACCTGCAGATATCGGGAGAAGCATTAATAACACTGGTGCATTGATCGGATATCGTTATTGGTTCAATTTTAACAGCTCTTACATGTTTCAGGTAGTACTGATCCACCAAAAATTAGTCCAGCCTGGAATATACTTTATGGGTTTTTGAGTAGTAACTATAGTCCCTCGTCCCCATGTTTAGTGCCCGCCAGTAATCAACCAAGTGAAAAGATCGGATGAGTTTTTTCACATGTTTTAGAGCTTTATATGATAATGCGGTGTTCCCTGCTCTTGAATCTAATTTGGGGTCTTTCTTTACTCTGACTGGCAGGAAAGGTGGCATGGTGCACTCTATCTACCTCCACGATTCAGGTGCCTCCGGCCCCATAACCTGCTGAAATAGGTTTTGTACTGTTGCCAGTAAGTCCCTGCTGTGATATTTCTCGGGTAAATCCCAACTCTGGAAGGTTCTGGCAGCGATCTCTGTTCTCAAAATCATCCAGTTGGTCCCTATAACTGTTTAGTAATTCTTCATGATGTTTTACGGTGTCTTGAACATTCACTACCGCCTGTGTAATCTCCTCTTGACTATTTTCCAGCGTTTCTACTCTGTTTCCCACTGCTACCACCTCTTACCTCAGATCTTCCAAGACTTGTTTACATGATCGCTCTACTGTGGCTGTCAGTTGCTGTATATCTGCTTTAGTAGGTAGTGCTCTTATAAGATCTCTAATGTCCCGGTCAGCACTAATTCTTCCTGTCTCCGTCTCCTCCTCTGTACCATATGCAGTCTGTGATTTATCTGATGGTATCATAGGCTCTGCAGATATTATAGACTTTACAGCTGTTGTAGCCTTTAGTATAGCTTCTGTCTCTGGAGATTTATCTCCTGATTTCCTGTGGTCTATTCCCTTCATGTCTATGGGGGTATATGGGGGGGCTCACGGGGCTGGCAGCTTTATTTGAATTTATAGGGTCATCCATTGGCTTCTCCCACCCATTGTATGCTACTGGGCTTGGTCTATTAGGTGTATTAGTAAATCCCCCCCCTGTTCTGTCAGTGTGTCTCCCAGCTTTGGCAGCCCGTCCTTGACCCTCTTAAAGGGGTTGTAAGGGTTCGTTTTTTTTTTCTAAATAGGTTCCTTTAAGCTAGTGCATTGTTGGTTCACGTACCTTTTCCTTCGATTTCCCTTCTAAATGTTTTTTTTCTTTGTCTAAATGTTTTACTTCCTGTTTCTCCTCAGTAAGCTTGCCCCCATTATCCTAGTCATTCTGGCTGGGGGTTAGTCAGCCAGAACAGCTTACTGAGGAGTAACAGGAAGTGAGAAATTCAGACAAAGAAAAAAAATAAAAAAAATATTTAGATGGGAAATCGAAGGAAAAGGTAAGTGAACCAACAATGCACTAGCTGTTCGTTATTATCACAATTTGTAAATTATAAAATTAGTAAATTTGAGCCTTTGTAATTTTGTAAATTTGAAAATTCAAAAAAAATAAAGAAAATTTCGAAAATTCTAAAGAACAAAAGTCCGAAAAAAATAAAATAACTAACTAACTAATAATAACTAACTATTAAATGTATAGGTATTGAAATTTCCTTTCAAATTTGGCTGTTGGTGAACGTAACGAATACGAATTTATCCAAAGTTACGAATTATCCGAAATAACAAATACCGCATCTAAACAAATGGAACTGAAAAAAATCATAATAATATGTTTTTATTTTTATTGTTATTTATTATTATTAATTCATTATGTTCCATTCCTTTTGGATATGGCATTCATTATTTTGGAATAATTCGTAACTTTGGATAAATTCGTTACATTCACCAACCGCCAAATTTGAAAGAAAATTCCAATAAATATAATTTAATATTTGGTTATTTCAGATTTTAGAATTTTTGGGGTTTTCTAATTCTCTAATTTTACAAATTTTTGATGGTGAACCTCTTAGCCTCAAATCACACACAGAGTGGTACAGGTTTTGCTCAAGAATATCCCTGTATTTAGCACCATACATCTTTCCCTCAACTCTGACCAGTTTCCCAGTCATGACTGCTGAAAAACATCCCTACAGCATAATGCGTTCCACATTGGGTGTTCTTTGGTTGATGAGTAAGTTGGGTTTGCGCCAGACATATCGTTTTCTTTGATGGCCAAAAAGTTTTAGTGTCATCAGACCAGAGCACATTCCTCCATACATTTTGTGAGTCTCCCACATGCCTTTTCGCAAACTCAAAACGTGCCATTTTGTTTTTTTCTGAAAGTAATGGCTTTCTTCTGGCCACTCTGCCATAAAGCCCAACTCTATGGAGTGTAAGGCCTATTTTCGTCCTATGTACAGATACTCCAGTCTCTGCTGTGGTACTCTGCAGCTCCTCCAGGGTTACCTTAGGCAGTGGCGTATCTAGGGTATGGCAGCCATGGCAAGTGCCATGGGCGCCATTGGGGCAGCAAAAAGCCACCCCTCCAGCACAGCAGTTGCTAATATTTCTCCTTCTGCCTGGGGAGGGGAGTGACAGGTGCCCCATGACAGCCGATGATTGGCCAGACCGGATCCACGTAGGGTAGTTTAACAGTGGCGGAGGCAGTGCCTAATGCTCCGCCTACCCTATCATCTTATTCCCAAGAGCAGGGAATGGGACGTGAGGTGAGGAGAAGAGAGGGAAGTAGAGAAGGAATGTATGGCGGCCCGATGGGGAACCCCGGCTCCATCAGCAGCACCAAGGATAGCAGCCAGGTACTACTTGATCCTCATCATCAAATTCATGTGTGCCAACTGCCAACCAGAAGCAAGCAGAAAAATATAATGTTCAGTGGATTAAATAAATATGCATAGCCATATCATAGATAAAGTGTAATAAAGTGATTTGTGAACAGCTGTTGCACAAATCACTTTATTAATGGCTATGGCTATGCATATTTATAATTTATTTAATAAATAATGAGCACTATATTTGATGCATGGCACACACACACACAATCACTCATGATGACTTAAAACTTTTAGTTTATCATGTGCGATTGCGCCCCCCCCCCCCCCCCCAAAAAAAAAAAAAAAACTTTCAGCACCAGCCGCCAGTGGTCCCCAGTGTCCCTCTCTGTCCCGGGTTATCCGAAAGATGGGTTTCCAATGTTTTGACAGGGGAGCAGTTTTAGTGCTTGCCACAGGTGCCATTTTCACTAGATACGCCTCTGACCTTAGGTCTCTGTGCTGCCTCTCTGATTAATGCCTTCCTTGCCCGATACATGGTGTGCCGCCGTCTCTTGGCAGGTTTGCTGTTGTGCCGTATTCTTTCCATTTGATTATGATAGATTTGATGGGGCTCCTGGGGATCATCAAAGATTTGGATATTTTTTTATAACCTAACTCTGACTTTTACTTCTCAACAACATTGTCTCTTAGGCCCTTGTTTCCTCGGCAGAATCCAGCAAGAAACTTGTTGGGAGACGTGTTTTGCCGAGGAAACCGGTCGTGTGTACACTTTTCATCGAGGAAACTGTCGAGGAACTCGATGAGCCAAAAAGAGAGCATGTTCTCTTTTTTTCTCGACTGGAGTCGAATTTGGCTTGTCGAGTTCCTCGTTGGGCTGGTTTCCGACGAGAAACTCGAGCGTGTGTATGCTAAGAAGCCCGCGCATGCTCAGATAAAAGTAGGAGACGGGAGTAAAAGTAGCATTTGTAATGGAGATAACACATTTTTCAAGCTGTAACAGACTGAAAAGTGCAAATAGTCTTTTACCAAACTTTTACTTAACATGCAGTAACATGAGATTAGCAAAACCAGCCCCAAGAGTTGTGCCAGTGGAATTGAATTTCCCCTGCCGTCCTATGTGTTGAAGTTTGAGAATGAGGAGATTTGGTCTTTAATGTGCTCCTCGACAAGCCTTTACAAGGAACTCGACGAGGAAAACGATGTGTTTCGCCCGACGAGTTCCTCGGTCGTGTGTACGAGGCCTTACTTGTTTGGAGAGTTCCTTGGTCTTAATGGCAGTGTTTAGTTCAGTGATGGCGAACCTTTTTGAGCCCTAAAGCTCAAACCACGATGCAAAACCAACTTATTTCTTTCAAAGCGCCAACACAGAATTAAACCTATCAGCGGCTCTGTACAGAGGATGGGACTGATCATCACTCTGAATGAGCCCTAAGGAACCAAAAATAATGCAGAATGCACTGTGCAACATACACTGACCTACCTGACTATTACATTCACCTACCTGACCATTACACTCACCTACCTGACACATGCACTTACCTACATGACTGATGCAAGGAAGGGAGCCGACTCGGGAATCGGGAATCCTTTGAACATTATCCTATGAAATTGCATACGGGTCTGGAGTCAATCACTTGTTGGTACAAGTTATCCATGAATGTTTTTGTCCTTTGACAGATATTGTCTCAGAATACCGGATTGGGATTGTTTTTTTCTCCATATATTCATTCATTTTTTTGGACCGTTTAAACATTGGTTTGATTTGGTCTGATTTCGTTTGTGTGGATCCTAGTTCTTTGGATATGTGTTAACACATACAAGGTCTGAACAAGGGGTCTCTATTCAAGGAAGACCTAGTTGGACACATTTCATTATTAATTATTTATTTATATATATTTTTTTCTTCACCTTGGCCCTAGGCCTCTGAAATTATGTATGAATCTTGATTGATCACTGTATATTATCACTTAATCAGTTGTATATTTAGCGCATACTTATTAATTTTATATATTGTTTTTTTGGTTGGTGCACCATTTTTATTGCTGCTTTTTTACATTTGGTCATTGATTATGTGGTGTAATTAGTAGGTTTAGTAGCGCTGTATTTATTCACATATTATTTCCTCCCTGCCTGCACCGTCAGTGCAAGGGACTGCCTGGCCGGGTATTCCCCTGGGTGGCTGGGGATTCCCCTGGAGTGCCGACAGAGGGCTTGACGTGCCAGCTGTGGCACGTGTGCCATAGTTTCACCATCACTGGTTTAGTGGTTTCTCTTGCTTAGGTGTTGCAGCCTTTGGGACCTTTCATAAAGGTGTGTCTATGAAATGAAAGATCATATAACACTTAGATGGACATCATTTCACTAATTATGTGACTTCTGAAGGTAATTGGTTGCACCAGAGCTTTTTATGGGCTTCATAACAAAGGGGGTGAATACATACGCACAAGACAATTATCATTTTTTTTATTTCTGACAAATAGTTTTATGTTTATATTCTTCTAATTTTACTTCACCAACTTAGACTATTGTGTTCTGATCCATCACATATAATTCAGATTAAAAAAACATTGAACTAAAGGCTGTAATGTAACAAAATAGGTAAAAATCCAAGGGGGGTGAATACTTTTGCAAGGCACTGTATACATGCCAAAAGACCAGAATGACAGCGGAGCGCCCTCACTGGACACTGATAAGAACAGATACTACACTTGATCTTTAGACTTTAGATTAAAAAAAATGTTCAGCTCTAACGGAATTCCTGAAAACATATTAGGATTTTCTCTAGGCTAAAAAGATTAAGGAAGGCTGATCTAGGGTGTGGCGATAGAAATGCCCATGGTTTAGAAATGAGATGTACAGCAAGCCCACATCCATACGCTTTTGGCCATATAGTGAACATTTACATTTTCTATATGTGGACAAATGTTATTTTCCCATAATGTTTTCCTTCCTGAATACTTACAGCAGTCCCCTGCCTAGTTACATTATACAAACGTTAGCCTGTCCTACTAATAAGGCCTCATGCACACTGGACATTAATATAACGTTATAAAAACGCCAGTAGCTTTGCAGTGATTTTTTTGAACGTTTTTGCAAAATCGTTTATTAGCGTTTTTCGGAGTTAGCGTTTATTTTTTTAAAAGAATTTCAATTTTTTTTTTCAATGGATCAAAAATGTTAAAAGAAATGCTGGTGAGAGAAGTTTTTAAGCGTTACTCTGCGTTTATCAGGGTTAGGGCATTTTTATAGCTGAAAAACGTCTCTCAGAACCCACTAGGTTTTTTTTTTTACTGCTCAAAAATGCCACTGCCCAAAACTGCTGATAACAGCCTACCGTATATACTGTATTTATCGGCGTATACCGCACACTTTTTTGCCCTGAAAATCGGGGCAAAATCGTGGGTGCGCGGTATACGCCAAAACTCGCTTTCCCGCGCCGATTTCGAATACTGCGCTGGCATATACCGAGCGCAGTACACTCGGGTATAGTCGGGCAGACTCGGCTCCTCTCGCACTGACGTCCTGGACGTACAGGACGTGAGCGCGAAAGGAGCCGAGCCTGCCCGACTATACGCGAGTGTACTGCGCTCGGTATATGCAGGAGCAGTACACTCGTGAATAGTCGGGCAGACTCGGCTCCTCTCGCGGTGATTTCCTGTACGTCCAGGACGTCAGTGCGAGAGGAGCCGAATCTGCCCGACTATACCCGAGTACTGCGCTCGGTATATGCCGGCGCAGTATTCAAAATCGGCGCGGGAAAGCGAGGATCGAACGGGGAGGACGCCGCAGAAGGACGCCGGACCCGACGAAGAGGACACCCGAAGCCGCCGATGGACGCCGCGCAAGACACCAAAACTATAAGTATAAAAAACGTTTTTTCCACAGGAATGGGGGCCACTTTAGGGGTGCGCGCTATACGTGGGAGCACGCTATACCCCGATAAATACGGTACTCGAGTATAAGCCAACCCAAATATAAGCCGAGGCGCCTAATTTTACCACAAAAAAATGGGAAAACTTATTGACTCAAGTATAAGCTTAGGGTGTCCATCTGCATGCCTCACTGTGTCATGTGCATGCCTCAATGTGCCCATGCCTCACTGTGCCCATGACTAGACTGACGTTTAACATGGGAGTCTATGGAAGGGGTGCCCGGCTTTGAAAAATCAGTGTTCCCCGGCCATAGGTCCCCTGGACAACAAACTTTGCACACTTGTAGATGAAGAGTGGGGCTACATGTGTGCCAATTGGAGGTCCAGGAGACCTACGGCTGGCCGGTACCGGGTCCCAAAGTCTGGGATATCAGGCGCAAAAAGGTGACTCGAGTATAAGCCGAGGGGGGCATTTTCAGCACAAAAAAATGTGTTGAAAAACTCGGCTTATACTCGCGTATATACGGTATGTGTGCATGGACACATAGGATAACATGATGGAGAGTTTAATAACTGTAGAAAAAAACGCCTACAGCCAAAAACAGCTGCTGTGAAAACATCAAAAAACTTCCAGTGTGCATGAGGGCTAAAAGGGCCAGAATTCTTATAGCTCAGAAGATGTTTGAGAATATACACTAGATTTATTATTAGACCAAACAATAGGGCTTTGTTGGACAATAATAATAATTGTATGTTTTTGAATATATGATTACAGGATTTTGGACATGCTGATAACCGTGACTGATCGTGTTTGTGGCACAGGGAAGAGTCAGGTCAGTCCGGTGTACTCTGCCGTCTATGGAGGACACCAGGAATGTCTGGAGATGTTGCTGGCTAGAGGATACAACCCGGAGGCTCAGGAGTGCCCAGTGTTTGAATGTAAATCACCGATGTGTATGGCTATTCAAAAAGGGTACGGTACTTATTCTTTTGTTTTACCGTTTTGTTTTTTTAAAGAATACACTCACTTTGAAACACAGTACAGTTTCCATTTCTAGCCCACCTTCTCCCCCACCAGATGCATACTTACCAGATGCAAAGGCCTTCTGTGCACTGACTCCCATAGACTTTTATAGGGCCACCTCCCATTTTAAGCCTCGAATCATAGCCCCATAGAGGTCCATCTGGACCTACTGCACACGCGCAGCCAGTGTTTAGAATATGAAAAAAGGGGGGGGGGTGGTGTCTGCGCTGTAAATGAATGAGAATGGAAGAGGTGCAGAAAGCTCACAATGTGAGTAACTGAACCAATGGGCGTGGATGGATGGGTGGGTAAATGGGTGTGTAAACACAGATGCAAAGCAAACCAATATGAACTATAAGGCCTCGTACACACGATCAAATCTGTCTGCTGGAAACGGTCGGCCGACGGATTTGGCCACCCGACAGATTTCAAAGCATGCTTTCAAATCTGTCGGCTGGGAACCCGTCCGCCCGACATGTCTGCTGGTTAAAATGCTAACCAGCAGACATGTCTTCTCGCACACGCACCGAATGATTTCGACGCATGCGCGGAAGTGTTTTACTTCCTGGTGCGGTGACGTGGCGGCGTCAACGTCACCGCCACGTCACCGACACGTCAGCGCGCTGTCTGCTGGCGGGGATTTTGGTTTGCTCGTGTGTACACGCGAGCAAACCAAAATGCCAGCAGACAGATTTGTTCAAATCGGTCGGACAGACCGTTTTGAACAAATCGATTGCCTCGTGTGTAGGAGGCCTAAGTGTAAACAGACCAATATGTACAATAATAGAAAAAAATACTCAAAACAGGTAAGCGTACAATGTGAACCACAAACTCAATCAAAGAGATGACACAAATTGTCTTATAATCATAGACACGTGAGGTGAAAAAAAAATAGAAATAAATATATAAAGAAAATAAGTAAAGTCTCTAAATGTGGTGCTCCCAAAAGACTAAAATCCAAAAAATCCAGTGCCGGGAAAGGAAACTGTGGGGGGGGGGGCCCGCCTGTCAGTGCTTAGACAATACACCGCACACTGCATCAAATTGGTCTGCATGGCTGTCACCCCAGAAGGAAGCCTCTTCTACACAAGAAAGCCCACAAACAGTTTGCTGAAGACAATCAGACTAAGCACATGGATTACTGGAACCATGTCCTGTGGTCTCATGAGACCAAGATAAACGTATTTGTTTCAGATGGTGACAAGCGTGTGTGATGGCCACCAGGTGAGGAGTACAAAGACAAGTGTGTCTTGCCTTCAGTCAAGCGTGGTGGTGGGAGTGTCATGGTCTGGGGCTGCATGAGTGCTGCCGGCACTGGGGAGCTACAGTTCATTGAGGGAACCATGAATGCCAACATGTACTGTTACATACTGATGCAGAGCATGATCCCGCCCTACTGGGCCGCAGGGCAGTATTCCAACATAACGACCCCAAACACACCTCCAAGACGACCACTGCCTTGCTAAAGAAGCTGAGGGTAAAGGTGATGGACTGGCCAAGCATGTCTCCAGACCTAAACCCTATTGAGCATCTGTGGGACATCCTCAAATGGAAGGTGGAGGAGCGCAAGGTCTTTAACATCCACCAGCTCTGTGATGTCATCATGGAGGAGTGGAAAAGGACTCCAGTGGCAACCTGTGAAGCTCTGGTGAACTCCATGCCCAAGAGGGTTAAGGCAGTGCTGGGAAATAATGGTGGCCACACAAAATATTGACTCTTTGGGCCCAATTTGGACATTTTCACTTTTGTTGCCAGCGGTTTAGACATTAATGGCTGTGTGTTGAGTTATTTTAAGGTGACAGCAAATTTACACTCTTATACAAGCTGTACACTCACTACATTACATTGTAGCAAAGTGCCATTTCTTCAGTGTTGTCACATAATGAAATATTTACAAAAATGTGAGGGGTGTACTCACTTTTGTGAGATTCTGTATATACTGATTACCAGGCAGATTTGTTCATATATGGGATGGCATCAGCTCTGAAAACTGTAAACCGCAGGCAGGCAGTATGGGGTTGATTTACTAAAAGTGCAACATCTGTTGCAGTTATGCATGCCAGTCAATCAGATTATAACTTCAGCTTGTTAAAATTATGCTTTGACAAAATAGCTGGAAGCTGATTGGTTTTTATGCAGAGCTGTACCAGATTTTGCACTTTATGTTTTTTAGTTAATCAACCCTTCTGTCAGACAGGGTTTTTATTGCAGTTGCATGAGTAGAACATTGGTGTTTGTCAAGTAGAAATGAACAGGCTGCACACTGATACCGACACTGATGTAAAACCAGATTTAATATAATAAGTAGAGGTTTCACAACATCTCTTACCTGCCCACCTCCCGCTCCCAACGTGTTTCACCTCACAAAGGGTTTAATCATGTAAACAAAGAAGCATCTGCGTTTACACAAGTACAGGGGGCAAACAGCAATTCACTTCTGTGGCTGCATGTACACCCCACCTGCGGCACCTCTGGCACAGGAAAACACTGTGAATTGTTGCTTGTTTAACCACTTCCCATCCGCCCTACAGGCGGAAATCATGAAATTTTGGTTATCGCTCCAGGCATGTTTAAGATATCTTTTTGTGCCAGCGATTCCCTACAAAAAAAAAGTAATCCTAGCAGCTAACGAGCCACTGGATTACTTTTACAGGAGGCGGTCACACCCCTCTCTCGCTGCCGTGCTATCGGGGAGCCCGGCAGGGATGCGACCCGGCGGCATCTGGCTCTGGGCACACAGTGAGAAGAAGTTGTTCCTCCCACTCTGTGAAGTCAGAAACCAGAAGTGACAAGGATTGAATCACTTCCAGTTTTTGGTTCTTTGATTACCTGGCCATTGACAGCCAGTAAAGTAGCCGATCAGACTGATCTGTGTCTGATCAGCTGCATTGGAGGCCAGAGAAGAGATCTGGGGTCTAATAGACCCCAGATCTCTCCATGCAGAGGACCTGTCATGGCCCATGCTATTAAAAGGGATGCTGTTTATCCCTTCTATTGTTAATAAAGTTGATACATTTTTTTTTTTTAAAGTATAGCGTTTTAAAAAAAAAAAAGAAACAGAACTTCAGGTTTATTGCCTGTTTCAGGCTTCCTCTCTCCTATGGAAATATATATATACATGATAGGGCAGGTTTACCTGTCTCATGCTGACTGATGACTGAGGTCTTTGTCCCCTGCTTATCCTCTTCCTCAATTTTTAAATATGCTTATACTCTTATGTTTTAACTACTATTTACATAACGCTATCCCCCTTTTTGTATGAGTTCAAGGAAGAATATTCTATTTTATTTTATGGGATAAATTGCACTGTATGTACTCTATCAGTATTTTTTTTTTCTTGCTTGTTTACTCGCTCCAAGAATCTAATGGGAGCTTTATCTGTACTTCTTTGGCATTTATTTAAATAAAAATCTTAAATTTGAAAAAAAAAAGTAAAGCTCCCCCTGATCCCTTACAAATGCGGATACACACGTAGTTCCTGCATGCATATTTAAATTGCAATCATACCACACCTGTGAGGCGTCTGAGCAAGAGCAATAATTCTAGCGCCAGACCTTCTGTGTAACTCTAAACTGGTAACCTGTAAAGGCTTTTAGATCGTTGCCTATGGAGGTTTTTAAGTATCGTAATTTGGCGCTGTTCCACGGGCAGATGCAATTTTAAAGCATGACATGTTTGGTATCTATTTACTCGGCATAACATCATCTTTTACATTTTACTGAACAATAGGGTATTATATTGTGTAATTATTGTGCATTAAAATTCATTAAAGTGTATTTTTTTCTAAAAGTTCAGCATTTGAAAAAACGCTGCGCAAATATCTTGTGACATAAAAATATGTAACGCCTGCCATTTTATTTTTTAGGACCTCGGCTTAAAAAATATTTAATGTTTGGAGGTGCTACATTTTTTTCTAGAAAAAAAAAGTTTTTTTTTTTACATGTAGGAAAGGAAAGTCAGGATTGGCACGGACTGGAAGTGGTTAATCCTGTAAATGGCTATGTGCATGAGGCTTTATCTTTTGCTGTGACTGCATAATGAAAGAAGAAGCAGCAGACTGATGAGTGTATATCTCTGTCACTTTGCTCTCTCTGCCTATTAATATGTTTCTTGTGCCACATGAGCGCTGCAGCCTAAATGACTGACTCCATTCACTTCTCTCTCTCCCCGTCTGATACCGGCTGTATATGAACTACAGGCCATGTCAAATTCCATATTTTTTTTTTACTGTTTGCATTTTTATTTATTATTATTATTATACAGGATTTATATAGCGCCAACAGTTTGTGCAGCGCTTTACAACATGGGGCAAACAGTATAGTCACAATACAATGCAATTCAATTCAGGAGGAATCAGAGGGCCCTGCTCCTTAGAACTTACAATCTAGAAGGAAGGGTCAAGTGAAACAAAAGGTAACAGTGGCAGGGGGATGATCAGATGGAGAAAATGAAAACACATTTGTTAGGTGTGGGTAGGATAGGCTTCTCTGTAGAGGAGGGTTTTCAGAGATCGTCTAAAAGCTAATAGAGGTGGAGATAATCGGACAGATTGGGGTAAGGAGTTCCATAGGATTGGAGAGGCTCTGGAAGAGTCCAGGAGGTGAGCATGGGAGGAGGTGACGAGGGAGCTAGAGAGCAGGCGGTCTTGAGAAGAACGAAATGAACGATTAGGTTGGTATTTAGAGACTAGGCTAGTGATGTAGCTGGGTCTAAATTGTGGATGGCTTTGTAAGTACTGGTAGTTATTAGTAGTTTGAATTTAATTTGTTGGGTGAGCGGGAGCCAGTGGAGGGATTGACAGAGAGGAGTAGCAGACACAGAGCGATTAAGGTGGATGAGTCTGCAGCATTCATGATGGATTGAAGGGATGATAGACTATGTAGAGGTAAGCCAATGAGAAGGGAGTCGTCAAGGCGAGAGATGATCAGCAAGCGAATTAAGAGCTTAGATGTGTTATTGGTTAGAAAGGGGCGTATTTTGGAGATGTTGCGGAGGTTGAGGCGGGAAGATTTGGACAGTGATTGGACGTGGGGCTTAAAGGGGAGTTAAGAGTCCAGGGCTACACCTAGGACCTTGGCGTGTGGGGATGGGCTTATAGTTGTGCCATTGATTTTGACAGATCAGGGGAAGAGGCACGTGGTGGAGAAAAAATGATAAGTTCAGTTTTGGATAGATTAAGATTGAGATTAGATTGATGTATCTGATAGTAAATTAGAGATATGGGAGGAGACAGTGGGAGTGAGCTGAGGGGTAGAGAAATAGATTTGAGTGTCGTCGGCGTAGAGAACCTTGGGGGAGCCCAACAGAGAAAGGAAGAGGAGAGGAGGACGCAGAGTTGTAAGTAACGCTGTGGTTGGTTGGATAAGTAGGAAAAGAATCAGCGGAGAGTACGGTAACGGAGACAAAACGCATGGAGTGTTTTGAGGAGGAGGGGGTGATCAACCGTATCGGGGCAGCAGAGAGGTCCAGGAGTAGAAGTACAGAATAGTGTCAATTGGTTTTGGTCGTTAGTAGATCGTTTGTTCGTTTTAGCAGAACAGTTTCTGTGGAGTGTTAAGGTTGTAAACCCTTAACAAAAAAATAAAAAAACCTGCGAGACAAAGGCATAATGAGCTAGTATGCTCATTATGTATTACTTACCTTAGATCGGCACATCTAACTGAAGCAGCAGCACGACGTGTCATAGCTTCAGCGCGCATGTGCCGATCACTTTGGCACATGCAGACACATGGGGATATCTCCAAAACCGTGCAGTATACAGCACTGATCGCTGTAAAATTGTCAATGATCCCAAAAGTGTGTCAAAAATATCTGATCTATCCGCCATAATTTCATAGTCCCGATAAAAATCGCAGATCGCCGCCATTAGTAGTAAAAAAAAATAATAATAATAAAAATGCCACAAATCTACTCCCTATTTTGTAGACACTATGGCCCGGATTCACGTAGGACTTATGCCGTCGTAAGTACAAATGTGCGCCGTCGTATCTATACACCGATTCCCCAAGCTAGATACGTCGAAAAATAGACTTTTTCTGACCGACGTAACTTGCCTACACTGGCGTATCGTAGGCGCATAGTTACGCTGGACGCATATGGAAGTTTTGATTCAAATATGCAAATGAGGGAGATACGCCAATTCATGAACGTAGATGCGCCCGGCCGCTTCATATATGCGGTTTGTGTAAGGCTTACGTCTGGCGTAAAGTTATTACTCATATAGGAGCCGCAACCCTTGCAAAGGTATGGACCAGGGAACGAACGCCGTTGTAGGGCACGAACGCACGTCGTAGGCAGTGATTCGACGTATCTTAGGCAGTTTTTTCAACGTGGTTGTACGCATGCGCACAGGGATACGTCCAAGTTACGACGCATGCGCCGTTTGTTTTAAGTACTTGGATGACGCTCTGCCCATCATTTGCATGGGGTCATGCTTCATTACAATGCATCACGCCCACTTCCAGTACTTTGACTTACGTCGGCTTACGCTGACGAATATACGCTACGCTGGCGCAACGTTGGGCACATTTTCTTTGTGAATTTCATACTTGCCTCTCAATGTTGCAAGATACGCTACGGCTGCATAAAGATGCGCCGATGTACATGAATCCGGCCCTATAACTTTTGCGCAGACCAATCAATATACGCTTATTGTGATTTTATTTTTTACCAAAAATATGTAGAAGAATACGTATCGGTCTAAACTGAGGAACAAATTATTATTATTATTATTATTTTTAATTGGGATATTTATTATAGCAAACTAACTGTCATATTTATTATAGTAAAAAGTAGGGTTGTCCAGATACCGATACTAGTATCGGTATCGGGACCGATACCGAGTATTTGCGGGAGTACTTGTACTCGCGCAAATGCTCCCGATACCTAAATAGAATACTTTTTTTTGTATTTATCAACATTTTCTGTGAAAATTCTTTGAGTTTTTTTACTACTGCGTGACAAGAAAATGAAACATTTTGTCTTGAGTTCTTCATAATTCTAAAGAAAATATCCTTAGTCTGTATTGTGGTTTGAAAACTGTCACATAACATTTAAAAAAAGTATCGGTATTCAGTATCGGCAAGTACATGAAAAAAAGTATCGGTACTTGTACTCGGTCCTAAAAAAGTGGTATCGGGACAACCCTAGTAAAAAGTAAAATATACAGGCATATCCTGCTTTAAGTACACTCACTTTACATACACTCGCGAGTAAGGACATGCCCGTGAGTGTATGTAAAGTGCCTTACGAGTACTGTTCAGACATTTTGCAGCCGCAGTAGAAGGAGCTGAAGCTCCAAGAGCATAGCCCGCCCTGTTCCAGTGTGCCCCTGACACCCCCACTACAGCCCCTGAGACATCAACTACAACCCCTGACCCCCCCCCACTACACCCTAGAAGTGAAAAAAGGTATTGTTTCACTTTAAGTACATTTTCGTTTTACATACATGCTCTGGTCCCATTGTGTACTTAAAAGTGGGGTATGCCTATAGTGTGTTCTTTTTCTAAATTGTCACTCTTTTTTTTTTTTGTTTATAGCACAAAAAATAAATGATCAAATACCACAAAAAAAAAGTTATATTTGTGGGAAAATAAGGACGCAAATTTTGTTTGGGTGCGACGTCGCACAACCGCGCAATTGTCAGTTAAAGCGACGCAGTGCCAAGTTGTAAAAAGTACTCTGGTCAGGAAGGGGGTAAAATCTTCCGGGGCTGAAGCGGTTAAATTGTAAACACCTAGGCCCAGATTCAGATAGAATTAGATTATCGTAGAGTATCAGAAATACACTACGCCGCCGTTTTGTACCTGGCTCTACGTGGAATCCAGGTAGATTTTGTCCAGTAAACGACGGCGGCGTAGTGTATTTCTCCCGTCGCAATCCATCTACGCGAGTAGGGGGCGTGAAGCATTTAAAATAGGCGTGTTCCCGCGGCGATCGAACTGCGCATGCTCCGTTTGCATTGCGCGAAATCACGTCGTTACGTCATTTTTTCTTGAGTAGCGTCGTTTACGGAGATTCCTATTCCCGAACGAGTTACGTAAAAAAAATAAAAAAAATTTAAATTCGACGCGGGAACGACGGCCATACTTAACATGGGCTACGCACCGTTAGACCAGCAAAAAGCTGGTCTAACAGTACGTATAAAAAAATAGACGAAAGCGATTGCGAAGATCGCTCGTATCTTCGTGGATCGCCGTAAAAACTCATTTGCATATCCCGACGCATGAAAACGACGCAAACTCCTCCCAGTGGCCGCAAAAATATTGCAGCGTAGATCCGAAGGCTTACGAAGACTTAAGCCTCTCGGATCGAAGCCCGAAGCCGCCCTATCATGGTTTGAGGATTCAAACTAGTGATACGGCGCGCGAAATTTGAAATTACTCCTGTCTAACACCAGTTAGACAGGCGTAATTGCTCTGTGAATCTGGGCCCAAGTGTAAAAAAATTAGGACTGGTCCTTAAGTGGTTAAAACCCAAATCTTTTCATCCAGTCAGATGTCCCCTTTCATATACAGTGAACTGCCAGAACAGAAGATTTATTTCTGATTGGTTGCCTTGCCTTGCTCCGTTTGTACACTTGCTCTTCATTTTGTTAAATATACCCATAAACCAGTGTCATCATGCGGGTATAAAACTAGCCGCACCGTTTAAAATTATCCTTAGTCAGCGGCAAAGTTCTAGAACAATACGCACTTTGAACTGAAAACAAGAATATATTATTTTCCGGAGGACGCTCATCAATACACTCACCGGGCCCCAAAAGTGATAAATGATCTGCCTAAATATTCCTCTGGGAAAGCCTGACTGTTGAACAGACTTGTAAAACATAATTGCATTCAAGTTTCTACTCTTTCCAATAGCAGTTATCAACCTCCTCCGTCTCTGGAACTTGACATGATTCTATAATTGAATGAAGCCAGTGCTAAATTGACACTTTTATTTATTTATTTTTTAAACCCCCGTTGTATCATATGGTATGTGCGGCCGTGCGCACGCGAGCCGCGGAGATAGGATTGTGCACGTGGTCACCTAGTCACCTTCTTTATTTTTTACGTCACTTTTCATTTGATAGCCTGACAGCTATCTGACATGGTTCTACTGTAGGTGAAGTTATAAATAGGGACAGAATCAAAAAGCATGCATGTTTAGAGGAAATAGAATTGCAGAGCAAGCCTAATATTGAGCTTTATGCAGTCACTGATGTAGAGCTGCATGATTCTGGCCAAAATTAGAATCACTATTTTTTTTGCTTAGAATAAAGATCACGATTGTCGCGGCGTAAAATCTTTCACATTATACAAAAAAAAATGTGCTAACGTTACCTGTTATTTTTTATTTTTTTAATTCATTAGAGTAATTTTTTCCTCAAAAATTTGCATTTAAAGCGGTCTTTCAAATGCAATTTTTTGGGGAAAAAATGACTCTAATGAATTAAAAAAATATAAATAACCGGTAACGTTAGCACCTTTTTTTTTTTTGTATAATGTGAAAGATTTTACGCCGCGAGAATAGTTTTTCCCCCAAAAAATGCATTTGAAAGACCGCTGTGCAAATACAGTGCGATCTAAAATATTGCAACAACCACCATTTTATTCTCTTGGGCAGTGATGGCTAACCTTGGCACCCCAGATGTTGAATGAATGAATGAATGAAAAACTTAGCGCAGCACATGCGAACTGAATCGCCTCATGGGAACTACATTTCCCATGATGCTCAACTACACTGCAGAGTGCATAAGCATATTGGGAAATGTAGTTCCAAAACATCTGGGGTGCCAAGGTTCGCCATCACTGCTCTAGGGTCTCTACTAAAAAAAATATATATCACATTTGGGGTTCTAAGTCATTTTCTAGCAAAACAATTAAAATAATTTTAAACTTGAAACCAACAAATGTCAGAAAAAGGTTTGGTGTTTAAAGGGGTTGTAAAGGTACAATTATTTTTTGTCCTAAATAGCTTCCTTTACCTTAGTGCAGTCCTCTTTCACTTACCTCAGCCTTCCATTTTGCTTTATTTAGGAAATATTGGTTTTACAACAGAAATTTCTTATTAATCACATTATAACAAAACATATATACAGAACAGTCACTTATTGTCTCGTAGCCCCTTATATTTGTTAGGGCTAGGAAAGAAACTTAGAGGTGGCAGGGTAGGGGTGAATGGAGGCTAATTGTTTACGTCTGGGGTTCACCTAGCTGCAAAGCCCTAAAGTTTCTCCTCCAGGTTTCAGTTCCCCCTCTATTTAGTAGGGTGTTATATTCCCCTATTTTCTCCAGTCTTTCCCTATTGTCCATCTTAAATTGTCCTTTTTACCCCAACCTCCCCCTGTCCCTGATTCCATTTATAGTTCCCGTATTCTCTTGTGTTACCGTATCTCCTTTTATTCCCTTCTTCCCCCCCCTGCCCTCCCCTACCCCCAAAGTAAAAAAAAAAAAAAGGGGGGTCTTCTCCTCCACCCACCCTCTCCCTCCTCTCCCCTCCTGTGGGACAGAGCTCCCCATCCGGTTTCTTAGGGCCTTGCTCTATCCCGTTCCTCCACTCCCCTCCCCATCAACTTCCTCCCCTCTTCTGAGTACATAAATGTGTTCCATGCTCCCCAGGTCATATTATATTGTTCCTTTCTATCTTGGGCTGATAAAACCACGTCTTCTATTGCGCAAATATTCCTCACCCTATAGAGCCAGTCGGTTATCGTAGGGGGGTTGTTTTTTTTCCAATTTTGAGTTATCCCCGCCTTAGCTTCGTTGATCATATGACATATGATCGATTTCTTATATATTTTTATTGGAATCTGTGTTAGGTGCAACAGACAGAAAGCTGGGTCGTCCTGCATTTGATATGTTGTAAATTTTTGGGTTATCCTTATTACTTCCTGCCAGTATTTCCTAATCTTTGGACAGGTCCAGAATAGATGGTATATGGTTCCCCTGTCTTTCTTACATCTCCAACAGGTGTCTAAGGTTCCCGGGTACATCCTACTCAGTTTCTCTGGTGTATAATACCATCTATTTAATATTTTATAATTTAATTCTTGGAGCCTAGTGCTTATTGATGTTTTCATGGTTAAGTTAATTATTTTTTGCTGCTGAGTTTGTGAGAAATGTCTCTCCATATCTCTGGCCCATTCTCTTATAGATGGTATCTCCTGGCCTTCTAAAGGTGTTATTCGTAGCCTATACATCCTAGACAGTAGTTTATCTGGGGGTTCCTGGTCCTCACAGTATCTTTCAAATTGTGTTAATTCCCTTTTGTATCTACTTATTGGTCCCAAGGAGTTCAGAAAGTGACACAATTGTATAGCTTGCCAATTTTTAACCCCATATCTTCCTTCCGGGAGTACCAATTCGGCTACAGTTGGCCATCTGTCTCGTTCTGAGAAATTTACTGTCTGTATAAGGCCCCTCTCTCTTAGATTCCTGTAGGCTCCTTTCTCCATACCTGGTGAGAAGCGTGGGTTTCCTAGTACTGGATACAGGGGGGAATATCTTGAGGTATGTTTACCTAACTGGCATATCTTATGGCCTATTGCTAGCGTCGTCCCTATGATTGGATGATTTTTTAATTGTTTCGGCAGTGCTTGATAGCACCAGAGTGCTCTATGCAGTGGGACTTGACTGATTTCTTGTTCGAGGTCTCTATACAATATTACCAGCATTTCTACCTCGCTCTGGGACCGTATATGATTAGGATGTTCAATGAGATCGGCCGATCTACCGCACTCCGCCCGGAAGCCCTCACGGCACATATTGCGGTGATTCTCAAAGAAGGGAAGGACCCGGCGGAGTGCGGTAGCTATCGCCCGATCTCATTGTTGAACACAGATCTAAAACTTTTCACTAAATTAATAGCAGCCCGATTACAGCCCCTCTTGACACAGCTAATACATCTAGATCAGGTGGGTTTTATCCCGACCCGGGAAGCCAGGGACAATACCATCAAAGTGCTGAACCTGGTACACTGGGCAAGAGAAACCAAAACACCTTCAATCTTTCTGAGTACAGACGCCGAAAAGGCCTTCGACCGAGTCAATTGGAAGTTTATGGCAGGAGTATTAAGACACATTGGACTGGGAGAACATATGTATAGATGGATTATGGGGGTATATACTACACCTCAAGCACTAATCAAGGTAAACGGGATCCTCTCAGAGCCCATTAAAATATTGAATGGAACAAGACAGGGGTGCCCATTGTCCCCGCTATTATACGTTTTGACACTGGAACCTCTGTTGAATAGGATAAGGCAAAATCCGAGAGTCCGGGGATTAGATGTAGGGGACAGAGAATATAAAATATCTGCATTTGCAGATGATATGCTGTTCACCATATCTCACCCCCGGGAATCACTACAGAACCTGATGAGAGAAATAGAGGAATGGGGAACTAGCAAATTTAAAAATTAACTATGAGAAATCAGAAGCAATGAGTGTGGAATTACCGGGGGGCCTACAACAAATTCTAAAACCCAGCTTTAAATTTAAGTGGGTTAAGACCTCTCTGAAATATTTGGGGATACATATCCCGCCAAAATTAGGTAACATTTTTGAAGCAAATTTCCCTCCATTGATGAATATAATTAAGGATACATTGAGGAAATGGCAGAGGGGATTTCATTCTTGGTTTGGGAGATGTAATGCTATCAAGATGAGCATACTCCCTAGAATACTATATTTGTTTCAAACAATACCAATTAAGATCCTCCCTGCCTTTTTACTTCAAGTAAACAGGCTTCTTTTCAAGTTTATTTGGTCTAAGAAAAAACCCAGGGTCAGTAGGAGTAGAATGTCTTTACCTAAGAGTAACGGAGGCTTAGCAATACCAGATGTAACTAAGTATTATCAAGCGGTCCATATGGGTAGGATTATAGAATGGGGTAGGAGTACAGGATCAAAGCTATGGGTAGACTTCCATTTTGCTTTTAAATGTCCTTATTTCTTATGAGAAATCCTCACTTCCTGTTCTTCTGTCTGTAACTCCACACAGTAAGGCTTTCTCCCTGGTGTGGAGAGTCGTGCTCGCCCCCTCCCTTAGACTATGGGAGAGTCAGGGCGCCCACTAACACACAGCTCATTTCTCTATCTGCAATGTAGAGTGCGTCCTGACTCTCCTGTAGTCCAAGGGAGGGGGCGAGCACGACACTCCACACCAGGGAGAAAGCCTTGCATTACTGTGTGGAGTTACAGACAGAAGAACAGGAAGTGAGGATTTCTCAGAAGAAATAAGGGCATTTTAAAGTAAAATGGAAGGATGAGGTAAGTGAAGGAGGACTGCACTAAGGTAAAGGAAGCTATTTAGGACAAAAAAAATTTACCTTTACTACCCCTTTAAGTGGTTAAACTTACCTAATTTACACATAGAAGTCTATTCCTTTTATGTAAAAGAGAAATTGTTACAATGTTTAGACTAAGACCCCTTTTACATTGAGGAGTTTTTCAGGCGGTACAGCGCTAAAAATAGCGCTGCTATACCGCCTAAACAACTCCTGCCTCAGCAACCTCAATCTGAAAGCCCGAAGGGAGAAAAAAAAATCTCCTGTCAGTAACATCTTTGGAGCGGTGAGAGGAGCGGCGTGCATACCGCTCCTTCCCATTGAAAACAATGGGAGACCGCGGCAATACCGCCCACAATGCGCCTCTATAGAGGCGCATTGCGGGCGGGATTAACCCTTTCACGGCCGCTAGCGGGGGTTAATACCGCACCGCTAGCGGCTGCAACTCGTGGCAATTCCGGCGGTTTAGCGCCGCTATACCGCCAGCGCACCTCCACTGCCCCATGTGAAAGGGGCCTTAGTTCCACTGATAAAGAATGTTGTGATACTTGGAAGACTGTCCTTACAGCTGTGGCTTCAGCAGAGCAGAGAAAATTCTCTGCATAGAAAGATCTGCAAATACTTTGTCAAGATCGCGAAACGGAAAAAAATGGGACGGGAAAAAAATTGCGATAAAGATTCTTGACGATGAATCGTGCAGCTCTACTCTAATGACATCAAAGGGATCTGGAGCAGTTAACACCTACATGACCAAGGGCCTTTGTAATCCAGTTTAGACCAAAAAAAAAATACAGTAAAGTGTACTATATAATGTAAATGCACGGTTCAGCTGCGTCTCTTTCTCTCCGCCTTGTCATAGGAAGGAGCAGAGCAGGGGAAAAACATGACAAAGAGTCGTTCTTTAGTTCAGTGGCCATCAACCCTCTCCTCAGGGCCCACTAACGGGCAAGGTTTTATTTACTAAAGATGGGGAAAAAGGAAAAAATCGGCGCTGCCTTCCAAAATTCTAAGTGAAATAAAATGTGCTGAATGAACTAGGGTTTGATAAAGTGACCAGGTGATTACAAATTAAATTGCACCTGGACTAAATACGGTAAATACCGTATTTATCGGCTTACAACACGCACAGGCGTATAACACGCACCCCAATTTTAAGATTGGAGTTTAAGGGAAAAAAAATTCACAGCCCTCTTTACAGTACACAGCCCACTTCCCCAGTACACAGCACCCCCCATCCATTTTACCCCCCCCCCATCCAGTACACACCCCCCATCTATTATACAGCCCCCTCCCCAGTATACAGCTCCCATCCATTATACATTCCCCCATGCAGTACACATTCCCCTATCCAGTACTCAGCCCCCCATCCATTATACATCCCCCATCCAGTACTCAGCCCCCCATCCATTATACATCCCCATCCAGTACACAGCCCCCCATCCATTATACAATTCCCCCATCCATTATACAGCCCCCTTCCCAGTATACAGCCCCCCATCCATTATACATCCCCCCCATCCATTATACATGCCCCCATCCATTATACAGCCCCACCTCCCCAGTATACAGCCCCCAATCCATTATACAGCCCCCCTTCCCAGTACACAGCCCCCCATCCATTATACAGCCCCCCCTCCCCAGTATGCAGCCCCCATGCATTATACATCTCCCATTCATTATACACCCCCCTATCCATTATACATCCCTTCCATCCAGTGCAAAGTCCCCCTGCACTCCCAGAAGACCCCCAGTTTCCTGAGACAGTGCTGCCAGCATTCTCTACAGTTAAGTAAAAAAAAAAAAAAAAAATCACTAACAGCCCTTTCCACACTGCTCCTCATGCGCCGCTCCCATTGCAAAACGAAGCTTCCATATACCTCAATAGCTCAGTTTTTTTCCACTGACCTGGTCACATGACTGCTCTCCTCTGATGTTACACAGATGGTCATGTGACCGCTCTTTTCCTCCAATCAAAGCTACACTCAGAGGAGGAGAGCAGCCAGAAAAAACACTGACACTGACACAGGAGGAGCGGTGGTGTAGAAGGGGCTGGCAAGTACCGTATTTATCGGGGTATTGCGCGCTCCGGCGTATAGCGTGCACCCCTAAAGTGGACCCTATTCCTGTGGGAAAAAAAAATTTTGTACTTACAGTTTTGGTGTCTTGCGCGGCGTCCATCGGCGGCCTCGTCGGGTCTGGCGTCCGTCTGCGGCTTCAGGTGTCCTCTTCGTTGGGTCCAGCGTCCTTCTGCGGCTTAGGGTGTCCTCTTCGTCGGGTCCGGCGTCCTTCTGCAGCGTCCTCCCCGCTCAATCCCCGCTTTCCCGCGCCGAGTTTGAATACTGCGCCGACATATACCGAGCGCAGTACACTCGTGTATAGTCGGGCAGGCTCGGCTCCTCTCGCGCTCACGTCCTGTCCAGGACGTGAGCGCGAGAGGAGCCGAGCCTGCCCGACTATACACGAGTGTACTGCGCTCGGTATATGTCGGCGCAGTATTCAAACTCGGCGCGGGAAAGGGGGTGTCGGCGTATATCGCGCACCCACGATTTTGCCCTGATTGTCAGGACAAAAAAGTGCGTGGTATACGCCGATAAATACGGTAACTTTTTTTTTCTCAACTTTAAACTATGCAGGGAGCGCCGTTCCGGGGCCATGGGGGGCGTACCGCCAAATCCCCGCCCCTTATTGGTAAAACATGATATCGGAATATAACACACAGGCACTTTCCTCTGTTTTCCGAGGAAAAAAGTGCATGTTATACGCGATAAATACGGTAAATGCGTGAACTAGGTGCTGCAATTGAATTAGCCTGCATAAGACTCATAAACAGTGGAAAAAGAACATCAAAACATGCGCAACCTAATTAATTAATGAAAAAACTATATATGCCATATATATCAAACTTGTAATGTGATATTGGAGTTGAACCAATGTCCTAAACGGATATCAACACAAGAAACACACAAATACAAATAAACCATAAGTAGAGTTCATATATATTTTATACTTTTATCGGCGGCGGGAGAGGCCCCCCCCTCCTTACGCTCTCCGCTGCCCTCCGCTGCTCACCAGAGCCGTCGTTAGCGGCGGAGGCGATCGTGTTTGTCCCCTTGCTGTGTATGGGGACGAGTGAGGGGAAGATACCCCCACCCATCTCCATATCATTGCAGGGCGGAAGCAACATCAAAACCTCACTTCCGCCCAATGCTCTTAAAGGGACTTTTATTTTTTAGAATGTCATCATTTTTTTATTTTATTTGTATTGCATTTTAGTCCAAATATAAGATCTGAGGTCTTTTTAACCCCAGATCTCATATTTAAGAGGACCTATCATGCTTTTTTCTATTACAAGGGATGTTTACATTTCTTGTAAAAGGCATAAAAGTGATCTAAACTTGTGTAGGCCAGTCAAGTTCTTCTGCCCCAAACTTGCTCATCCATGTCTTTACGGACCGTGCTTTGTGTACTGGTGCACAGACATGTTGGAACAGAAAGGGGCCATCCCCAAAACTGTTCCCACAAAATTATGAGGATGAAATTTAAAACCTTTGAGATTGACATCACCGGGTCTTCCCAGACGATGATTGAGAACAATCCATGACACTGGCAGGTCTCAACTTTGCAAAGGGGGCAGTGCATGCTATACATTTTTGCAGACGCCATTTTTTTGTTTTCTGTAATTTTGAAAGTGTAAATGATGGAAATAAAATCAAACTTTTTTTTGACATATTATAAGAATGTCTAATCTGTAATTTGATGCCTTTTGGAGATTTTTCCATCTTTCCTTGGCTTTGTTATCCACTTAAAGCGGATCTCCACCCTAAAGTGAAGATCCGCTGATCGGAACCCTCCCCCCCTCCGGTGTCACATTTGACACCTTTCAGGGGGGAGGGGGTGCAGATACCTGTCTAAAGACAGGTATCCGCACCCACTTCCGGCCCGCAGTCTCGGGCAAAAGACGGGCTTTTCCCGTTGCGTGCTGGGAACTCTCAGCTCCCAGCACACAGCGGGAGCCAATCGCGGGCGCAGCGCGACTCGCGCATGCGCCGTAGGGAACCGGGCAGTGAAGCCGGAGCGCTTCACTTCCTGGTTCCCTCGCCGTGGATGGAGGGGGGAGCAGCAGGGTGACGAGCGATCGCTCATCCTCTGCTGCGGATGCCGCTGGACTCCAGGACAGGTAAGTGTCCTAATATTAAAAGTCAGCAGCTGCAGTATTTGTTGCTGCTGGCTTTTAATATTTATTTATGGTGAACCATCCGCTTTAACACCCGGACCAACTATAACTGGCCCTTAGTAAAACTAAATTGGGCAAAGCCCCCCGGCCCCGACGGCCTTACCATACACTACTACAAGACCTTGCTGCCGTCTCTGGGCCAAAGGATGGTTGAGTTGTTCAATGACCTGGGCTCCGGGAAGCAGTTCCATACCACCACACTGCAAGCGCAGATATCGGTAATACCGAAAGAAGGCAAAGACCCAACCCTGTGTGGAAGCTACCGCCCCATCTCCCTCCTTAATGCAGACCTAAAGATCTTCACCAAGATCCTGGCCTCCAGACTGCAGCAACACCTTCCCCAACTGGTCCACTTGGATCAGGTGGGGTTTGTCCCAACGAGAGAGGCCAGGGACAACACCACCAAGATCCTAAACCTGCTGCATGTGGCGACCAGTAGAAAGACGCCATGTATCTTGGTGGGGACGGACGCCGAAAAAGGCGTTCGACCGAGTAAACTGGAAATACCTGTTTGCGACATTGGAGCATGTGGGCCTTGGTGAACGGATGAGGGGGTGGATAAAGGCCGCATATACAAACCCTACAGCCAGGGTCAGGGCGAATGGGGTTCTCTCTGAATGATTCCCAATATCCAATGGCACCAGACAGGGGTGCCCACTCTCGCCCCTGCTCTTTGCCCTGTCCCTGGAACCCTTCCTGGGCCATATCAGACAGAACTCTAGGATAACCGGTATAACGGTGGGTGGGATGCAGCATAAGGTCTCTGCCTATGCAGACGATCTGATGTTCACACTTACGAACCCCAAAACGTCGCTGACAAACCTACTACAGGAATTTGAGGTATATGGCCGACTCTCTAATCTGAACATAAACTTTAGTAAGTCAGAAGCCATGGGAGTGGGGATCCCACAATACATGCTCCAGGAACTTAGAGACAACACCCGGACCAAAATGCAGGTTAAGGACCAGGCCCCTTTTTGCGATTCGGCACTGTGTCGTTTTAACTGACAATTGCGCGGTCGTGCGACGTGGCTCCCAAACAAAATTGGCGTCCTTTTTTCCCCCACAAATAGAGCTTTCTTTTGGTGGTATTTGATCACCTCTGCGGTTTTTATTTTTTGCGCTATAAACAAAAATAGAGCGACAATTTTGAAAAGAATGCAATATTTTTTACTTTTTGCTATTATAAATATCCCCCCAAAATAAATATATATATTTTTTTCCCTCAGTTTAGGCCGATACGTATTCTTCTACCTATTTTTGGTAAAAAAAATCGCAATAAGCGGTTATCGGTTGGTTTTCGCAAAATTTATAGCGTTTACAAAATAAGGGATAGTTTTATTGCATTTTTATTAATAATTTATTTTTTAATACTAATAGCGGCGATCAGCGATTTTTTTCGTGACTGCGACATTATGGTGGACACTTCGGACAATTTTGACACATTTTTGGGACAATTATCATTTTCACAGCAAAAAATGCATTTAAATTGCATTGTTTACTGTGAAAATGACAGTTGGAGTTTGGGAGTTAACCACAAGGGGGCGCTGTAGGATTTGAGTGTTCCCTGTGTGTGTTTACAACTGTAGGGGGGTGTGGCTGTAGGTGTGACGTCATCGATCACGTCCCCCAACAGGGATGACGCGATCGATGCTGCGGCCACAGTGAAGCACGGGGAAGCCGTGTTTACATACGGCTCTCCCCGTTCTTCAGCTCCGGGGACCGATCGCCGCACTGCAGCGGCGATCGGGTCCGCGAGTCCCGGAGCTTCGGACCGGGTCACGGGCGCGCGCCCGTGACCCACGGCTGGGTACTAGAACCAACGTATATATACGTTGATGTGCCCAGCTGTGCCATTCTGCCGACGTAAATGTGCAGTAGGCGGTCCTTAAGTGGTTAAGCACATTAATACAAATTTTTGCCTGGGGTGCCCAAACTTTCGATCCCCACTGTATGTAAATATTACACTTTTATATAAAAAAAGGAAATAAAAATGGAAATACAAATGGATCTAGAACACCATATATCTTAATATAATGTGCAAATGTTAAATCCTCATCAAAACTGAAAGATATGGCATCTTAAAAAAATAATAAAATAAATTGAGCTTAGGTATGTGAATAGGTGTGTTCCTTGAAAAAAGGAACAGAGTAATGCCGCGTACACACGTTCGTTTTTTTGCGATGAAATAAAATGACGTTTTTTAAAACGTCATTTAAATTGATCGTGTGTGGGCAAAACGTCGTTTTTTGTCTTAAAAAAAACGACCAAAAAAAAAATTCCAACATGCTTGAATTTTTTGTGTCGTTTTTCCAAACGTCGTTTTTTGGTTTCACAAAAAGTCACCGTGTGTAGCAAAAACGTCGTTCAAAACGACGTTTTTCAACCCGCGCATGCCCAGAAGCTAGTTATGAAGCGAGCTTCAATGGAAAAGAGTGGTGAACGTAACCTCGCTTTTTGTGAAAAAACGATGGTGTGTATGCAAAATTGTCTTTGAAAAGTGACGTTTCAAAAACGTCGTTTTTTACTTCACAGAAAACGTCGTTTTTTTTTTCATCGCAAAAAACGACCGTGTGTACGCGGCATAAAGAAGGGATCTGATACTATTTTCCTAGGAAGATAAACATCATATCCTACTGACACCAGCATATAAATTACTTGTGTGTGTCATTATGCTGAGAAAAAGAATGTAATCCAGACGTTCCCCATTACTAGATGTACTGCAGTACACCACTGTACTAATATCCCATAGCCAAACGAGGGAAAGTGGATAACTGTATACCACTGATAATATAAACCCCATCGGACCGAAATCCGCTGAGATAAATACCAAAACATATACATATATACACACATACATTTGTATTCCATCTTTTTATATAAAAGTCTGACATTTGCATATATGTAGTTAATGATTGTAACTGTTTTGCATTTAACATTAGATCTCAATGCCGATATATAATCAATATTATTGTTATATTTGTTTTCATCAATGATATGTATGTTGTGTAGCAGCAGTGGTGACACCGATAGATTGGGTTGGATAACTTACTTCTGGTGTCCCATCAGCTGCAACATACCTGTCGCTGCATTGCAATTACCATTCTGTGGTTGTTTGGTGGATTCATCAATTTTTTGGACTTTTTATTTCATAGATTCACATTATATGAACTCTAATTATGGTTTACAGGGCCGTTTGAAGGAATTTGGGGGCCCCAAGCAAAATGGACGCGGAGGCCCCGGAACACCTCCCTGCACGCACGGGCCCCCACTTTCTACCACGGTCCTTACCGCAAGGCAGGACATTCAGTTTCCTGTTCCTGGCCGGACTGAAAGGAAGTGAGCACTCAGTGAGCACTTCCTGTCAGTCCGGCCGGGAACAGGAAACTGAATCTCCTATACTGCGTGGTAGTCCGGACTGACAGGAGGAAGGAAGAGGAGCTTGGCCACGCTACATAGAAGGGGAAGTGACAACTCGAGGCAGCAGTGCTGCAGGTTCTCTATAGAGCGCTCAGGCGGCTGCAGCATATAGGAAGTGCGGCAAGGGCCCTGCTTGGAACCCCAGGCCAGCTTGGGGCCCCAAGCAATTGCTTGGTTTGCCTGCCTTATAGCGACGGGCCTGATGGTTTATTTGTACATGACCAGTGTCATTTCACATGTATTTCTTGTGTTGAAATCCGTTTAGGACATTGGTTTAACTCCAATATCTCATTTCTTGTTTGATATATATGGCATATATCTTTTTTTCATTGATTAATTAGGTTGCACATTTTTTGATGTTCTTTTTCCACTGTTTATGTATTAATAACTTCAGCCCCAGACCATTATGCTGGTCAATGACCGGGGCACTTTTTGCGATTCGGCACTGCGTCGCTTTAACTGAAAATTGCGCGGTCGTGCGACGTGGCTCCCAGACAAAATTGGCGTCCTTTTTTCCCACAAATAGAGCTTTCTTTTGATGGTATTTGACCACCTCTGCGGTTTTTATTTTTTGTTCTATAAACAAAAATAGAGCAACAATTTTGAAAAAAAATGAATATTTTTTTTACTTTTTGCTATAATAAATATTCCCCAAAAATATATAAAAAAACGTTTTTTTCCCTCAGTTTAGGCCGATACGTATTCTTCTACATGATTTTCTAAAAAAAAAAAAAAAATGCAAAAAAATATGCAATTTTTATTGGTACTGCAACCTTATGGCTTTTGACACATTTTTGGGACCATTGGCATTTTTATAGCGATCAGTGCATTGATTACTTTAAAAATGTCACTGGCAGGGAAGGGGTTAACACTAGGGGGTGAGGAAAGGGTTAATTATGTTCCCTAGGTGTGTTCTAACACACACACAGCTCCCGGTTCTCGCTCTGTAACGAGCGATCGCTGGTGTCCGATGGTGATTGGGCACGCGCATCGGCACCAGGGGCGAGCGGGGGCGTGCGCGCCCCCTTTTGGCTGAAATGCGAAATTACGTAATATTACGTGAATTCGCACAGCCAACTAGAATACTGCAATCACTGAACAGCAAATAATATCACCTTTGATGTATTTCAGTTATCTTGCAAACCTGGCCTGTTAGTGGGCCCTGAGGACAGGGTTGATGACCACTGGTTTAGTTGATTTGTGTTCAGTGCCTGGTCCCGAAGACAAATACGCTATATTACCAAAAGTATTGGGACACCTGCCTTTACACTCACATGAACTTTAATGGTATCCCAGTCTTCGTCAGTAGGGTTCAATATTGAGTTGGCCCACCCTTTGCAGCTATAACAGCTTCAACTCTTCTGGGAAGGCCTCCCACAAGGTTTAGGAGTGTGTCTATGGGAATGTTTGACCATTCTTCCAGAAGAGCATTTGTGAGGTCAGGCACTGATGTTGGAGAGAAGGCCTGGCTCACAGTCTCCGCTCTAATTCATCTCAAAGGTGTTCCATCAGGTTGAGGTCAGGGCTTTGTGCAGGCCAGTCAAGTTCCTCCACCCCAAACTTACTCATCCATGTCTTTATGGACCTTGCTTTGTGCACTGATCCAAATCATTTGGAGGAGGGGGGATTATGGTGTGGGGTTGTTTTTCAGGAGTTGAGCTTTGCCCCTTAGTTTCAGTGAAGGGAACTGGTAAGGAGTCAGCATACCAAGACATTTTGGACAATTTCATGCATTTTGCTGGAACAGTTTTGGGGATGGCCCCTTCCTGTTCCAACATGACTGTGCACCAGTACACAAAGCAAGATGCATAAAGGCATGGATAAGTTTGGGGTGGAGGAACTTGACTGGCCTGCACAAGTTTGGGTCACTTTTATGCCTATTACAAGGAATTTAAACATCCCTTGTAATAGAAAAAAGCATGATAGGTCCTCTTAAATATGAGATCTGGGGTTAAAAAGACCTCAGATCTCATATTTGGACTAAAATGCAATACAATTAGAATAAGAAATTATGTCATTCAAAAAAAAAAAAGTCCCTTTAAGAGCATTGGGCGGAAGTGACGTTTTGATGTTGCTTCCGCCCTGCAATGATATGGAGATGGGTGGGGGCATCTTCCCCTCACTCTTCTCCATACACAGCAAGGGGACAAACGCGATCGCCTCCGCCGCTAACGACAGCTCTGGTAAGCAGCGGAGGGCACCTGAAGAGCGGAAGCAGGGGGGCCCTCTCCTGCCACCAATAAAAGTGATCTTGCGGCGAATCCGCCACAGAGACCAGTTTTATCTTGAAGCGGACCGCCCGCTCTTGACGAGGATACCGGGGTTATGGTAGCTAGCTGCTACCATAACAACGGTATTCCTCTTCAAAGTAGCAACGTATTCCTGCAGCAGGTGGTCCGTTAGTGGTTAAGCTGTCAAATGGCCAGGCTGATTGTACCCAAGTCGATGCATCAATCAACTTGGGTATTTGGGTATTGGGTATGTTGGATTTGCAGAATGTGATTATTGCCAGGCGCTATACAGCCGCTAGCAAAAAACCTTTTCTCTTTGGTTCATTGACGGACACAGCACTTTAAATCTTGACCTTAGACGAGGGAGAAGTTTTAGCGGGGGAAGGCATAAATCAGCCGATAATGCCCCCATGGAGCCACCAATGCGTCTGCCGCATCCGCCCAGTGATCCTTCGACCTGGCCACAAACCTCAATACCTTCTGATTGAGTCGAGATGCCAGGAGATCCACATCAGGTATGCCCCATCTCAGGCAAAGGAGTCGAAATACATCCGGATGTAGCGACCATTCCCCTTGGTCTAGCATCTGACAACTTGGGTACTCCGCTTGCCCGTTTTCTACGCCCGGAATGTACATGGCCAGCCCGCGTCGCTCTGCCCACCGCAGGATGTGAGCAACCTCCAATGCTGCAGGCAAGCCCCCAATTCCTCCTTGATGGTTGACCCAGCGCGTATCTAGGGCCTGCTCATGCTCGAAGGCCGAGTTGGGGAGACTACCAGGATCTATATTATCCAGCCTGTCACCCAGCCCAGCTGTTGATAGTAGATTACAGGAATCAGCAGAAAAAATCACCATCGGGAGCCAGGTCCTTCTCCTACACTAGGCAGAAAAAAACTGAGCTGCTGGATGCAGTGTGAGAGGTTCTAGCCAGTAGGACCGCCCCCTGGGCGGTACTGTGCAGTTTTTCTGTTTTTACATGTTCTGCCTAATCCTCTCCTGAAGATGGCGATATAACCCTAAGGTCAAGATTTAAAGTGATGTGTCAGTCAATGAACTTCAGAGAAAAGGATTTTACAGTGAGTACAAAAAATCCTATTTTTTTTCCCCCGGCAGGGATGGCTCCCTGCACCCCCTCCCCCCAACCCCCCCCCTCTGTCGGTAGAACACAATAAAAGAAAAAAAAAACGCCAAAAAAGTTTAAATAGGCAAATTCTGAAACTGTGATGACCAAAGTTCATAAATCGATAATGTTCAATAAATGTCCATATAGAGGTAGATTGGTCCCAGGCAGCTACCTCCTACGATCCACACCACCAAGTGACGTAAATACAAAGGTGCACCCTCCACCAGATAAATAAGCAGCTTACCAGAAGGCAAGCAGTATAGACGGTTGACTATAGCCCAGCCACGGCCTTTAGATTCCTTAAGGTTCCTTAGGTGTTCCAACTATGACCAGTTGGTTCGGGGACGTGGTAACTGTAGGCTCCAAATGGTTCAATATAGATGGAAGAAAGAGGCGCACATAGCGTAACTCCATAAACAGTAGATTTAATAAAAATTAAGGTTGTACTTACAAACGATAAAAACAGCATAAAATCAAGGTATTGCCGGCCGGCATGTAGGAGCCCTCCTCCTCAGCGTGGTGACGTCACTGCGCTAAGGAGGAGGGCTCCTACATGGTCATCACAGTTTCAGAATTTGCCTATTTAAGCTTTTTAATTTTGGCGCAGCTTTTTTTCTTTTATTTTCACTTTGTGTATCGCACGCCAGCTGCTGCCTGTAGTTCTGAGGGGGGACACTAGCGCGTTTTTTGGTTTCTTTTTGTAGAACACAATAGTTCTCCAGGAGGGATTTCTCAATCAACCCTCACTGAAGGCAGAAAATTGCATAATCTACAGCCTGTCTAATGACCCACGATCAGAAAATGGTACGAAAATACCGCTTTCAATAATCTGATCATTAGTACTCAGCTTTCGAGAGCCGATCATGAGAATTCATGCAAAATGATCCGATGCCACAAGCAAGAAGGAGTTTTCTTAACTTGAGTAAACTCTTCATTTTGGATATGAGAAAAAAAATGGACGATCATCTGATAATCTCATTGTGCTTTATACTTTCTGCCTTAGATGAGTCCACATCACCTGCCCGGGGGTTCTGTAGCATTGTTATATAAAAATCAAAAAAGGGGACCACTAAAATATTGAACTGGCCAGTTGTCCAGAACCCACAGAACCAAGTTCATGCTGCAGGCCCAAAACCTCATGGGGCTTCTTTTTTTTTTTATTCCAAGAATTGACTCCAGAAACAAAAAGCCAGCACAGGGCTTTCGGCCATACATATTTAATTTTCAATTTTGCTTGAAGTTCTCCTTCGGTTCACATTTAATTTGATCTCCCACTATCACTTCTCACGTAGGTTGGGGAGCATTCATAAAAAGCATGAGCAAAATGTATTCTACCTAGATAAATCCACTTTGCCTAAAAGTACGTACAAGCACCGGCCTGAGATTTTCCCTTTCCTAATGACAGCATTTGCATTATAGCTAACCTATTATAGTTAATGTTTCTGTGGTCAGGCTGTGGATGATTTGAAATTGCTCTAGGCAGGAACTCATCCAAGTCCTTGGTTGCACATGTGAACACGTACGCCTGGATAATAGACAGCATATTCTCTGGCAGGTCCCTCATAAATTATTCATGAAGCTTGCAATGAAGCACTGCTTAAGGTTTTATTGTATAGAGTTTTACAGTGTATCAACCGGAGCATGCCCCCCAAAATCCCTGTACATCATTAGCTTGTTTTGTTTTGTCTACAGCAAATGACTTCATAAACATAGATGAGTGGGGATATCCTCATCAGTGTTCATTGTGTTCCCTTTCAGTATGTGCTGTCCAAAAACAACATGAGGCCATTATTGTTATTTAAAGTGGAACTTCACTCTCTCAATCAACATTGATTATTTTTAATCCTCATGCAGCCAGCATTAGTAAATAGATGGGAAAGTATATTGTACCGCCAGCAGTACCAGTACCCACCAGTACGGATGAGCCAAACACCCCCCCCCCCCCGGTTCGGTTTGCACCAGAACTTGCGAACAGGCAAAAAATGTGCCTGAACACCGTTATGCCGCGTACACACGGTCGTTTTCTGTTTTGTTAAAAAACTTTGTTTTTTCTCATGAAAAAAAAACAAAGTTTTTCAAACTTCATTTTAAAAAACGACGTTGCCTACACACCATCGTTTTCTGAAACACAACACGTACGATGGCACTCTGTTCCATTCAAGCTCGCATCATAACTAATTGGTCGATTAATCGTTAATTTCTTTGGTCGATTAAAATTACTTTGATCGAGGACGATCCGCGGACTGAGCTCCGCGGTCTCGCCATAGGAAAGGCCGCGGCTTCGGCCTAGCTCCGGAGCTGCGGCCATCTTGGTTCACCCGGCGGCAGCCGAGTAGCGGCGCGCTGGCGTCATCACCACCTGCCTGCCTGCCTGCCTGCCTGCTTGTATCATCTTCCCTTGCGCATGCGTGTCCATCAGCTACTCTGCGGATGGGTCTGCCTGCCTGATGGTGGTCTGCCTGCCTGATAGTCAGGTAAGAAAGGACAACTATCTGTGTGTGGTAACATTATGGGGCAGATGTATATATTATTCCTGGAGTATTGGGGCAGATGTGTATATTAACCACTTGCCGACCAGCCGCCGCAGTTATACGGCGGCAGGTCGGCACGGGTGCGCGAGAGCCCGTAGCTCTACGTCGCGCTTTTCGCGGCCACTAGGGGGCGCGTGCGCGCCGCCAGCGGCCCGCGCGCGCGCCCCCCGCTCGCCCCCGAGTCCCGTGCGTGTGCCCGGCGGGCACGATCACCGCCGGGCACACGCGATCGCTCGTTACAGAGCGGGGAACGGGAGCTGTGTGTGAAAACACACAGCGCTCGTTCCTGTCAGCGGGGGAAACGCTGATTTTCTGTTCATACAATGTATGAACAGAAGATCAGTGATTCCCCCTAGTGAGGCCACCCCCCCCCCCCCATACAGTTAGAACACAAATAGGAACACACTTAACCCCTTCCCCGCCCCCTAGTGTTAACCCCTTCACTGCCAATGGCATTTTTATAGTAATCCAATGCATTTTTATAGCATTGATCGCTAAAAAAATGCCAATGGTCCCAAAAATGTGTCAAAAGTGTCCGAAGTGTCCGCCATAATATCGCAGTACCGAAAAAAAACGCTGATCGCCGCCATTACTAGTAAAAAAAAAAAAAATAATAAAAATGCCATAAAACTACCCCCTATTTTGTAAACGCTATAACTTTTGCACAAACCAATCAATAAACGCTAATTGCGATTTTTTTTACGAAAAATATGTAGAAGAATACGTATCGGCCTAAACTGAGGAAAAAATATTTTTTTTTATATATTTTTGGGGATATTTATTATAGAAAAAAGTAAAAAATATTGAATTTTTTTCAAAATAGTCGCTCTGTTTTTGTTTATAGCGCAAAAAATAAAAACCGCAGAGATGATCAAATACCACCAAAAGAAAGCTCTATTTGTGGGAAAAAAAGGACGCCAATTTTGTTTGGGAACCACGTCGCACAACCGCGCAATTGTCAGTTAAAGCGACGCAGCGCCGAATCTCAAAAAGTGCTCTGGTCTTTGGACAGCAATATGGTCCGGGGCTGAAGTGGTTAAAGCATGGAGGCAGATGTGTATATTACAGCATGGGGGCAGATGCTGTAATATACACATCTGCCCCCATGCTTTAATATACACATCTGCCTTCCATACTGCAAGAATATACACATCTGCCCCCATGCTGTAATGTACACATGGGGGCAGATGTGTATATTCTTGCAGTATGGGAGGCAGATGTGTATAATAAAGCATGGGGGCAGATGTGTATATTAACCACTTCAGCCCCGGACCATATTGCTGTCCAAAGACCAGAGCACTTTTTCCTCAGTTTAGGCCGATACGTATTCTTCTACATATTTTTCGTAAAAAAAATCGCAATTAGCGTTTATTGATTGGTTTGCACAAAAGTTATAGCGTTTACAAAATAGGGGGTAGATTTATGGCAATTTTATTATTATTATTTTTTTTACTAGTAATGGCGGCGATCAGCATTTTTTTTCAGTACTGCGACCTTATGGCGGACACTTTTGACACATTTTTGGGACCATTGGCATTTTTTTAGCGATCAATGCTATAAAAATGCATTGGATTACTATAAAAATGCCATTGGCAGTGAAGGGGTTAACACTAGGGGGCGGGGAAGGGGTTAAGTGTGTTCCTATTCGTGTTCTAACTGTATGGGGGGGTGGACTTACTAGGGGGAATCACTGATCTTCCGTTCATACATTGTATGAACAGAAAATCAGCGTTTCCCCCGCTGACAGGAACGAGTGCTGTGTGTTTACACACACAGCTCCCGTTCCCCGCTCTGTAACGAGCGATCGCGTGTGCCCGGCGGCGATCGTGCCCGCCGGGCACACGCACGGGACTCGGGGGCGAGCGGGGGGCGCGCGCGCGGGCCGCCGGCGGCGCGCACGCGCCCCCTAGTGGCCGTCGAAGGTGGCGACGTAGAGCTATGGGCTCTCGCGCACCCGTGCCGACCTGCCGCCGTATTACTGCGGCGGCTGGTCGGCAAGCAGTTAAATCAGGGGGGTAGATGCTGTAGTATACACATCTTCCCCCATATTGCAAGAATATACACATCTGCCCCCATGCTGCCCCCACCACATTTACCAGTGGCTAATGCAGAGTTGCAATGCAAGGAGATCAGCTAACAGTAGTTGGATCTGTATGTGCGTTAATTAATCGAAATTAGTCGATTAATCGATTTAAAAAAACGATTAATCGAACACAAAAATTGTAATCAGTCACAGCCCTAAAAAAAAGTTTTAAAAACTGCCTTTTTTTTGTTCGGGAACAGGGATTTCAATAATGCTTAAAGTGAAAGAATAAAAGTGAAATATTCTTTTAAATTTCGTACCTGGGGAATGTCTATAGTATGCCTGTAAAGTGGCACATGTGTTCCCATGTTTAGAACAGTCCCTGCAGCATGGTCCTATGGTCTTTTTTTTTTTTCAGTCCCATCGGAGCGAGATGGATCTACATCGCTGGACTTTTTTTTCTTTTTTAATAAAGCTGTCTCTTGTTTTTTTTTTTTTTTACACTTCTTTGGTGAAATGGTAGGGGTATAATATACCCCGTTATTAATTCACATGGGGGGGGGGGGCAAGGTAAAGGGGGCTTCCAGATTCCGATAAGCCCCCCAGCCGCAGACCCCCACAACCATCGGTCAAGGGTTGCGGGGATGAGGCCCCTTGTCCCCATCAACATCAACAGACCCCAAAGCATCCTCCCCATGTTGAGGGCATGTGGCCTGGTACGGTTCAGGGTGAGGCGGTCTCTTGTCCCCCCTCTTTTCCTGTGGCCTGCCAGGTTGCATGCTCGAATAAGGGTCTGGTATGGCTTTCTAGGAGGACCCCTACGCCTTTTTTTTTTTCTTTTTTTTTTGGCACAGGGTTCCCCTTAAAATCCGACACCTACAGCATGTAAAATAAATAAAAATTGGCGCAGGGTTCCCCTTAAGGGAAGTGCCTGGTATGGAATTTGTGGGGACCCCCCACGCAATTTTTTTTTTCCATTTTGGTTTCAAATTCCCCTTAATATTCATACCAGATGCAAAGGGCCTGGTAATGGACTGGGAGGGGGGAACCCATGCCATTTTTTTCAATGAGTTTTATCTGTATTGCCGAGACCCGACAATTCATTACAGCCGCGATCAGTTTTAAATTACTTTTTTTCCTTTTAGAAATATCATTTTGCTGTAGGGACTGTTTTAAACATGGGAAAAATGCGCCACTTTACAGTAATACTATAGACACCCCCCAGGTACGAAATGTAGTTAAACTCCCGTTTATCCACGTTTCGTTTACAGGCGTTTTTCATTTTTTGCTAATTAAAAAAAACACTTTTAAACGCAAACGCAGGAAAACGCTGCTTAACGCGCCATTTAAATGCGGCAAAACGGACGTTTTAAGCATTAGTTACTTATCTGTCAAGTTAAAACGTTCAGGAGAGGTTGAAAAAATGTCCCGTGTACATGAAGCCTAACTGTTCAATACACACAAGTGGTTAGCCAACCATTGTTTGCTGCATGCTCCATCAACAACAAAACGTGTGAGTGATAACAAGCATAAAACCATACTGTTATCTCTCGCAGAGAGATTTCAGCATGTTGGCAGATCTCTGTGATCGATGAAAGGTCGTTACATTTTCACAGTCTCATAGAAAAAGACATACTGCATGTGCAATAAAATAAAACGTCACCCAAGTGAAGTTACAAACAAAATTGTGGCATGTTTGGCGGTGCAGATCACGATGATGGGCAGATCTCTCATCTCTTATAAAGATCAATAAAATATCTATGCTATGAGACCTCCTCCTGCTGTTTATGATACCCATGTAGAGAATTAATGGTATTGCACAGTCTGAAGGCTTCTTTTTCGTCAGTCTTTCTGCATACGGGCACAAAATATTCCAGCAGTCAAGTGCCAACCGTGAGATGTTGATTGGGCAGTTGAGGAGATCATCAGATGATAACTGGTGTGCTCTGTCAACTATCCAGAGATAAGCCGAGGCACTATGTTTTTGATGGGCTGTCAAATGGATGTGTTTATTGAGTGTGAAAACAGTTATGCTAGGTGTTATCATTCCTAATGGAAAAATCAGAAGCCTTTTACATGGCTACATCTAGATTCTACAACAGCTGAGCTGACAGTGAAGAGCAGTATGAAGACCACCAATGAGGATAAAAGAGCTAGAGGCAGCTTCGGAGACCTTAGAACCTCACCACCTTTTTAACCACTTCAATAATGGGCACTTTCGCCCCTTTCCTTCTCAGACCAAATCTATTAAAAAATTTAGCTTGGGAGCTGTGGTGGCTCAACGCGATTGGCACTGCGCTGACAAGCCATTCACCTCTGCAGCCAAGGGTTCAGATCCCGGCCTCGGCTACATGTGAATTGAGTTTGGTGGTCTCAGCCCGGCTCCCGGTGGGTGTGCTATGCAAGGTACGCCTGTGCTTAGTACGCCCACCCCCCCCCCCACAAAAACCACCACCACACTTGCACGCACAGACCTCCTCACTCCCTCATAGGGGGAGTCCCTCTGCCCCGTTGGGGTCCCGTTGGGCCCCAGTTGGGCTCCCAAGTGCAGTAGGTAGGGCGGGGTGAGTGGGAGGCCCCCGCTCACACCCGCCATTGCCACCCGGGGGCATGGAGAAGGATGGCAGATTGCCTCTGGGGGAGGTCTGCCTACTCCCAACTCCTGCAGTCCGGCTCCTCTCTCTCTAATTCACGCACAAAAATACACTTAAAAAAAAAAAAAAATGTAGCTTGTCTTTCAAAATGCTCTCAAACCAAGTTACTCTCAAACCAAGGTTTTACTGTATTATTATTTTTTTTACTAGTAATGGCGGACACTTTTGACACATTTTTGGGACCATTCACATTTATACAGCGATCAGTGCTATAAAAATGCACTGATTACTGTGTAAATGTGACTGCCAGGTTAAAGGGTTACTATAGGAAAAAAAAAATCTTTAAAATAACAAACATGTTATATTTACCTCCACTGTGCAGTTCTTTTTGCACAGAGTGACCGCGATCCACGTCTTCTGGGGTCCCTCGGCGGCTGTCTCTGGTCCTCCCTGCAAGAACTCCCCACAGTAATGCGGGAGAGTTTGCATGGTGATGAGCCAATGGCTGCACTGCTCTCAATCCATCCGTTCTAGCCAATCAGCGGCCAGGCTGAGCGGCGAAGAGGATCTCGAGACCGAGCGCGGGACTTTCGAGGGGTCAGGTAAGTATAACGGGGGGCTGGGGGGGGGGGTGGCAACATCAGATGTTTTTTCACCTTAATGCATAGATTATATATTTTTTTCTTTACAACTCTTTTAACACTAGGGGGCCACACCAGTAATATTGTCCGGTCCCTGTCTTCCCTGAGTAAACAGCAAAGGGATAAGTTGCAAAGCATGCTGGGAATCCAGGAATTTGTGGAAAGAGATGACCAACAGACAGGCTGCACTCACAACATAAAACCCCATGAACCACTAACAACCTCTGGAGGAACTCTAAAGGCGCGTACACACGATCGGATTATCCGACGGGAATTGAGTGATGAAAGGCTGTTCGTATGCTCCATTGGACAATTGTGGTCGGATTTTCCACGGACAAATGTTAGATAGCATGCTTTAAAAATGTCCGCCAACAAATGTATGTTGTCGGATTATCCAATCGTGTGTACACAAGTTTTTCGGACAAAACTCCAAAGTACAAACATGCATGCTCATTAGCAGAAGTTGCCCAAAGGGTGGTGCTAAAGAGCTGAAAAAACACATAGTTTCAGGTTTGTTGGCCAACAATTCTTTGCCGTTTGTATGCAATACAAGTTCACGGCCAACGCCCTTCGGACAAACATCCTATGCTTTGTCAGATGGAAAAAATCGATCATGTGTACGAGGCTTTAGGTTCCATAAAACCCTGGTTGAGAATGGTTGTGCTAGAAAAGGCAAAAGTAGACAAGAACCCCACTCACCCCCAAATATGCAGGAACAGAGCCAGGAATTATTGCAGAGAGCTAAAAGTTGGAGCATCCCAATGCATTAGTAACCAGGAGCTGACTTGGACCACCATGCTACACCTACCATATATACTCGAGTATAAGCCAAGTTTTTCACCCCTTTTTTAGGGCTGAAGATACCCCCCTCGGCTTATACTCGAGACGGTACCTGAATTCTTCACAGGCGTCCATTTTTTTTAAAAGTCGCAGCTTCCTCCTGGCATTCAATTCCGTGATAGGCATTTGACACTGTGTTCCGCCTATCACGGAAGTCCTCTCATCCTCGGACTCCGTTTCCCAGCAGACACTGTGTTCAGTGTTCCGCCAATTGCGGACGTCCTCTTGTTCGAGGATGAAAGAATGTCCGTGATTGGAGGAACACTGGACACAGCGTCTGCTGGTAATCTGAGTCCGAGGATGAGCGGACCTCCGAACGCCAAGAGGAAGCCGTGAGTTTTAAAAAATGGATGCCTGTCAAGAATAAAGGTACTCGGGCACAGGGAGGTATGGCACAGTGAGACTGCAATGGGCACAGTGAGGTATGGCACAATGAGACTACAATGGGCACAGAGAGGTATGGCACAGTGAGACTGCAATGGGCACAGTGAGGTATGGCACAGTAAGACTGCAATGGGCACAGTGAGGTATGGCACAGTGAGACTGAAATGGGCACAGAGAGGTATGGCACAGAGAGGTATGGCACAGTGAGACTGCAATGGGCACAGTGAGGTATGGCACAGTGAGACTGAAATGGGCACAGAGAGGTATGGCACAGAGAGGTATGGCACAGTGAGACTGCAATGGGCACAGTGAGGTATGACACAGTGAGGTTGCAGTGGGCACAGTGAGGTATGGCACAGTGAGACTGAAGTCCTCTCATCCTCGGACTCCGTTTCCCAGCAGACACTGTGTTCAGGGTTCTGCCAATTGCGGACTTCCTCTTGTTCGAGGATGAAAGAATGTCCGTGATTGGAGGAACACTGGATACAGTGTCTGAGTCCGAGGATGAGCGGACCTCCAAACGCCAAGAGGAAGCCGTGAGTTTAAAAAATGGATGCCTGTCAAGAATGCCATTACTCGGGCACAGGGAGAATGTAATGGGCACAGGGAGGTATGGCACAGTGAGACTGCAATGGGCACAGTGAGGTATGGCACAGTGAGACTGCAATGGGCACAGAGAGGTATGGCACAGAGAGGTATGGCATAGTGAGACTGCAATGGGCACAGTGAGGTATGACACAGGGAGGTTGCAGTGGGCACAGTGAGACTGCAATGGGCACAGTGAGGTATGGCACAGTGAGACTGCAGTGGGCACAGTGAGGCGTGCAAATGGGCACTGTTGACCCTCTTTTCCGCTCACAGTGGATGCTGCATCCTCACCCTAGGCTTATACTCGAGTCAATACATTTTCTATTTTTATTTTTTTTGGGTAAAATTAGGTCCTCTGCTTATACTCGGGTCGGCTTATACTCGAGTATATACCGTATATCTAAAATATGAAGATTGCGTGGACTGTTCCTTTAATTGTATGTATAGACAAGCTGCTAACTAAGACCCCTATGTGGACAGCTTGGTTAGCTAGGCATGATCAGTGAAACAGAACATTGCTGAAATACTAAAATAAATGTAAAAACTTCCTGACGTACAAAACTGAAAAGATTGATGGTAGGTTGTTTTGTTTAAGCTGCGAATTCATCCAGGTCTTTTTCGGTGTTTGATCTGCTGTTTTATTGTAAAAAATAAATACCATGTATCAATAACCCACACTGGGGTAGTTCTTAGGATAGCTTGAGCTGAGAAATCAGATTAGTTAGGACTCATTTGTTCAGCATTTTGTCACGGCGTATCATCGTTCTTGTTTGTTTTCTTTGTCATTAGGGTATGATTGCTGCATTCTATCGACTGCTAGTGGCCGCTTTCTCCGCTGCTCTTTGTTATTTAGGGCAGAGGATAGTGTGAACTGAATAACAAACACCGCAGCCAGACTCCGAGACGGAATATATTGTCATTCTACGTGAGTTCTCGGCGGTTGCATGTAACTCCGGCTCGCTGCTACTCACTAATTAGACACAGCAAATCTTAATAGGTTGTTGTGACCCTTAATAGAGTCGGAGAGCTAGATTTAGGTCGGCTCGGTTGCCAATGGTGTCCGGGCCATTTGACAATTAAGATAAGATTCTGCTAAGCATTAGTTACATATGTACTAATTACAGGTGGGGAAAAAAAGCTGCATTTCCTTGGGAAAGGTAAAAAAAAATATGTGGTTTCTTATACCTCTAATAAGCATCCATGGGTGAAAAAACTAATTAGCAGTTGTGTGTGGCATTTATTCTTCCTGAACACACCATAGATGTCAGATATGAGGGTGGCAAAACACACGGCATGGTTCTTAAAGAGGAAAAATATTCTTATTTTGTTTGAGATAGACATGAATGAAATCAGCTTAACCTCCCTGGCGGTATGATTCTGTCTGGAATTACGTACCAAAAGCGGTACAATTATTTGCATGGAAATTTGGCGTTTTATACTGTAGGCCTGCAATTCTTAGGAATAACTTGCTTAAATCTGTCCAAACAAGACATCCCGGGTATGATAAAGTTTGAAAAACAAAATCATAATTTTTTATATAATAAAAAACTATAAGTAATTATAACAAATTATAATGTAATTATAATAAAAAATATTCAATAATGTAATCAACTCAAAAACACTGAAATTTGCTCAGTTGCAGAATTGTCGCTGTCATTACTTTATTTTTTTATGACGAATTTCCCCACAAATCGCTATCGCTCAATTCTGCAAGTGATTAAAATGTATTATCGCTGTTTTCTAGCTGATCTAAAACCATTTTTGACATAAAGGGACACTTTTGGTTGCTATGGACAATCTACAGTTTCCAGGCAGATAGAACACTTTTTTTATTTTATAAAAGAACATGTAGGGCACTGGACAGACCACTAGGGACAAGGGGGGGGGGTGTATTTTTTACATACAGTACTGTAATCTATAAGATTACAGTATACTGTATGTAAAGTGTTTGTTTACTTTTTTGAATTTGGCGCCGTTCTCCACTTCCGTGCGTCGTAACGTCGCAGGAAACGGAGATCGGCGGCACACGGGGACGCTGTGTGAATCGAGCGAGCACTCGCTCGCTCACACAGCGGGGATGCATCGCTGGATCCTGGAACAAGGTAAGCCAGCGCGCGCTGCAGGCTCTGCATGGCTACCCCGAGCGTGACTCGGGGATACCGTTCTTAGCAGAAAAAACCCACCCCGAGTCACGCTCGGGGATACCGCCAGGGAGGTTAAAGGAACACTAAAGGTTCGTTTTTTATTAGATCAATTGATTGCTGTAAGCTAGAGCATTTAAATATCACTTACCTCGTTTTTCCTTTTGACCTCCAAAATACAGTAATCCAGGTTTGAAAATGCCATTTCCTGTCTCCCCTCTTCTTGCTTTCCACCAGCACCTGAGCAGTTTTGCATGGTGGAAAGCAGAATGTGCTCACCCCCTCCCTATGACTACAGCCCTGCATGAAGACGCTCTCTTATCCCTCACAGGCATGGAGGCTAAGCCTAATGGGAACTGTAGTTCCCATTAGGCCGTGATGCAGCAAGAATGAACGTGCACCGCAAACCAGGAAGTCAGTGAGAATAACGATTCAGGAGTGACCGAGGTGAATAAAACAGCTCGATTTCAACAGGTATTAAACTAGTTATAATGCAAAACATTACTTTTTACTTTATCAGCTACTGTCAGACTTTAATTTAAGAGGAAAATATTTTTGTCTTTACAACCCCTTTAAAGGGGTTGTAAAGGATTTTTTTTTTCTAAATAGCTTCCTTTACCCTAGTGCAGTCCTCCTTCACTTACCTCATCCTTTCATTTTGCTTTTAAATATCCTTCTTTCTTCTGAGAAATCCTCACTTCCTGTTCTCCTGTCTGTAACAGTATTGCAAGGCTTTCTCCCTGGTGTGAAGAAAGCCTTTTGAGGGGGCGAGCAGGAGTGTCAGGACACTCTCTACTTTGCAGATAGAGGAAGGAGCTGTGTGTTAGTGGGCATCCTGACACTCCTGCTCGCCCCCTCAAGAGGCTTTCTCCACACCAGGGAGAAAGCCTTACGTTACGGACAGAAGAACAGGAAGTGAGGATTTCTCAGAAGAAATAAGGACATTTAAAAGCAAAATGGAAGGATGAGGTAAGTGAAGGAGGACTGCACTAAGGTAAAGAAAGCTATTAAGGAAAACATTTTGTTCCTTTTCAAACACTAGCCCCCATTTTACTTACCTGTGCCCCTTCCTTCACTCGGCGGAGTCGCGCCCTCACTCTCTCCACGGGGTGCCGACTCTGGATTAGATAGATTTATAGTAGCGCAGCTCCTGCTGCTGTCAATCAAATCCAGTGGCGCAGGAGGCGAGTCCGGCATTTATGTCTATCGACGCAAATGCTGGACTCGGGAGCACGCCCGCAAGGTAATCCCCCAGGAGAGCGCTACTCCTAGGTGGTTATCTCATGCAGGGAGGAGCCGCCGGGGGACCCCAGAAGACAAGGTTCAGGGCTACTCTAATATTTTTGTTATTTAAAAAAAAAATTACAAACGAGCCTTTACAATAACTTTAACCATCTCAATACAGGGCACTTTCAGCGCTGTCACACTTTGAATGACAATTGCACAGTCTTTCTTTTGGTGGTATTTAATTACCGTATATACTCGAGTATAAGCCGAGGCACCTAATTTTACAACCAAAAAAATGGGGAAACGTATTGACTCGAGTATAAGCCTAGCCTGCATGCCTCACTGTGCCCATGCCTCACTGTGCCCATGCCTCACTGTGCCCATGCCTCACTGTGCCCATGCCTCACTGTGTCCATGACTAGACTGACGTTTAACATGGGAGTCTATGGAAGGGGTGCCCAGCTTTGAAAAATCGGTGACCCCCAGCCATAGGTCCCCCAGACAACAAACATTGCACACTTGTAGAGGAGAACTGGGGCTACATGTGTTTGGGGTCCAGGGGACCTACGGCCGGCCGGTACCGGGTCCCCAAAATCCGGGAGACAAAAAGGTGACTCGAGTATAAGCCGAGGGGGGCATTTTCAGCACAAAAAAATGTGCTGAAAAACTCGGCTTATACTCGAGTATATACAGTACTTATAGGTTTTCTATTCCCCCCCCCCCACACACACACACACAAAAAATAACAAAAATGTTTAAAAAACAATAATCTAGGTTTCTGTCAGTAAGTTTTGCAAATAAGTAATTTTTCCCCCTTACTGATGGGCGCTGATGAGGCGGCACTTATGGGCACTGATTAGGTGGCACTGATGAGGAGGCACGAATATGCCGCACTTATAGGCACTGATGGGTGGCACTGGGCACAGATAGGCAGCATGGCTAGGCAGCACTGATGGGCAGCAGTGATTAGCATTGATGGACAGCACTAATAGCCAGCACTGACTGACATCACTTTTGGCACATTTTGTAGGTAAAGTTGATCCAGGGAAAATACGAATGCCTCTCGGGGGATCAAGAAGGAACTTTTTCCCCTGCTGTAGCAAATTGGATCATGCTTTGCTGGTTTTTTTTTGCCTTTCTCTGGATCAACTGTGGGTATGGAGTTGGGTATATGAGATTGTATGAATTTTTTTATTTTATTTTTTATTTTTGAACTGCATTGACTTGCGTGTTTTTTCAACCTGACTAACTATGTAACTACCGTATTTATCGGCGTATACCGCGTATACAATCGTGGGTGCGCGATATACGCCGATACCCACTTCCCGCACTCAGTTTGAACAGAGCCGCCGACATATACCGAGCGCAGTACACTCGGGTACATTCTGCCAGGCTCGGCTTCGCTCATAGTCACGCTCTGTGACGTTTATGCGTGAGAAGCCGAGCGTGCCCGAGTGTACTGCGCTTGGTATATGTCGGCGGAGGCTTCAAACTGAGCGCGGGAAGCGGGGATTCGACTCGGAAAGCGCTGGAGAAGCCGGGAGGACACCACCGAGGCCGCAGACAGATGCCGGACCGGACGATGGACGCCGGGCAAGACACCAAAACTGTAATTAATAAGAAATAAAAAAAATATTTTTTACAGGAATTTCTGGGCTATTTTAGGGGTGCGTGCTATACGCCGGAGCGCGCAATACCCCGATAAATACGTTATGTACATAGTAATCAGTATCGGCCCTGAAAAAACAATATTGGTCGACCCCCTAGTACACATACCCCCCAAATGACCCCTTTTTGGAAAGTAGGCAGTCCAAGGCATGCACAGCTCAGCTTACAGCTCCAGACCAGTCTCTGAGAGCCAGAATGATGCCATTTTGCGCATGCGCAATGAAGATTTTTAAAGACCGGATAAGAAGTATCGTTGGAATGGTAAGTTTAACCCCTTTAGTTCTCTTTTATGAATAATAATAAAAAAAAAAGATAAATACAAACTGCTTATAGAGTCTACCGGTAGAACTGTTTAGATCTCTAAATATAATATTGTGAATATTTAATCTCAGTTTCCAAAGCCGAGAGAGCTGTTATTATGCAGATGAGCTTCTAAAACCAATCAGAATAATTTGTTGTCTGTGACCATCACGCTTTAAAGTTGACCCGTCCTGAAACATTTCCTACTGCACCCAAATCAAAAGGGCACATGTCAGCATTACCAAACCAAATTATTATTTTTGCGTTAAAAAATACTGTTTTCTGCCGTGAATAAAAAGCTCCCTCATCTGACCTAAAGAGAGGCAGCCTGTCTGGTAAACACGCAGCAAGATGAGAGGCTCAGCAAGACAAAAATAGTAAGCACGTCATTATTATTCTTCTTGTAGTGCACGCCACTTGTGCTGGTTTTCCCCTCCAACAGAATGGCACAAAAAGCTCAGTTAACCACTTCAGCCCCGAAAGGTTTACCCCCCCCCCCCCTTCACGACCAGGCCATTTATTACGATACGTCACTTTTAACCACTTAAGACCCGGACCATTATGCAGGTTAAGGAACTTGCCCTTTTTTTGCGATTCGGCACTGAGTCGCTTTAACTGACAATTGCGCGGTCGTGCAACGCTGTACCCAAACAAAATTGGCGTCCTTTTTTTCCCACAAATAGAGCTTTCTTTTGGTGGTATTGGATCACCTCTGCGGGTTTTATTTTTTGCGCTATAAACAAAAATAGAGTGACAATTTTGAAAAATATTGCAATATTTTTTACTTTTTTCTGTAATAAATATCCCCCAAAAAGATATAAAAAAAGTTTTTTCCCTCAGTTTAGGCCAGTGTTTCTCAACTCCAGTCCTCAAGCCCCCCCCAACAGGTCATGTTTTCAGGATTTCCCTCAGATGAAAAGGCTGTGGGAATTACTAATGGCCCATACACACGATCCGAATATCGGCCGACGGATCGTACGACTTTTTTCGCTTAATAATCGCGAGTAAAATAAAATAGGTTTTTAACCACTTCAGCCCCGAGCCTGTTTTTCAGATTCGGTGCTTACGAGACTAAAACAGTTTTTTTTGCTAGAAAATTATTTAAAACCCCCAAACATTATATATTTTTTTTTCTAACACCCTAGAGAATAAAATGGCGGTCATTGCAATACTTTTTCTCACACCGTATTTGCGCAGCGGTCTTACAAGCGCACTTTTTTTGGAAAAAATTCACTTTCTTGAATTAAAAAATAAGACAACAATAAATTTGGCCCAATTTTTTTATTGATTGTGAAGAATAATGTTACGCCGAGTAAAATGATACCCAACATGTCACGCTTAAAAATTGCGCCCGCTCGTGGCATGGCGTCAAACTTTTACCCTTAAAAATCTCGATAGGCGACGTTTAAAAAATTCTACAGGTTGCATTTTTTGAGATACAGAGGAGGTCTAGGGCTAGAATTATTGCTCTCGCTCTAACGATCGCGGCGATACCTCACTTGTGTGGTTTGAACACCGTTTTCATATGCGGGCGCTACTCGCGTATGCGTTTGCTTCTGCGCGTGAGCTCGTCGGGACCGGGCACTTTAAAAAAAATTTTTTTTGGTGTTCGGTTTTATTTTTATTTATTTTATAATTTTTAACACTGAAAAAAAAAAAAAAAAAAAAATATCACTTTTATTCCTATTACAAGGAATGTAAACATCCCTTGTAATAGAAAAAAGCATGACAGGTCCTCTTATATATGAGATCTGGGGTCAAAAAGACCTCAGATCTCATATTTGGACTAAAATGCAATACAATTAGAATAAAAAATGATGTCATTCAAAAAAAAAAAAGTCCCTTTAAGAGCATTGGGCGGAAGTGACGTTTTGATGTTGCTTCCGCCCTGCAATGATATGGAGATGGGTGGGGGCATCTTCCCCTCACTCTTCTCCATACACAGCAAGGGGACAAACGCGATCGCCTCCGCCGCTAACGACAGCTCTGGTAAGCAGCGGAGGGCACCTGAAGAGCGGAAGCTGAAAAAAAAAAAAAAAAAAAATTATCACTTTTATTCCTATTACAAGGAATGTAAACATCCCTTGTAATAGAAAAAAGCATGACAGGTCCTCTTATATATGAGATCTGGGGTCAAAAAGACCTCAGATCTCATATTCAGGCTTAAATGCAAAAAGAAAAAAAAAAAAAGTCAAAATGTAAACAAATTAAATGTCTCTTTAAGACGCTGGGCGGAAATGACGTTTTGACGTCACTTCCGCCCAGCAGAGGTATGGGGATGGCTGAGGGACATTTTTTCCCTCAGTCGCATCCCCGGACAGCCAGCAAGAGGACCCGATCGCCTCCGCCGCTACCGACGGCTACGGTAAGCAGCGGAGGGCACGGGAGAGCGGCTGGAGGGGGGGGGGCACCCTCTCCCGCCGCCGGTAACGGCGATCTCGCGGCGAATCCGCCGCGATGACCGCCATTATCGTTAACAGGACCGCCCCACGAAGAGATGGATATCTCGGTTGTGGCAGCAGCTGCTGCCGTTACCGAGATATCCATCTTCAAAAAGATGACGTCTTTGGACGTGGGGCCGGTCAGAAGTGGTTAAACTCACGAAAATTATCGTACGATAGAAAAAAACGATCGGAAGTGATGTCACGTGTTGTAATGTATTTGTATTGTATTGTCGGACGACGGCTGTACTGACTAAACGAAAATCGGACATCGGACGAGAAAATTTTTCGCGCTTGTCCGATCGAATTTAATCAGATGAACGGTCGTGATCGGCTGTCGAAAGTAGTGTACACACGATCCGAAAATCGTACGATCCATCATCGGACGATCGTTTTCGTCCGATATTCGGATCGTGTGTATGGGCCATTAGGCAGTGAAACTGATCAAATCACCTGTGCAAAATAATGGAAATTCTGAAAACCTGACCTGTTGGGGGGGCTTGAGGACTGGAGTTGAGAAACAGTGGTTTAGGCCGATACGTATTCTTCTACATATTTTTGGTAAAAAAAAAATGCAATAGGCGTTTATCGATTGGTTTGCGCAAATTTTATAGCGTTTACAATATAGGGGATAGTTTTATTGCATTTTTATCAATAATTTATTTTTTACTACTAATGGCGTCGATCAGCGATTTTTTTTTTCGTGACTGCGACATTATGGCGGACACATCGAACAATTTTGACACATTTTTGGGACCATTGTCATTTTTACAGCAAAAAGTACTATAAAAATGCACTGTTTACTGTGAAAATGGCATTTGCAGTTTGAGTTAACCACTGTAGGGGTTAAGTGTGACCTCATATGTGTTTCTAACTGTAGGGGGGCTCGGCTGGGTGTGTGACGTCATTGATCGTCTTTCTTTATATCAGGGAACAGACGATCAATAACAGTGCCACAGTAAAGAACAGGGAAGGTGTGTTTATACACACCTCTCCCCGTTCTTTAGCTCCCGTGACTGATCGCGGGACACTGGCGGCGATCTGGTCCCGCGGGCGCGGTCACGGAGCCTAGGACCGGGTCGCTTGCGATATACGTCGGCAGAATGGCACGGCTGGGCACAATCATGTACCTGTATGTGTCTCTTTAAGCCCAGCTGTGCCATTCTGCCGACGTATATCAGCGTGAAAGGGATCCATTGCGGTGGACAAATCGGACACTAAGGCCGCGTACACACGAGGGGATATGTCCGCTGAAAACGGTCCGATGGACCGTTTCAGCAGACATCTCCGCTCGTGTGTATGGGCTAGCGGACAGATTTATCCACCCGACAGATTTCAAAGCATGCTTTGAAATCTATCCGGTGGGAATCTGTCCGCCCGACATGTCTGCTGGTTAGTACACTTACCAGCAGACATGTCGGCCCCCACCGCCGCCGCGCCGCTGCCGAATGGATTCGGCGCATGCGCAGAAGTGTTTTACTTCCTGATGCGGTGACGTGGCGGTGACGCGGCGGTGTCAACGTCACCGCCGCGTCACCACTACGTCACCGCGCCGTCCGGCGGCGGGGAATTTGATCCGATGGTGTGTACACGCCATCGGATCAAACTCCCGATCGGACATATCCGATGGAAATGGTCCACGGACCGTTTTCATCGGATATATCCGATCGTGTGTACGCCGCCTAAGTGACAGTTTGGTACATTTTTGGGGGCCACGGACACTAATACAGGGATCAGTGCTAAAAATATGCACTGTCACTGTACTAATGACACTGGCAGGGAAGGGTTTACCATCAGGGACGATCAAAGGCTTAAATGTGTCCCTGGGAAGTGGTTGCTAACTGTGTGGGAGGTTCTTTAACTGTGGGAAGACAGAGATCCGTGTTCATGCTTAGCAGAAACACAGGATCTCTATCTTCCCTACTAATAATAGAACAGCGATCTGCTTTGTTTACATAGGCAAACCACCATTCTGACTCTCTTGAGAATGATTGTCGGGTCCCGGCGGACATCGTGTCTGCCACACCCGGTGATTGGATCCTAATGTGTCCAATCAAAGTGGGTCGTTGTCGATGCGTGTGCGCACCCCAGACCAGTAAGTGCAGAATCACGTACCTGTACGTTATTCTATGCACTGGAGCCGCCGTAAATGTACGTGGGGCAGTCGGCAAGGGGTTAAATAATAAGTTCACCTTAAGGCCCCTTTCAAATTGAGGCGTTTTTCATGCGGTACAGCGCTAAAAATAGCGCTGCTATACCGCATGAAAAAATCATGCCCTGTAGTCTTCAATGTGAAAGCCCGAAGGCTTTCACACTGAAGCGGTGCGCTAGCAGGACCGCTCCAAAAGTCCTGCTAGCCGCATCTTTACTGCGGTATAGGAGCGGTGTGTTCACCTTTTTCGGTCGCTAGCGAGAGTTAAAACCGCACCGCTAGCGGCCGAATACCGCAGTAAATACGACGGTATAGCAGCGCTAAAAATCGCTCTGCTATACCGCCACCGCGGCTCTATCCCCAATGTGAAAGCAGCCTAAAGAACATGTTACATATTCCACCCGTTTTTAGGTAACATATTCTCAATGCTGCAGCCGCTGTGCGATTTCCCCCCCCCTTCCCCGGCAGCATTAGGGAGAGCAAGTTTCCCGTACTAGCTGTCACTTTTAAAGTCACTTTTAAAACCAGTGGGGGTGTGCGGGGCTCCGCCCACATGGCCGCGTCATTCAGTTACACAGCTCTGTGTTTGAATGAACTACAAGCCCCAACATCCTTTGCAGCTGTCAGCTTGTAGTTCTCAATGAATGAACGGGATGTTCGGGTACACAGATACACAGACAGATCTGCAGGAGACCTGCATGGCACCAGCAATCTGCTGATCATTGGTGGAGTGCTTTACAGGCTCCAAAAAAAAAATTTGCATTTTTATTTTTCAAAAAAGCAAGCTTATCCTTTACATTTCCTGGTTTGAGCTTAAAGTGACACTAAAGCTTTGTGTATTATTTTTTTTTTAAATAACAAACATGTCATACTTGTCTTCACTGTGCAGTTTTGCACAGAGTGGCCCCGCACCTCCTGTTCTGGGGTCCCACAGCGGCTCTCCCAGCTCCTCCCTGCATTAGATAACCCCCTCTGGGAAGCTCTCTCCTGAGGGGGTTACTTTGTGGGTGTGTCATACACTCGGTGTCCATAGATGCTGAGTGTATGACTCAGCCCCACCCCCTGGAGCCTGCTTCATTGAATTTGATTGACTGCAGCGGGAGCCAATTGCTGCACTGCTATCAATCAATCCAATCTCAGGTAAGTAAAACAGGGGGGGGGGGGGTTTTTTTTCATCCTAATGCAGAAGGGTTCACAACCTCTTTAAAACCCAACTACAACTTTTAGATACAATTTAAGACTGTGTAGGACTGTATCTGTGAAAATACTACACTACTTCCCTCCTCTATGGCCCTGTCCCTAGTGGGTGTATCACCGTACTGCCATGCACTCACACTACAATGCTACAGGGAATGGTGTGGTCAGTGCAGCGCTCTGCAGCATTGAGGACCACCCATCACTAGAATATAAGTGAGGAGGAGGACACTGCAAATTAAGCCGAAAGAAACCTGGAAAACGTACAAAAAGTGAGTTTGCACACACTTGGGGGGTTATTTACGAACGGCAAATCCACTTTGCAATACAAGTGCACATGAAAGTGCAGTCGCTGTAAATCTAAGGGGTAGATCTGAAATGAGGGGAAGCTCTGCTGATTTTACCATCCAATCATGTGCAAGCTAAAATGCTGTATTTTTTTTTGTCTTTGCATCTAAATCGACTGCACTTTCAAGTGCACTTGCAGTGCAATGTGGATTTGCCTTTCGTAAATAACCCCCTTGGTGTCAGTGGGAGGAATAGTGACCCATCATTGGTGTCATTGGGAGGAATAGTGCCTCATCGTTGGTGTGATTGGAAGGAATAATGCTCCATCATTGGTGTCATTGGGAGGAATAGTTCCCCATTGCTGGTGTTAATGGGAGGAATAGTGCCCCATCCTTGGTGTCATTGTGTGGAATAGTGCCTCATCATTGGAGTCATTGGGAGGAATAGTGCCCCGTTGCTGGTTTTAGTGGGAGGAATAGTGCTCTATTGTTGGTATCACTGGGAGGAATAGTGCCTCATCGTTGGTGTCATTGGGAGCAATAGTAACCTGTTGTTGGGGTTGTTGGGGTCATTGGGAGGAATAGCGCCCCATTGTCGGTGTCATTGGACGGAATAGTGCTCCATCATGGATGTCATTGAAATGAATAGTGCCCTAATGTTGGTCTCATTGGGAGGAATAGTGCCCCATCCTTGATGTCATTGGAAGGAATCGTGCTTCATCGTGGATGTAATTGAAATAAATAGTGCCTCATTGTTGGTGTCATTGGAAGGAATAGTGCTCCTTTGAAGTAGTCATTTGGAGGAATTTGCTGGTGTTAGTGGGAGGAATGGTGCCCCATTGCTGGTGTTCGTGGGAGAAATGGTGCCCCATTGCTGGTGTTAGTGGGAGGAATGGTGCCCCATTGCTGGTGTTAGTGGGAGGAATGGTGCCCCATTGCTGGTGTTAGTGGGAGGAATGGTGCCCCATTGCTGGTGTTAGTGGGAGGAATGGTGCCCCATTGCTGGTGTTAGTGGGAGGAATGGTGCCCCATTGCTGGTGTTAGTGGGAGGAATGGTGCCCCATTGCTGGTGTTAGTGGGAGGAATGGTGCCCCATTGCTGGTGTTAGTGGGAGAAATGGTGCCCCATTGCTGGTGTTAGTGGGAGGAATGGTGCCCCATTGCTGGTGTTAGTGGGAGGAATGGTGCCCCATTGCTGGTGTTAGTGGGAGGAATGGTGCCCCATTGCTGGTGTTAGTGGGAGGAATGGTGCCCCATTGCTGGTGTTGGTGAGAGGAATGGTGCCCCATTGATGGTATTAGTGGGAGGAATGGTGCCCCATTGCTGGTGTTAGTGGGAGGAATGGTGCCCCATTGCTGGTGTTAGTGGGAGGAATGGTGCCCCATTGCTGGTGTTAGTGGGAGGAATGGTGCCCCATTGCTGGTGTTAGTGGGAGGAATGGTGCCCCATTGCTGGTGTTAGTGGGAGGAATGGTGCCCCATTGCTGGTGTTAGTGGAAGGAATGATGCCCCATTGCTGGTGTTAGTGGGAGGAATGGTGCTCCATTGCTGGTATTAGTGGGAGGAATGGTGCCCCGAGGGCCGGATAAAGGTAAGTAAAGGGCCGCAGTTTGGAGACCCCTGCTCTAGGTGAACATTCAGCCTTTGTAGTGTAGCGGACGTCCCACCACAAGGGAGGATTTTTCCTTCCCCTGGAGTCAGGCTTTCAATATTCCACAAAGCTCTGTGCAATACGCACATTCTATATAAATATGGGAAATAAAATCTAAAATTTCCAATCGGTTGCTTGTTGGAGAGAATACAAGTGGTATTTGCATATTATACAGCCTGTGTGCAGGAAAACGTAGGACTCAGACCACAGACAATCACGTCACTAACAGGCACATTTGGCTTCCTGTCACCTTGTAACATAAAAAAGTAAGTCATCCAAAAAATGCATCTTTTTAATTACAGGATTTTATATGCGTCACATTTGTGTTTTTACACATTTTTCTTGTGATTTTTTTCAGGCACTCCAGTATGGCATCGCTGCTCCTCAAACACGGGCTGAAGCTGTCGAGCTTTTATTTACAGAAATGTTTAGAATACAACAATTTTCCTTTATTCCGATACTTTCTGAGCCAGCGCTGCCCATTGCCCTCTGGGGACGAACTTGATGCATTTAAACAGCAGTCATCTAAAAGCCATCACAAAGAATGGATGCCGTACTTGTTACTGGCCGGGCTCGACGCCGCACATTTGTTGGACGCCACATGGTGAGAACTCTTAGATTTTCTACTTGTACTCGCTTCATTTTAACACTGTGGAGTCCTTTCTTGTCCTCTGTGTGTAACCTGGAAGTAGGTTTGCTTTTGTTTGTTTGCTTGACTTTGGTCACTTTGGGTACTAAACATTTATAGGTAAAGTTGATCTGGGGAAAATCCGATTGCCTCTCGGGGGATCAGGAAGGAATTCTTTCCCCTGCTGTAGCAAAATGGATCATGCTTTGCTGGGGCTTTTTGCCTTCCTCTGGATCAACTGTGGGTATAGAATTGGGTATATGGGATTGTATATTTTTTATTTTATTTACCGTGTTTATCAGCGTATAACACACACTTTTTTACCTTGAAAACAGAGGGTAGGTGGCTCAACGTGATTGGCACTGCGCTGACAAGCCGTTCACCTCTGCAGCCAAGGGTTCGGGTCCCGGCCTCGGCTACATGAGAATGGAGTTTGGTGGTCTCAGCCCGACTCCCGGTGGGTGTGCTATGCAAGGTACGCCTGTGCTTAGTACGCCCACCCCCCTCCCACAAAAACCACCACACTTGCACGCACACAAAATTGGTTTAACACGCACGCACTTTGACCATGCGGTCTCCTAAAAAAAAAAGAGAGGCAAAGGACCTACGGGGCTGGCTGGGTGGGCTAGACCCCCTCACTTCTTCATAGGGGGAGTCCCTCTGCCCCGTTGGGCCCCAGTTGGGCTCCCAAGTGGAGCAGGTAGGGCGGGGTGAGTGGGAGGCCCTCTCTCACACCCGCCATTGCCACCGGGGGCATGGAGAAGGATTGCAGATTGCCTCCGGGGGGAGGGTCTGCCTACTCCCAACTCCTGCAGTCCGGCTCCTCTCTCTCGAGTTCACGCACAAAAAATACACTTAAAAAAATAAATAAAAAGAAAACAGAGGGTAAATTGTGCCTGCATGTTATACGCCGATATCTGGGGGGCGGGATCAGGAGGTGCGCCTGGGTGCCACCCATTGGGAGGGTATCAGGCCGGCCGCCTCGCCTCTTCTGGCACTGGGACAGCGCGGCCAGCGCACTCCAAACACCATAAAACACCACTGCCAGCCCCCTCCCACACACCGCTCGCCCGGGCCGCTATAAGTGTAAATCTATGCCCTCAAATGCCTCCACCAACGCTGCACGTTCTGGCTGCTCTCCTCCTCCTGCTCCATCCCCTCCTCTAGTGTAGCTTTTGATTAGAGGAGGAGAACGGTCATGTGACCGTCAATAAAAGAGAGGAGAGCAGTCACATGACCGGCTCCACAGCACCAATGGAGGTTTTCAGTAGCTCCGTTCCACATCGTGTGACAGAGGAGGAGCGGCGCATGAGAAGGGGCTGGCAGCGATGCCCTCTATACTCCAGAGCATGCTGGCAATCTAGACTGGGGGTCTCCTGGGAGTGCGGAGTGTGAGGGTCTGTGTACAGTGTGGGGGTCTGTGTACAGTGTGGGAGTCACTGTGTTATGCATGGGGCCCTGTGTACCATGCAGGGGGCTGTGGAAACTTCCCTCTTAAAGTTAAGGTGCATGTTATTTACTTTTGGACTTGTCTTTTTTCAACTTGACTATGTAACTTAGAGCCATGTATTTATTCAGAGATGAGGAACACACTTATTATACATAATTAAAAAAGTAATGTATTTTTTATTTTTGATAAATGTATAAGTAACTAATTTAAAATGGATGTAAAGACACTCTAATCCTTTCTAAACTACTGCCATAGTGCTGATCTATAAGGCCCCGTACACACAAGCAGACAGATTTGAACAAATCTGTCTGCTGGGGACGTATTGGTTTGATCGTGTACACACGATCAAACCAGATGGTTAGTACGCAAAAGCATCGGACCAAAAACACGCGCATGCTCAGAATCAAGTTGTTGTTTTACGTCACCGCGTTCTGGCCCGATGGGATTTTGGACTGATGGTTGTGTACGCCACTTCAGCGTGGTCTGATGAAAACGGTCCGTCGGACCAGTCTCATCGGTTTGGTCTGATTGTGTGTACGTGGCCTTAGGAGTCTGAGGCCGTGTACACACGGCAGGGAACCTCGACGGGCAGAACACATCGTTCCGCCCGTCGAGGTTCCCTGCCGGCCGTCGAAATCGGCGACCCGCCCGTCGGGAATGGCAACCAGCCATTCTTCCAGGCGGGCCGTCGAGCAAATAGAGAGCGTGCTCTCTATTTCTGCTCGACGGGCTTCCCGACGGGAAGCTCGCCGAGAGTGTACACACGGCCGAGGTCCTCGCTGGAATGCAGCTTCCAGCGAGGTTTTCGCTGGTTTCCAGCGAGAACCTCGGTCGTGTGTACACGGCCTTACACACTGGCCAGAATCTCGTCAGGAAAAAAACGTTGTTTTCTCCCTCGTCTTCCAGGACGGCACCCTGAGAGTAGACTGGCTCACCTGACAGGAAACGCAATCAAAATGAGGTTTAAAAGGCCCCACCCCTCCCGTGTGCCTCAGTTCTGATTGTGTTTCCCTTTCAGCGAAACGTTTGTTTTTTTCTTCGTGACCTAAAGCCTGGGGCTGGTGGTCCCCCCCCCCCGGAGCCCGGACCGCAGGTACCGGGTGCCGTTGGGTCCGGTGTAGCTTGCTACCCCCCCGGGGGGGTTTCCCCCGTCGTCTTAGTCCAGGGGGGAACAGGAGAAGACACAGACTCCCCTGGACCCGGAGCCTCCTAGGAGGGCAGGGCTCTCCAGTGCTCCGAAGAGGCCACATCCTCTCTCCCCCTGCCTGATTCCCTACCTTGGAGGTTGGGCTAAGGCCTCCCCCTTCCTGCTGGCTCCGTCCGGGGGTTTGCTGGACCGCATGGCGGGTAGTTAGGCGCCGCTTCGAGCGGCGCCAGGAGCATCCGGGTGCCTGTTGATGACGCGCACGGCGCCGTGACGTCATTCCGCTCCCGCGCGGCAAGATGGCGGCCCCCACCGGACAAACGCTGCAGGCGATTGGGGCGCACTATAAAGCAGCCAGGGAGATAGAGGGGCCTGGCGGCCTCAGAACGTGTTCATGGAAGCCCTTTTCTTGGCACAAGACACTACTATGGAGGAGGACCGTCTGTTTCCTATGGCTGCAGAGGAAACCACCAAGGGTGTGTCCTTCCTTTTTCTTAGGGGGGTTTTTGTCTCCAAAACAACCCCCCCCCCTCCCCTAATCACTGAGAGGTTGAGGGCTAATGGGCATATGTTTCTCCCTGATATGTTTAGGTGAAGACCCTGTTGCCCAGGGGGAGTCCAGCAGAGTGGCTAAGCCTCCTAAACGTGTTAGGAAATGTGGCAATTGTAGTGACAAATTACCAGCTGAGCATAACAAGCCATTCTGTTCTAAATGCATCTGTAAGCTAACAGGGAAGGAGACCTCACAGATTATGAAGCAATTTCTCTCGGTTCAGACCGAAATGCTATCCACCCTAAAGGAGTTTCAATCTTCCCTAAATAGAAAAGACATTGATTCTCCGGCTCCGGGCCCCTCCTCCCAGGAATCCTCTTCTGCCTCTCGTCCATTTGTACCACTACAGGCTCGTAGAGTGTACCCCTCGGATTCTGAGGAGTCCGAGTTAACCTTGCGTAGTGAAACCCTGGTTGACAGCCAGGCGGAGGAGGAGGAAGAGGAGGAGGAGGATGCCAGGACAGGAAAATATATGTTTCCTGCTGAGGATATGGAGGGCCTTCTAGCAGCTGTTTATGCTACCGAGCATATTCAAGAAGCAGCAGAGCAGGTCTCAGCCCAGGACAGGATGTACAGGGGTTTAATAAAGCCTCAAACCATGACCATTCCTGTCCATCAGTCACTAAAGGACATTATCCTCAGGGAGTGGGCAGAACCTGAAAAAAGCTTACCAAGGTTCAAAACTTGGAAACGCCGCTGTCCCTTTAAGACGGAGGTAGTAGACACCTTTTTTTAAGGTCCCTAAGCTTGATGCCCCCTTGGCACAGGTCTCTAAACAGTCAGACCTTTCCTTTGAGGACACAGGCAGTTTAAAGGATGCCATGGATAGGTGTACCGACACTTCTCTCCGTAGAGCATGGGAAGCCAATGCAGCCTCCCTTGGTCCTGCATTGGCCTCAGCCTGCGTGGCAAGAAATGCCGACGCCTGGACTTTCAAGCTTCTAGACCATCTCCCCAGTTCTTCCAAGACTAAGGAGATACGAGATTCCCTCCAGCTTATTAGCGGGGCAGTGGCCTACTTGGCAGACGCAGCGGTGGAAACCGTTCGCGCCTCAGCCAAGACCGGGGCCCTTATTAATGCCTCTAGGAGGGCCGTCTGGCTAAAAACCTGGAGGGGTGATCTTGCCTCTAAACGCCGCCTATGTGCACTCCCCTTCAAGGGTTCCCTCTTGTTTGGGGAAGCCTTAGATCAGGCTTTGTCCAGGTCTTCTGAGAAGGGGAATAAATTCCCTTCAAAACCCAGGCAGAGTAGGAAGCGGTCCTTTCGTCCCAGCCAGAGAAAGATTCCGGCCCCGGACAAAAGACCGTCCACCAGCCGACGTTGGACCTTTGGTAAAGATAGACCAAAGGGGGGGATCCTTTTTTCCAGTCCCAAACCATCCGGAAAGGACACCAAGTGACGGGAAGGTGGGGGGCAGGCTCGCCAGGTTTCTTCCTGCCTGGGAGAGCATAACCCAGAGTCCCCATGTCCTGCAGATAATCAGGGAGGGTTACCATTTAGAGTTCAGAGAGCTTCCCCCCCCGACCTTTCTCCTCACTCACCTCCCAAGGGACTCCAGCAAGGCCGTAGGCCTCTCCCAGAATATTGTAAGTCTGGCAGAACAGGGGGTCATAATCCCAGTCCCACCAGACCAACAAGGTCAGGGAGTATACTCCCACATTTTTGTGGTTCCCAAGCCGGACGGCAAGTTCAGATTGATAATCAATCTGAAACCCCTGAACTCCCATCTCCTCTACAAAAGATTCCGGATGGAGAGTGTTCACAGCCTCAGGGGTCTTTTGTTAGAAGGCGTCTTTATGGCGACCATAGATTTAAGGGACGCCTACCTGCATGTCCCGATTTTTTCGGGACATCAGAGGTTTCTGAGATTTGCCCTCGCCTCCGCACAGGAAATTCAGCACTGGCAGTTTGCTGCCCTTCCCTTTGGTCTGGCCTCCAGCCCAAGGGTGTTTACGAAGGTCCTGGCGGAGGTAATGGCTCATCTACATCTGAAGAGGGTCTCCCTCGTCCCCTATCTAGACGACCTTCTGCTCTTCAGCCCAAGTCAGGATCAGCTCCTTTCGGACCTGACCGTCGTCATGACCACTCTGGAGTCGCTTGGTTGGATAATCAACAAGCAAAAGTCCTCCCTTCTGCCGGAACAGCGGAAGGCATACCTGGGGGTTATCATAGATTCCCGAGAAAAGAAGCTTTTTCTTCCCCAAGAGAAGTTCCAGAGGCTTGTGACGACGATCGGGTCTTTAGTGGCTACAGAAAGTCCCTCCCTCAGAGAGATCATGAAGCTGTTGGGTCGAATGACCGCTTGCATTCCGGCGGTCCCCTGGGCCCAACTACACGCAAGACCACTTCAGAGGTTCCTCCTCTCTGCCTGGAACGGGAAGGAGGACACTCTCGATTCCCGGGTCAGGGTCCCGATCCTAGTCAAGGACTCCCTAGAGTGGTGGCTTCACCACCAAAACCTCCTGAAGGGCCGTCCGTGGAGTCAGACCAATCCACTGAAGGTCACTACGGACGCCAGTGCTTGGGGTTGGGGAGCCCATGTACAAGAACTGCGGGCTCAGGGATCCTGGGACCCTCATCAAAGGCGGACCTCCTCCAACTATCGAGAATTACTGGCAGTGGGAGAAGCTCTGAAGGCATTCGAAGAAAGAATTCAGGGCAAGGATGTCCTGGTCCTTTCCGACAATGCTACAACAGTCGCCTTTCTCAACAGACAGGGGGGCACCAGGTCCCAGTCTCTCCTGACACTCTCCCTGGAGATCCTGGGTTGGGCGGAACAGAGAGTACCCTCTATTCTGGCAATCCACATAAGGGGAGCCACCAATCTGGAGGCCGACTTTCTGAGTCGTCGACCCATTTTTCAGGGGGAGTGGGAATTGTGCCAGAAAACCTTCGACTGGGTTTGTCGGCGATTCGGGGTTCCAGAGATAGATCTTTTTTCCTGCAGGGAAAACAGAAAAGTGAACAGATTCTTTTCCCTTTTGCAGGGACGGGGTTCTCAGGGGTGGATGCGCTGGCCCAGGCCTGGGATTTCCGTCTGGCTTACGCTTTTCCCCCGCTGAATCTGATCCCAAGGGTCTTACAAAAGCTGGCCTCCGCGGAGACCAAGTTAATCCTAATCACTCCTTGGTGGCCCCGGAGATCCTGGTTTCCCATTCTGAAGCTCTGGTCTCTAGCTCCCCCGCTTCCCCTTCCTCTCCGAGCGGATCTCCTGCGGCAGGGGCCGATCTCTCATTCGAACCCAGGGTTCTTCAGCCTGACGGCATGGCCCTTGAGAGGCGGAACTTGCAGCGGAAGGGCTGCTCGGATAGAGTCATAGATACCCTACTATCCAGCCGCAAGAAGGTCACCAGACACATCTACGCAAAGGTCTGGACAGTCTTTTCGCATTGGTGCACCACTAAGCGGATCTCTTCTCCCAAAACTCCCGCCATCCTGGAGTTTCTTCAGGATGGCGTGGAACTAGGCTTAGCTACCAGAACTCTAAGAGTTCAAGTGGCAGCTTTATCATATTTTTTGGAGAAGAGCCTCTCAGCGGACCCTCTCATCAAGAGGTTCCTGACAGCTAGGGACAGACGTTCTCCTGTGCAGATTTCCAGGGTTCCCTCATGGGACCTCTCCCTGGTTCTGGAGCAGCTGACTAAGGCACCATTTGAGCCTATAGACAGCATTTCTGTAAAATTTCTTACGATTAAGTTTACCTTTTTGTTAGCCATCACGTCTGCCAAGAGAGTTGGAGACTTGCATGCTTTTTCTATCAAGGAACCCTTTCTGCGGGTTTTTGAAGATAGGGTTATTTTCACTCAGGATCCTCTGTACCTTCCCAAGGTGGCAACCAGGTTCCATAGGTCTCAGGAAGTTATACTTCCTTCTTTTTGCGCAAATCCCAGCAATGAAAAGGAAGCCACTTTCCATTGCCTGGATGTAAGACGCTGCCTTTTAGTTTACCTAGAGAGGGTTAGTGAGTTCAGAACTTCCCCTCACCTTTTAGTTAATTTCTCAGGGCAGAAAAAGGGTCAACAGGCAACTAAGGCTTCCATCTCCAGATGGATTAGGCAGGCTATCTCCTTGTCATACACACAGGCAGGTAGACCACTTCCTGTTATTAAGGCTCATTCCACGCATTCTCTGGCAACCTCCTGGGCAGAAAGGGCAGGAGCTTCCATAGAGCAGATCTGTAGAGCGGCAACCTGGTCCAGCCGGAATACGTTCATCAGACATTATAGAGTCGAACTACTGTCTCCTCAAGACCTGATGTTTGGTAGGAAGGTCTTACAGACGGTGGTCCCGCCCTAAGGTAGGCCTGAAGATTACTTGCTTTTCTCTCAGGGTGCCGTCCTGGAAGACGAGGGAGAAATTACCAGTTACTTACCGGTAGCTGGATTTCTACGAAGTCTTACAGGACGGCAGGCCTACTTCCCTCCCTTTTTACTTCTATCTAAATTCCTCCTTTTTTCTTAGTTTCTGTCTATACCGTGTTCTAAAGAGCGGTTACTTATCTTAAACTGAGGCACACGGGAGGGGTGGGGCCTTTTAAACCTCATTTTGATTGTGTTTCCTGTCAGGTGAGCCAGTCTACTCTCAGGGTGCCGTCCTGTAAGACTTCGTAGAAATCCAGCTACCGGTAAGTAACTGGTAATTTTACAACCCGAAAAACAACATTGTTTAAATCGTCGTTAAAAAATGCAGCATGTTCGGTTTTTTTTGTCGTCTTTCAGAACCCGAAAAAATGATGTGAAGCCCACACACCATCGTTTTAAATTAAAAATTTTAAAAACGTTGTTTTTTACAAGCCGAAAAATGATCGTGTGTGTGCGGCACGAGGAAAAAACATTTTTTTTATAAAAAAAAATTGGGGATATTTATTATAGCAAAAAGTAACAACTATTGCTTTTTTTCCCTAAATTATCGCTCTATTTTTGTTTATAGCGCAAAAAATAAAAACCACAGAGGTGATCAAATACCACCAAAAGAAAACTCTATTTGTGGGGAAAAAAGGACGACAATTTTGTTTGGGAGCCACGTCGCACGACCGCGCAATTGTCAGTTAAAGCGTTGCAGTGCCGAATTGCAAAAACTGGCCAGGTCCTTTACCTGCATTTTGGTCCGGGTCTTAAGTGGTTAATGCTGTCACAAGGAATGTAAACATCCCCTGTGACAGTAATAGGCAGTGACAGGTACTCTTTGTGGGAAAAAAGGATGACAATTTTGTTTGGGAGCCACGTCGCAAGACCGCGCAATTGTCAGTTAAAGCGACGCAGTGCCGAATCACAAAAAGTGGCCTGGTCTTTGGGCAGCCGAATGGTCTGAAGTGGTTAAGGGATGGGGTTTTTCATGCTTGGGCAATGGATGGTTTGGTGGTTGTGACCGTGTGTTTTATGAGTGTAAAGCTGCAACAAGAGATGTTGAAGTTTCTTCTTTTTTTTTTTCCCCACTGTCCCAACATCCCTATCCACCACTATAGACACTACAAATTTCCAAGCAAACACTAATCTTCCAAAATGTCTTTAGGTTTTTCATAATGGAAAAAAATCTAAATTTTTTTTATCCTTTCTTTTTCAACCTCCAAAATATGGTAAATATAGAACAAAAATGACTTGATTATTACTTGGGGCAGAATTAATAATGGCGCAAAGTGGAGCAGCTGCCCAATCGGGTTACATCTGTCAATAAAAGCGTGCTTTCTAATTGGTTCCTTTGGGTATCTGTGGCAGTTTTTCCTGTAGATTTTATTTTTTCCAGCTTTCTCTTAATCAGCCCCAGTGCATTCACTTAGTAATCTTGTAGTTTAACATAATGAAAAAATGTAATTCAGCTCTATCGTTGTTTAAAACACGCACTCTTTCTTTTCCATCTGGCACATTACTTTTTCAGCTTTCCCAGATTGACGTGTTTATTTTTGGTACAGGAGTTTCTACGCTGAAAAAAATTTGCCTTCTACATTTTCACCCTGTAGGGGATATTATCATTTTTTTTTTCTGGTAAAATTATTTTTATTGTAATAAGAAAAAATGACAACTTGTACACAACAAAGAACATGGCATAAAGACATGAATTAGAACTAAACATTTTAGTGATACAAAATGTCAACTGGATGACCTTACAGTATGAGCCATAGGGCTGCGTAGGCTGCCCAGGCCCGAAGGCCTAGAGCAGTGGTTCTCAACCTTTCAGTGCCGTGACCCCTTGATAACATTTTCCAAGCTGTGGGGACCCCTAACAGTAAAATTATTTTCGTAGCGTGGGTTGTCGGCACCCAAGGCAAGACATGTAATTTGCGCCCCTAACCCACGGACATTTAGCACTTCCTGAGCCCCTTTACTCAGTACAGTATTGAAACCTCATATGGTACATTCTAGGATGTACCACATCTCTTTGTTCTCCTTTCTTTCCCTTTTTCTTTCTTCCTCCCCTCTTTTCCTCTCCCTTCCATGTATTCTCTATTTGTATTCCTTCTCTTACTCCTTGGTGGGGGGGGTGGAATGAGTGGCAATGCTTGAGGGTTGTTCTGATCACCCTTAGGTGTTCTTGATCAAGGTCATCTGCTGAATCCGTAGTGGGGACTTTTAATGGCAACTAGAATCACAGGTGGTATTACCCACTGTCTCCGACTTTGTGTTGTCTCGTAGCAGTGACACCTATGCAAAAATCAGGAGATTGGGTCTCCTCCAGCCCCTCCCACCTCACAATCCTCACCAGTCAGTGGACCTCTAGTCTCTGCCCCCCAGCCATGCCATGAACTGAATGGGTGGCTGCAAAGAGGCTGTGTGGGCAGCCGTGGGCTCCAGGAACAGCCAAGCTGGGCAGATGCAAAAAGGCTGGGAGAGTGGTGCGGGCTTCAGAAACAGCCCAGGATTTGGTGACCCCTGGAAAATCATCATTTGACCCCCGAGGGGGTCCCGACCCCCAGGTTGAGAACCACTGGCCTAGAGGGAGAGAGGCGCCTCTAAAGTGTAGGAGTTAAAACATTTTATTACAAAGCATAAGTGGGAACTTCCGGTATAAAACAGGTACATCAAGTTTATGCAAATTCCACCTAACCAGTAAGCAATGACAATCCTCTGTGTACACCGACTGCATCCGCAGCTCTCCTCTCACTCAAAACCAGGAAGTCGGCCACTAAGATGGAGGGACCTCGGAATGAGGCTTGAGGCACTCATGGAGCACAGTATAGGGCATTGGGCATGATGACGTCACTGGACCTGTGCAACGCATTTCCGAGCATGCTCTCTGAGGATGTAGCAGCAGTCATGCTCCTTTTTCATGCTCTGTCCTTATGAACCGCATACTATATATACTTGAGTATAAGCCGACCCGAATATAAGCTGATATACCTAATTTTACCACCAAAAACTGGGAAAAACGTATTGACTCGAGTATAAGCCTAGGGTGTCCATCTGCATGCCTCACTGTGCCTCATTGTGTTCATGTGCATGCCCCACTGTGCCCATGCCCCACTGTGCCCATGACTAGACTTAAGTTTAACATGGGAGTCTATGGAAGGGGTGCCCGGCTTTGAAAAATCGGTGCTCCCTCGGCTGTAGGTCCCCCAGACAGCAAACTTTTTGCACACTTGTAGAGGAGAACTGGGGCTACATATGTGCCAAGGGGACCTACGGCCGGCCAGTACTGGGTCCCCAAATTTACCAGAGAAATTACCGTTTAACATGGGAGTCTATGGAAGGGGTGCCCCACTTTGAAAACTGGTGCTCCCCGGCTGTAGGTCCCCCGGACAAAAAACTTTGCACACTTGTAGAGGAAGAGTGGGGCTACAAGTTTGGTGTATCGGGTCCCCAAAGCCTAGGAGATCAGGTGCAAAAAGGTGATTCGAGTATAAGCCGAGGGGGGGATTTTCAGCACAAAAAAACTGTGCTTCAAAACTCTGCTTATACTCGAGTATATACGGTACTTTTATGCTTTCATAGAACAAATGATAACTTTTGCGCAAATCAATCAATATATTTTTTTTAAACAAAAATGTGTAGAAGAATACATATTGGCCTAAACTGAGGAAAATGTTTAAATAAAAATAAAAATTGGGGACATGTATTATAGCAAAAAGTAAAAGATATTGGGGTAGATTCATATAGAGATACGACGGCGTATCTACTGATACACCGTCGTATCTCTAAGGTCCGACGGTTGGATCTATGCGGCTGAATCATTGAATCAGGTTCCGCATAGATCTCCATTAGATCCGACCGGTGTAAGTGACTTACACCATTGGATCTTAGGCTGCAATCTCCCGCTGGCCGCTAGATGACGCTTCCGTTTGTATACGCGACGAATATGCAAATGAGGAGAACTGAAACGAACGCCCGGCCGTCGCTTTTTTTTACGTCGTTTGCGTTCGGCTTTTTCCGGCGGATAGTTACCCCTGCTATATGAGGGGTAAGTGCGGCGTATCCTATGTTAAGTATGGCCATCGTTCCCACGTCAAGTTTTGAATTTCTTACGTCGTTTATGTAAGTCGTTAACGTCAAAACTAATGACGTCCTTGCGAAGTCATTTGGAGCAATGCACGCTGGGAAATTTAGCCGGTGGCGCATGTGCAGTTAAATCGGCGCGGGGACGCGCCTGATTTAAAAAATACACTCCCCCTAGCCGCGGAATTTGAATTCCGCCGGGGGATTTACGAGCCGCCGGCGCCACTTTAGAGGCAAGTGCTTTGTGAATACAGCACTTGCCTCAAAAACTGGCACTGGCAGATCGTAAATAAGATAGATTACGCGGATCTAAAGATCTGCTGATCTATGTGAATCTACCCCATTGTGTTTCTTTTCCAAAATGTACGTTCTTCTTTTGTTTATAGCGCAAAAAATTAAAACCGCAGAGCTAAGCAAATACCACCAAAATAAAGCTCTATTTTTGGGGCAAAAAAGGATGTTAATTTTGTTTGGGTACAGCGTTGCACGACTTCGGAATTGTCAGTTACAGCGACACAGTGCCGTATCGCAAAAAACGGCCTGGTCATTGAGCAGCCAAATCTCCCGGGGCTGAAGTGGTTAATCAAAGAAAAAGAAACAAAAAACAGATTATACACTATGCAGATAATTCAAAAATTTACAATACAATAAATCATTATATATCTCTCTTCCCTTCCTCAGTTCCTCCTTTGTTCCCTTCCTCAGTTCCTCCTTTGTTCCCTTCCTCAGTTCCTCCTTTGTTCCCTTCCTCCTTTGTTCCCTTCCTCCTCTGTTCCCTTCCTCCTCTGTTCCCTTCCTCCTCTGTTCCCTTCCTCCTCTGTTCCCTTCCTCCTCTGTTCCCTTCCTCCTCTGTTCCCTTCCTCCTCTGTTCCCTTCCTCCTCTGTTCCCTTCCTCCTCTGTTCCCTTCCTCCTCTTTTCCCTTCCTCCTCTGTTCCCTTCCTCCTCTGTTCCCTTCCTCCTCTGTTTCCTTCCTTAGTTCCTCCTCTGTTCCCTTCCTCCTCTGTTCCCTTCCTCCTCTGTTCCCTTCCTCCTCTGTTCCCTTCCTCCTCTGTTCCCTTCCTCCTCTGTTCCCTTCCTCCTCTTTTCCCTTCCTCCTCTTTTCCCTTCCTCCTCTTTTCCCTTCCTCCTCTGTTTCCTTCCTCCCCCGTTCCCTTCCTTAGTTCCTCCTCTGTTCCCTTCCTTAGTTCCTCCTCTGTTCCCTTCCTTAGTTCCTCCTCTGTTCCCTTCCTCGGTTCCTCCTCTGTTCCCTTCCTCGGTTCCTCCTCTGTTCCCTTCCTCGGTTCCTCCTCTGTTCCCTTCCTCGGTTCCTCCTCTGTTCCCTTCCTCGGTTCCTCCTCTGTTCCCTTCCTCGGTTCCTCCTCTGTTCCCTTCCTCGGTTCCTCCTCTGTTCCCTTCCTCGGTTCCTCCTCTGTTCCCTTCCTCGGTTCCTCCTCTGTTCCCTTCCTCGGTTCCTCCTCTGTTCCCTTCCTCGGTTCCTCCTCTGTTCCCTTCCTCGGTTCCTCCTCTGTTCCCTTCCTCGGTTCCTCCTCTGTTCCCTTCCTCGGTTCCTCCTCTGTTCCCTTCCTCGGTTCCTCCTCCCCTTCCTCGTTCCCTTCCTCGGTTCCTCCTCCGTTCCCTTCCTCGGTTCCTCCTCTGTTCCCTTCCTCGGTTCCTCCTCTGTTCCCTTCCTCGGTTCCTCCTCTGTTCCCTTCCTCGGTTCCTCCTCCGTTCCCTTCCTCGGTTCCTCCTCCGTTCCCTTCCTCGGTTCCTCCTCCGTTCCCTTCCTCGGTTCCTCCTCAGTTCCCTTCCTCAGTTCCTCCCCAGTTCCCTTCCTCAGTTCCTCCTCTGTTCCCTTCCTCAGTTCCTCCTCCGTTCCCTTCCTCAGTTCCTCCTCCGTTCCCTTCCTCTGTTCCCTTCCTCAGTTCCTCCTCCGTTCCCTTCCTCAGTTCCTCCTCCGTTCCCTTCCTCAGTTCCTCCTCCGTTCCCTTCCTCAGTTCCTCCTCCGTTCCCTTCCTCAGTTCCTCCTCCGTTCCCTTCCTCAGTTCCTCCTCCGTTCCCTTCCTCAGTTCCTCCTCCGTTCCCTTCCTCAGTTCCTCCTCCGTTCCCTTCCTCAGTTCCTCCTCCGTTTCCTTCCTCAGTTCCTCCTCCGTTCCCTTCCTCAGTTCCTCCTCCGTTCCCTTCCTCAGTTCCTCCTCCGTTTCCTTCCTCTGTTCCCTTCCTCAGTTCCTCCTCCGTTTCCTTCCTCTGTTCCCTTCCTCAGTTCCTCCCCAGTTCCCTTCCTCAGTTCCTCCCCAGTTCCCTTCCTCAGTTCCTCCCCAGTTCCCTTCCTCAGTTCCTCCTCCGTTCCCTTCCTCAGTTCCTCCTCCGTTCCCTTCCTCAGTTCCTCCTCCGTTTCCTTCCTCTGTTCCCTTCCTCAGTTCCTCCCCAGTTCCCTTCCTCAGTTCCTCCCCAGTTCCCTTCCTCAGTTCCTCCCCAGTTCCCTTCCTCAGTTCCTCCCCAGTTCCCTTCCTCAGTTCCTCCTCTGTTCCCTTCCTCAGTTCCTCCTCCGTTCCCTTCCTCAGTTCCTCCTCCGTTCCCTTCCTCTGTTCCCTTCCTTAGTTCCTCCTCTGTTCCCTTCCTTAGTTCCTCCTCTGTTCCCTTCCTCGGTTCCTCCTCTGTTCCCTTCCTCGGTTCCTCCTCTGTTCCCTTCCTCGGTTCCTCCTCTGTTCCCTTCCTCGGTTCCTCCTCTGTTCCCTTCCTCGGTTCCTCCTCTGTTCCCTTCCTCGGTTCCTCCTCTGTTCCCTTCCTCGGTTCCTCCTCTGTTCCCTTCCTCGGTTCCTCCTCTGTTCCCTTCCTCGGTTCCTCCTCTGTTCCCTTCCTCGGTTCCTCCTCTGTTCCCTTCCTCGGTTCCTCCTCTGTTCCCTTCCTCGGTTCCTCCTCTGTTCCCTTCCTCGGTTCCTCCTCTGTTCCCTTCCTCGGTTCCTCCTCTGTTCCCTTCCTCGGTTCCTCCTCTGTTCCCTTCCTCGGTTCCTCCTCCGTTCCCTTCCTCGGTTCCTCCTCCGTTCCCTTCCTCGGTTCCTCCTCCGTTCCCTTCCTCGGTTCCTCCTCAGTTCCTCCTCGGTTCCCTTCCTCGTTCCTCCTTCCTCAGTTCCCTTCCTCGGTTCCTCCTCTGTTCCCTTCCTCGGTTCCTCCTCTGTTCCCTTCCTCGGTTCCTCCTCTGTTCCCTTCCTCGGTTCCTCCTCTGTTCCCTTCCTCGGTTCCTCCTCTGTTCCCTTCCTCGGTTCCTCCTCTGTTCCCTTCCTCGGTTCCTCCTCTGTTCCCTTCCTCGGTTCCTCCTCTGTTCCCTTCCTCGGTTCCTCCTCTGTTCCCTTCCTCGGTTCCTCCTCTGTTCCCTTCCTCGGTTCCTCCTCTGTTCCCTTCCTCGGTTCCTCCTCTGTTCCCTTCCTCGGTTCCTCCTCTGTTCCCTTCCTCGGTTCCTCCTCTGTTCCCTTCCTCGGTTCCTCCTCCGTTCCCTTCCTCGGTTCCTCCTCCGTTCCCTTCCTCGGTTCCTCCTCCGTTCCCTTCCTCGGTTCCTCCTCAGTTCCCTTCCTCGGTTCCTCCTCTGTTCCCTTCCTCAGTTCCTCCCCAGTTCCCTTCCTCAGTTCCTCCTCCGTTCCCTTCCTCAGTTCCCTTCCTCAGTTCCCTTCCTCCGTTCCCTTCCTCAGTTCCTCCTCCGTTCCCTTCCTCTGTTCCCTTCCTCAGTTCCTCCTCCGTTCCCTTCCTCAGTTCCTCCTCCGTTCCCTTCCTCAGTTCCTCCTCCGTTCCCTTCCTCAGTTCCTCCTCCGTTCCCTTCCTCAGTTCCTCCTCCGTTCCCTTCCTCAGTTCCTCCTCCGTTCCCTTCCTCAGTTCCTCCTCCGTTCCTTCCTCAGTTCCTCCTCCGTTCCCTTCCTCAGTTCCTCCTCCGTTCCCTTCCTCAGTTCCTCCTCCGTTTCCTTCCTCTGTTCCTCCTCCGTTCCCTTCCTCAGTTCCTCCTCCGTTCCCTCCTCAGTCCTCCTCCGTTCCTCCCCAGTCCTCTGTTCCCTTCCTCAGTTCCTCCTCCGTTTCCTTCCTCTGTTCCCTTCCTCAGTTCCCCCCAGTTCCCTTCCTCAGTTCCTCCCCAGTTCCCTTCCTCAGTTCCTCCTCAGTTCCCTTCCTCAGTTCCTCCTCCGTTCCCTTCCTCAGTTCCTCCTCCGTTCCCTTTCTCAGTTCCTCCTCCGTTTCCTTCCTCTGTTCCCTTCCTCAGTTCCTCCCCAGTTCCCTTCCTCAGTTCCTCCCCAGTTCCCTTCCTCAGTTCCTCCCCAGTTCCCTTCCTCAGTTCCTCCCCAGTTCCCTTCCT